>CAXKWD010000004.1:171104603-171645988 GCA_964059195.1 Ectobius pallidus | reverse complement strand
ACACAATGGCAATGATAGGAAGAAATAACACGTTTTAACAACAATAATACATATTTCCGAGGTGATGATAGAATGCATACTATCCTACATATAAAGAGGATTTAACACAAAATAAAATAAATATTTAATACAGGTACAAATAAGAATAGTACAGCTTTACGAAGTTAGGAAAAAGATTGTCAGACTCAGAAAAAAAGTAGTCTAGTAGATACAGCTTAGATTATGGATATACGGCTGATAAAATGTTGAATGAATTTAATCAATGTCATACAAGACTAAAATTGTGGATAACTGTTAAGTTTTTACATTTCTAGGCATGTTTACTTATTTCAGGTAAATTAATCTAAATTATGGAAGGAGGCTTGAAAAGAATAGACTTTAGTATACTTTGCGATATTCGTCTTGACTTAGAAAATTAGATCAACGTGCAGTTGTGTATTTTCTATATTTATTTTACATGAAATTAAGTTAAATTTCAAAATTCGTTTGAACATATTTTCCACTGAAGTATTATAAAATTCATAAAAAACAAGAAAATAATTTGTAGTCAGTGGATAAAAAACTCAAACTCACATTAAGGATTTAACACAAATGAGGGACTAGCTATGGGCAACCCAGTGTCAGGCCTAGTCGCTGATATTTTCATGTATTACATGGAAAAACCAGTTATTTACAAGAACTTGGACAGCATTATTTTGTATTTAAGATATGTTGACGAAATTTTGATGATTACGCAGGGGGATACGGCTGATAAAATGTTGAATGAATTTAATCAATGTCATACAAGACTAAAATTGTGGATAACTGTTTAAGTTTTTTGGACTTAAGGATAAGGCTTGAACCCCCTTACTTGATGTTGGGAATCCATAGAAAACCGAACAAATGTGACCTATATATTCATAATAGATCAGCACATCATCCTGGGACAAAAATTAATATCTGGCGAAACTTCATTTACCGTGCTTTTAGACTGTGCAATAACGCAGCTGACCAACTTAGTGAGAAAGAACACATTTTCAAATTGGCCAAAATCAATGGGTACAGGGAGGGAACTCTGCAGAAAATTTGGAGGAAAATGGAACTGACTGATAAAGGTGAAAGGATAGAAAAGGATAAAAACCAAAACCGGAATTTTTTTAGTATAAACTTCAAGCCTGGGGTTAGTAACGTCATTGGTAAAGTTCTGAATAAGTATGAATTAACACCAGCTTTCAGGGTGGAAAGAACCATTGAAAACATATTTTCACAATATAAGAGACTCGGAAAGACAAAAGAGAGCTTGGACCAACCAGGAGTTTATTCAATAGCTTGCAGAGATTGTGTTGGTGTATATTTTGGTGAAACTGGTAGAACGGTTAGTTTAAGGTTAAAAGAACATAAAAAGGATGTAAGTAACAATAGGATGAGCACTGGTTTGTGTCAACACATGGTAAAGGATAAACACCATATCGGTGAAACCAGGATTCTAAAAACTAAGAAGAAAAATTAATGAAGCTTGCAACATTATTAATAATAAGGAAATATGCCTCAACAACTACGAAGGCGATTTAGGTGATGAGTGTCTGGGCGTTATTAAAAGGCTAACTAAGGGGAAATCCACGGTAAAGTTTCCAATACCCATAGTTTTGGATGAAGAGAACGCATATGATATACCGAGTGAATAGATTAACCAACATTATAGGAACACCGATTTTCTCAACAACAACATAGTCAACTGCAACGACTTCTATGAGCAGGAGGGGACGCTAGATATACCACAACCCTCTTCTAATATTTCAGTAGTCTGATGAAGGCCTGGAGGTTCAGGCGGAAACGTCACAATAGTTAATGTGAGTTTGAGTTTTTTATCCACTGACTACAAATTACTTTCTTGTTTTTTATGAATTTTATAAATATTCACCTTGTTATATTAATTTTATGAATAGAATAAAAAATAACTAACATATATTGAAAACACTGTAATTACTCTGGTTAACAAAATTCGTGTTGCATTTTTATCAACAGCTGTTATTAACTATTTTGCAGGTGCTGATTTCAGATTTAGTTTTTTTGCAATCAACAAATGTCAAAATTTCAGTATTTTATTTTTTCTCATAGTGTATGTGGAAAGATATTTGATTCGAATCACTTAAAATTAGTTGGGCAATAAACATTGACTTCCAATACAGTCTAAATTTCTTCAGTAATACATACTGTAATACATTCTGATATCATAAACTCTCTTAAAATTACCCGATTAATAAATATTAATTTGCAATATAATCCAGATTTCTTCAGTGGTACAAACTGAAGCACATGAAACTAAATTTTGAATGGCTTACATTACTGTACTTGGAAATCTCTATATATATAAAAGGCTTTGTCCTGACTGACTAACTGAATGAATGACTGACTGAATGACAGGAATCAACGTACAGCCTAAACTATGACAGGTAGAGACTTGGAATTTTGACAGTACCTTCGCTTCATAATGTAGGTGCTCACTAAGAAAGGATTTTGAAAAATTCTGATTCTAAATGCCAAAAATTAAATGTTTTTGAAAATACTTAATCCCTTTTTACATAGAATTATCAAAACAAATTCACAGAACGCATTGTTACCAGTGGTATCAGGTGGGCTTGGATTAAATTAAATGGATGTTTGACAAATTAGAGAAGGTATCATTATAATTCATATTATCTATATTAATAAAAGGAATTCTCCTCGATGTCCAGCGAAATCTACTGAACGCAGAGATCTGAAATTTTAAACTTAGGTGTGCTGAAGGGTCGGAAAATGCACCTCAAAGCCGGAATTTTAATTTTAGTTTTCGTTCGTGAGTTATGAGTGAAAAACTGGCAAAAAACGTGCATTTTTTTCGTTTTCAAAACATAAGTTTTCACTTATACATTTCAATGTCAAATCAATTACAGTTGGCTTTGGCTATTTTTGTCAAACCTTGAAAACAAAACTTTCGTGATCGCTTGAATGTTGTAAGCCCTAAATATGGTCAAACGTTGTTTTATTTGGACGAATCTCACTATACAGAGGTTTTCTTGGCCAAGAAACTCGAATCTGAGGTCGCTTTTACCAGTCGATGCTATCTGATCGTGGTATGTAGTCCAAGCGATTTAGGTGTTAATAAATGTAATGATTTAACTATTATGCTCTTAATTTTTAATTCTTGAAATAATTATCGCGGGCGAAGCCGCGGGCACATGCTAGTAAAGCCATAAAAAGGAAAATGTGATAACATAAACCAAATCTTTGATCACAATAAACAGTATTTTTTCAGTGTATCAGTATTAATCTGTACAGGACTTCATAAAAGTGATATCATTACCTGATTGATAACATTATCCACCATTACATTAAGCGGTGTTCACTGTAATGGTTCATTTTGTGCCTACTGATTTGAGGTAATATTTCCAATATAACAGTGAGTGCTTAGACTCCCAAGCAAAGCTTATTTATATAATATTATTACAGGCTTAACCACAATCAGATTCTTCGTGATTAGTGAAAACATCATGTCTACAATAAATACAATTGCAATTGAGTGATGGATGAACAGCTGAGTGGTTCTTATTCTAAATTATGTAATGGTTCAATATAATTTTAATGGATTTCCTCAGAATTTATTTGGCGATCTTTTAAATTTACAAAGCAGAACATTCTACATTTTTTTCAATTTCATTTTCAGAAAATTCGGAAAGAAAACACTTCATTTAAAAAAAAAAAGCAAGTTCAGTTTTGGAAAGAGTAGTATCAATTTCAGACAACTGAATAAATTCATTCCTATGTATTTCAGATATAAGCCTATAACCGTAATTGTAAATTATTTTCTGATAAAGAGCTTGGAATGGTCTAGGGCCTATTCGGTGAATTATAAAACAAGCATTATGGATTTACAAAATTAATGTGGTAGGTTATATACATGATGTTCTAAATCATGTTCTTCATTGTCAGGGGTAGTATTTTACCCAGGTAGTGGATTGGAACCAATGTGAACAGCTTGAGTATGCGTTTGCGCAGTGCTATAGACGTGCAGGAGAATCTGGCAGGAATTGAACTAGTACTTATACTCATAATCCGTGTACTTTACAGAAAGAACTAATTCGTGAAGTAGAGATGGGCCCATTTAAGCACACGGTGGATGATGGTCTGGACATCCGCAAGGCTGCTTTTGAATGCATGTATACATTGCTGGACTCGTGTCTTGACCGCCTTAATATATTCGAGTTCCTAAATCACGTGGAAAATGGACTGAAGGATCACTACGATATCAAGATGCTGACATACCTGATGGTGGCAAGATTAGCACAGCTATGTCCTACAGCTGTATTGCAGCGTAAGTATAACCAATACAGTAAAGATGATTTCATATTTTAAACAATTTTGTAGAATGCCTTGGGAGATAAATTCCTCTGACACCAGGACTTGAACATGTCGACACTCTACCAACTGAACTAGCCTGAGTTCGAGATACGGCACCAGTTGAAATCTTTCTCTTTATGTCATATGTACAGCATTTAACTAAAGAGTTGTACAGTTTATGAAAGACTAAAGTAAAAATTATTGCAACCAAAACTTTGTGCTATCAGGAAATGGCAAATTTGACAGCTATTTTGTAAGGCTTACAACATAAACAAATGTGTCTCCTATGACTAATTACTCTTAATCTGTGGTTCCCAACCACCACAGGTGGTCTGCAAGAGCCTCAGGAGTGGTCCACGGGAGAGTCCGGCAGCACATATAAAAAAGTTGCCAACAAATGGGGATTTTGAAAGCGATGTGCATTGAATGAGACGAGGTGAATTTATCCGTGCCGAAGACTTCAGCTGTTGAATTAAAATATCTTTAAAATAATAATTATTAGAATATGATACAAAACAGTTTTCATAATTTACATTTAAATATGGCATATAAACTATTTTTGTGTGAGCAAGGATTCTTCTCTTTATAGTTGATAAACAAAGAAATTGACTGGGTACAAACAGTGATTTGAGATCGCCTCTAAGCAAGAGCTTAACTCCTAGAATTCCTCAGCTTGTTAAACAAATTCATGCACAAAAGTCACACTGAGGAAAACACTGAGTTTAAATTTTTTTTATCCTTTTCATACAAAATTGTTTTAATATGTAATGGAGAATTTTATATTATGTAGTGGCTATACACCAGGGTTTAAGCTAGGGGGGGAGGGAATCTTTAGCAAAAAATCGAAAATGGATAAGCTAAAATACAAACTTATTGCTAACAGTTAATTTTAACTGCAATGTCTCATGTACTTTCAAAATAATAAAAAGTAAAATGGTGTACCTCACTGAAAGACATTTATGTCATGTACAATGTTGTGGGGCATGCTAATTAGTGATTTTGGGATTTCACCTGGCCCATAAAGCCAGGTCATGGGTTCAAATACTAGTAGTGTCAGAGGAATTTTTCTCTTGAAATAAACTCATTATAAACATCGTTCTTGAAATGTTACTATTGTTATTTATTATTATTTTGTTACATAAACTTAACTCATAAACATAAAATATAAATTGAATCATATAAAGTAAAAAAGTCAAGTTACATCTCTTCCTGTGTAGTGATAGGCATAAGAACAGATAGTGCCAATCATGAATGTTGAAATTTAGTGACATATTGGTGGACAATAGTTTTACTAGTGATTAACTGCTACTTTTTACAGTATTATGATTTTTTTTAAGTTTTTGATATTTTATTGTATTTTTAAAGTAAATATTGCTTTTTATGCTACCATATAATCAATCTCATGTTCTAACTTTTACCTACCTGATTATTTTTAGAACTGTGTATCAGCTTTGAAGCTTTACTATATCACACACCTCTTTGTGGATTACAGAACTTGAATATATCCACAACATGATGCATATTTAAGGAACACTTTAATATTGAATAATAATAATAATAATAATTTTATTGCACAGACATTAATACAACGTATGGCAATCGTCAATTCAAACAATATCATTCACAATGAGTCATCACAGCCTTAAAATATAAAAATCTTGAATACTATATAAAGGATTTGCCTTCAAAGTAGATACAGTAGTGCTTTTAAAGCTTGAATAAGATAGATTTCTGACACTATTGGACAAACTATTGTAGAGATTTAAAGATAAGCTTTCATAACTATTTTGAGTCACACAGTACTTGCATTTATTGATATATACATTTGATCTATTGCGTGTTAAGTGATCATGAACTGCAGAACATTTTGTGTAATTATTAATGTTATTTTTAACAAAAAGAAGACATCTCAGAACAAATAATGATGGCAAAGTGAGGACACCAAGTTTGACAAAAAGTTATCTTCAAGTGTATCTAGGGGCAACCCCACAAATTATTCGAACAGCCCTCTTTTGTAAGATAAAGATTTTCTTGGCATAGGAATGACATCCCCATAACAAGACGCCATAACTTAAGTGGCTATGGATATGAGCATAGTATACCAACAAAAGATAGTTTTGATCTATGCTAGAACAGAGTACTCTTAACATAAATAAACCTTTACTTATTTTATTAGCAGTATAATCAATGTGTGATTTCCATTCTAAGTTTGATTGAAGGTAAAAGCCAAGAAATTTTAACGTAGTTGCTTTTTCAGTATATTTTCGATTAAGACTGAATTTCATATCAATTGTTTTATCTTTATTGAGACTTAAAAAGTTGGAATTGCACCATTCAACTATTTTAATAGCCACATTTTCAAGAATATCTTCAGGATTATATTTTTTGGAACATGATATATTAAGTGCTAAATCATCAGCAAATAAGTATGATCGGAGACATGGATCCTGTATACTAGAAGGCAGATCATTGATGTATATTATAAACAGCACAGGCCCCAGAACAGAGCCCTGTGGAATAAATTAGATAAATTATATTCTTTTGTTTTTTCAGGTAACAAGATATTCATTACATTGTTTCCTCGCTGTTTTCACCAATTTCCATAATAATTTCCAGTAATTTTCACAAGCTGAAATTAAATACTTGGAACAAAAGCATATTTTGAAAATTATGGTAGTATAAAAATACCATATTGGCCCGAATATAAGGCGATGTTTTTTCCCTGAAAATGTTCTTTTAAAAACTATACTCGTCTTATACGTGCAGCCTAAGACTCAACAACTCTCATTCATGAATGCAGCTGTGCACGTGTGTAGCGGGTATCCCCTTGCAAATGACGTGTGTCCGACCCAAAGTCAAAGTCGTGCGGAAATTCACCGAACTTAATTTTTCCCGAATTTGTGCTTCTGCACCTTCTGATCCTGACTGCACTGTTACTTGCTTGGAGTCAAGCTTTTATTTGGCCGCCAATCTTGGCAGATCATGTGGAAAAGAAAGCATCTTCATTGTCTCAATGCATAAATAAAGGCGAGAGAAGAAGTTACGACATGAACTTCAAAATTCTGTTTTATGTGAAGCAGAATGTACTAATAAGCTATTTTATTTATTTTTTCATAACTACGCTTCAAAAATTCAGGGTCGTCTTATTTTCGGGCCAATACGGTAATACCAGTATGTAATAGGCATGTTGAAATCCTCGTCTGTTACTCTCAAATGTGCAATGAATGCCTTTCAACAGTTTACATTACAGTCTCCTATTGTATGCTTAGTAATGGTAATTGTTTGTTTGTTTAGGATTGGAAAGATTAGTGGAGCCTCTTAGAAACACTTGTACAATGAAAGTAAAGGCAAACTCTGTAAAGCAAGAATATGAAAAACAAGATGAACTGAAGAGGTCGGCAATGCGTGCAGTAGCTGCCCTGCTTACTATTCCTGATGCTGGTAAGTAACCAAACTCCCAGTGGAAGGAAAGGAAATAGACATTAAATCCATGTCTGGGATATTAATACAAGTAAGAATCAGCTTGAAATTCTTACTTGTATTAATATCCCAGACATGGATTTAATGTCTATTTCCTTTCCTTCCACTTAATTAATAGTATATAAATAATAACTAGGCTTCAAAGTACCTACAAGGGTAGGACGCCATTTGGATGTGTGTTCTCGATGGAGAGAAACCTCCCGTGGTTTGCCTTGTCTTCTGAATCAGTTGAGGAATTTGATGTCAGACTGGCATGTTGTCATGGTAGCTCAATGGTAGAGCATCGGCACGTTAAGCCGAAGATCCGTGTTCAAATCCCGGTTATGACATAACATTTTTCAAGCTGATTCTTACTTATATTAATATCCCAGACATGGATTTAATGTCTATTTCCTTTCCTTCCACTTAATTAATAGTATATAAATAATAACTATGCTTCAAAGTACCTACAAGGGTAGGACGCCATTTGGATGTGTGTTCTCGACGGAGAGAAACCTCCCATGGTTTGCCTTGTCTTCTGAATCAGTTGAGGAATTTGATGTCAGACTGGCATGTTGTCATGGTAGCTCAATGGTAGAGCATCGGCACGTTAAGCCAAAGATCCGTGTTCAAATCCCGGTTATGACATAAAATTTTTCAAGCTGATTCTTACTTGTATTAAATTCCCAGTGCTTATGCTACATTCATCCTTACAAGTTAGATTTCATATATTTTTATAGTCGTTTTGGTATATTTTTTGCTACTTTTATTTCATTTAATCAAAAGTTATGCATATACTAATTTGATTATATGTGACTTGTTTTGGTTTTTAAAATGCAAATGGAGTTTTAGAATACTGTATATCAATCTGTCATGAGGTCGATTGAAATGTAAACTGCCCATTTTTATTGTCTCATTTCACCTTTGGCGATCGAATCATAGTTGCCACTATCTAGGGTTGTCACCTTGTGCCTCATGCTCATTCTATGTGATTCTGTATAAATTAGTTTATTTATTTATTTATTCTTCACAAACAAAAGTGACATCTGCCTGATACTTCAGGTGACCATAAAGATCCAGAATACAAAACATGATAAATTTCAAACAATAAACAATAGAATAAAAATCAATATTGGCAATACAAATGATTATGTAAAATGCATAGAGTCCTTTAAAATGCATATAGAGATATCCTCTTTATCGCTCTTCATGAATCCCATAATAGATTTCAAGCACACTTATTTAATCACTCAACTTCACTTATTAAGTAGATTATTACCCATAACGCGTTTCACAAGCTGTAGCTTGCATCATCAGATGGACACTACCGGTTTCACTGCTGATGATGCAAGCTACAGCTTGTGAAACGCGTTATGGGTAATAATCTACTTAATAAGTGAAGTTGAGTGATTAAATAAGTGTGTTGTTTTAATTTTTCTTTAGCTTGTTTGAGATGATGTTCCATTCCAACTGTTGGGTGCAAAATAAGGCCTTTTTCATCTTTCCTGTTAATGGCTATAATGTCAGCTCTACAGTGACTGCCAGACAAGCAATGGACTTCCTCATAAACCTCCCACTTTGCTTTTTGAAAGTCTGTAGATATTGTGGAGTGTGTACGGTGATGGCGGGTGTTCGAAGTAGTTCTTCCTTTGAGCAGTATACTGAACTTAACCATTTCAGCCTCCTCACAACCAGGTTGTCTACATGTCATTGCTTGCTAACTTCTCCCACGTACTCATCTTACTGCCGAAATGTCACATGACATCTTTATGGTGTTGGTCCACTCAGAACAGGATAAGGTTTTTCTACTATTTCTTTCTAGCATTTGTTATTGGATTTTCCTCATAAATCTCAACCCCCTTTCCCTTATGAGGTAATTTACACCATGAATCAAAAGATTTTTTTACGCAGCCATCTCCCAGATCTAGACAAAGTTTCATCAGTACAAGAAATGTTCAGTTGGGATAGGGAATCTTTCTTCTCTTCTTGAAAATCCCGACACAAAAGTAAATGATCTTGTACATGTAAAAGCTTTTGGGCTATATTGAAATTCTGTATGTAAGCTTCCCACTCAGCCCTAATCAATCCCAATCCTCAAAAACTTCCGCAATGCATAAAGCATATCGTTAGGGCAGTCATGAGGTAACCCTATGATTTCTTTGACTGATGTTCGATG
The DNA here is from genome assembly GCA_964059195.1 of Ectobius pallidus. Taxonomy (NCBI): domain Eukaryota; kingdom Metazoa; phylum Arthropoda; class Insecta; order Blattodea; family Ectobiidae; genus Ectobius; species Ectobius pallidus. The sequence continues at coordinate 171,635,997 of CAXKWD010000004.1, read as the reverse complement.
ATTTTATCAACATCTTTCAGAATCGATTTAGAAATCTTGTCCACTGGTGTACTTCGAAGGGAATACACTAGGCTTGGCCATATATTTTGGTTGAAAATGTTCACCTTTTGATCAGCCTTAAGTAAGTTGGAAGATCTTAATAAACTTTAATAAGATTGTTAGAAGTCTAGAAAAAGATTTAAGATTCAATCCAGGAGTCTCTAATTTGTAGGTAGCTAATCCAGAAAGTGCTAATCGGATGTTTCATTTTTCGCAGCCAAAACATTGTCATCAGCAAAGGCCAAGCCAGAGGCATTTTGAACTTTTGGTAAAAGTTGAAATCCATACAATTAGGCAACCTCATTGTCTGTTATTTCTTTTACTATGTCCTCGATTGCTAAATTAAACAAAACACTAGAAATAGGAGAACCATGAGCAACACCTTTATGCAATTGAATAGGGGATGTTTTATTGATGCTACATTCCACTTGAATGTAATTTCCTTGAATGTAATTTCCTTGAATGAGATTAAGTACTAATGCTCTCAAATTATTTGGCACAATAGACACCTCTTGACATGTTCATGACCAACACTGTTATATGTCTTAGATACCATATTTATCTGAATGTAAGCCACACTTTTTTGCCTAGATTAAGCCCAGCGAAATATCCCTGTGGCTTAAAATCATGTACAAATGTTTTTAGGCAATAGTGGTAAAAATGTGCACAATATAGCCAGTTGATCCACCATGGCTGGTTCCCCTCCTCCAAGCACTGCCACTTATCGATTATCTCTAAACTCCAGGACTACCGATATATTGATTCAACATCAATTTTAATCAAAACATTGTAGAAAATGTGTAAGCAAGCATACATTTTATGATATATATTTTGCATATTTTGTCATTTTTTAAAGCATTATTACAGAATATGCATGTATTATGAGTTGCTCAGAATATGCATGCAAATAATGGTAATTTTAAACCGATGGTAACTGAAAGCGCAGTTTTGAAAAATAGAAAAATCATTCAAAATTCAACAGTGAATGTCATAGGAAGTGTAAAGTACTGATTTTTGTTTATTTCTTCCGTCAGTTTTATTTAATTAGGTCAGCCGATACTTTCTTTTTCTTATTTCAGGCCTATTTCAGCTAAGAAATGTGTTACTTTAATATTATGGAAATGAGGCAACTTATGTTTTCACTTTGTGGTTAATTAAATTTTTTTCTTTACTTTTCTGTTAAAAAGGCAGGTGAGGCTTAAATTCAGGGGAAGCTTATATTCAGATAAATACAGTACATCCAGGAAAACAATGCAACAGTCCTTTCTGTTTACTTTAGCATTTCTCAAACATTTGAAAATTTGATGTATTTTCTTGACATCCAGGAAGCGTAACAAAGCCACGATGAACAGAGAACTCTTCAAAAACTCTTAATTGCCTGTCAGTCACCTTCTCAATAACATGCCAAATTACTGAAAAAATAGATATTGGGCACCAATTAGTAATGTCATGATTCCCAGATTTGAATATCAAAACTGTTCTTGCTAGATTGAAGATATTTGGACATTTTCCAAACTTGAACATAGCATTCGCCAGGAGGCATAATAATTTTGTTGTTTGATAGTAATGGTGGAATGTTTTATTTATTTATTTTTTTTTTTTAAATGAGTAACTACAATTATTTAAAATTTTTCAGAGCGATTTATTGAAAATTTTAGCTTATAAAACATTTAATCCAATATATAGTTATACAGTGAGTCCCACGCAAGAGTTGGCCAATGATGCGGGTTTCTGCATCGCGGCTGGCACAGCTCCAACTCCCGAGCGATCGGGTGAAATATCTACGCTAATAATGTCGTGGTCGTTGTAATGATTCAGAGAATGATTATATATCTGTAATGATTCAGGTTCTCACATTTACAGTTAAAATTACAATCAAAATAACCACGTACCTCATCACAAGAGGTGTTGTAAATGTTCTCCTCTTGCATCCACACAATACTGGCACTTTTTAGGAAATTTTCGTTCACGCGCGTAAGTTCAGCTTCCGAGACAGAGTTACTGTCTCTTGTGATAGGCTTATGTGATATTGTCTTTAAGTTCTTCTAACAGTATGTAAATATTATTTATGGGAAACTTGAAAAATAAAGTGTATAGGTCAATTTCCCATACATAAGAAGAACTTCAAGACAATATCACAAGAGAAATTAATCCTATCTCGGAAGCTGAATTTACGTGCATGAAAGAAAATTTCCTAAAAAGATGCCTGTGTTGTGTGGATGCAAGAGGAGAACATTTCCAACATCTCTTGTGATAAGGTACGTGGTTATTTTCATTGTAATTTTAACTGTAAATGTGAGAACCTGAATCATTACAACGACCGTGGCATTATTAGCGTAGATATTTCACCCGATCGCTCGGGAGTTGGAGCTGTGCCAGCCACGACGCAGAAACCCGCGTCATTGGCCAACTATTGCGTGGGACTCACTGTAGAATGAGTATACTTGGAATTTTAATGTACCCTTTTTTAACACCCTCATTAAATGTAAAGCTGTTAAAATTATTATTATGGGAAACCTATATTCAACATAAACTTGAAAGTTTGTTAATAAAAAATTGGATATTTTTGGACCATCTTTTGTCTAAAAATTTAAAAGCCTTAAGTTGTTAAGATAATATAAATAAGCAAATATTTGTAAAGGTGTAAATATGCTCTATTATTACAGTTTACTTAAATATGCACAATAAATTCTAACACAGTAATGTAAAAAAAAAAAAAAAAAAATTGCATGTCCTTATGTTTAAGTGGGGGAATAAGTAAACTCCTCACCCTACACCCTATTGATGACAGTTGATGAAGGCAATCTGTAATTGAAGGATGACAAAGATTACACAGGGAAACCAACATGGATATAAGGCATAGTAATGTTTCTCTTTTTTTTCCCTACAGATAAGAATCCTCATTTAAGCGAATTTGTATCCCAAATCAAATCTACACCAGAACTTCAACTGATATTTGAATCAATCCAGAAGGATTCCACTGGACCTAGCCAAGACTCGAATCTGATGGATCTGAGCTGAGTACAGTTCAGTGTAACCCTTACCTATTGGAAAGTTTTGCGAGTTTAGTGTTGACAGAAACAGTAAGCAATATACAGGATATTTTTAAATGTGTAGTGTTAATTCCATTTTTTAATGATACAAATTTCACAGAAAATGTGCAAGTGTTTTCATTTAAATATTGTTTCATACAGAAAATTAAACAAAAAATGTAACGTTTGTGAAAATGTGTTTGTGATACCTGCTTTGGTCTTCAATGCAGTCTCCATATTATGTTAAGAAACTTGAAAATAACAAATTGATAGTTACGAAAACTCTCTCCATGTGTAATTTCCTTTCCTTAAAAACTAGCAAATGGAAATGCAGCTGAGGAAGTTTTCATTGGCTGCTTGTACAGGTAAGTTCAGTAATCTGTTGATGTATGAAGGAACTATGTTATCACAGGTTCACTTTTTGTTCGATTCTTACCAAAATTTTAAAAATAAAACCCAAAATTAAAAAATCGAAAATCAAAATTAAAAATCCAAAAAATGAAAATTCTAAGATCCAAAATAATAAAATTAAAGATTCATAATTTAAGAGATACAAAGATCCAAAATTAAGAAATATGAAATTCGAAAATTTAAAAATAAAATTCAGAATTAAAAAATATCAAAGATCAAAATTATATAAAAAAAAAAATCCAAAATTATATTATTAAAAATTTCAGGATCCAAAAATCCAGAATTAAAAAAAAATATAAATTCCAAAATTTAAAAATCGAAAATCAAAATTGAAATATAAAAAATATTCAAATACCCAAAATTTAAAAAATCTGAATTAAAAAATTACAAAAAATAAAAATTTCTAAGATCTAAAATTTAAAAAACCTAAATTACAAAATCACAAATTTAAGACATCGAAATTTCAAAATTTAAATATCTAAAAACTCAAAATTAAAAAATTAAAAGATCCAAATTCCAAAATTTAAATATTCAAAACCCAAACTTTTAAAAAATAAAATTAAAATTACAAAAAATCCAAAACTAAAAAATCAAAATAAAATATGAGCATCGTTTCAAAACAAATTAAATGATTAAAGTTTTTATCATCTAATTTACTGTTTTTTTAATTTTTTACTCCATTTGTTAAGTTTAGATTTTTAGAAATTTTAATTTTCGATTTTTAAATCCTTGGATTTTTAAAATGTTTGTTTTAATTTTCGGTTTTTCTAATTTTAGATATTTGAATTTATTAAAATTGAAACTTTGAATTTTTAATGTTGATTTTTTTATGGATCTAAGAACATTATTTTTTTGTTTTCCGATTTTGGATTCTTAATTTTATAAATTTCGGATTCTTTAAAAATGAACCTTTGAATTTTTTAATTTTGCATTTATTTAAAGATTTTTCAAAACATAGATAATTGATTTTTTTTCTTCTTAATTTGGACCGATTTTTTATTTATGATTTTTTTGTTACTTAAATTTTAGAATTTCAATTTTTTAATTTTGGATCTATAAATTTTTTACTTTAACCCAAAAATTAAAAAAGGCAAAGATTAAAAATTCAAAGGTACAGCATTTTTAAAAATTAAATTAAAAATTCCGAAATAAAAACCCAAAAGTAAAATCAAATTAAAAATTCCAAAATTAAAACCCAAAATTAAAAAATAGCAAAGATTCCAATTTTTAAAAACCCAAATTCCATTATTAAAAAATTTTGAAGAACCAAAAATCCAAAATTTAAAAGAAAATATTAAAATCAAAATTCTAAGATCTAAAGTTTAAAAAGACAGATTCCAAAATTAAAAAATTCAAATACAAAAAATTATAATTTCAAAAAAATAGAATTAAAAAAATCAAAAACTAAAAATTCGAAAATCAAAATTAAAAAGTCTTAGATGTAGAATTTAAAAAATAAAAATTGCAAAATTTAAAATTCGAAATTCCACATTTTTAATATCTAAAAATTCGAAATAAAACGGAAGTGTAAATTTAAAAAATATATAGGCTATATCTTAAGATCTAAATTTAAAAAATCCAATGTACAATTAAAACATTCAAAAACCCAAAGAATAAAATACAAAATATAAAAAACAAAAAATTTAAAAATAAAAACCATAATTAAAAAAAATTGAAATGACTAAAAATGCAAGATTAAGAGATAGAGAATCAACATTTAAAAAAATTGATCCAAAATAAAAAATCCAAAATTTATTTTAGTACTTTTATATTTTAGATTTTTAAAAATTCGCAATTTGAATTTTTTAAATTTATTTCGTTTCATAATTTTGAATTGTTATATATTTATATTTTGGAATTTCGATTTTTTAAATGTTGGATTTTTTTAATTCTTATATTTTAAGACCTAAGAAATCTTATATCTTAGATTTTTTAATTTTGAAATTGAATTTTAAAATTTTTTATCTTAAATACATAAATTTAGAATTACGATTTTTTAGTTTAGGATTTTTTTTATTGATACTTGGAATTTGCTATTTTGTATCTTAGAAACCATTATTTTTTAAATTTTATTCTAAATTTTTGTATTTTTTAAATTTTTTTTTTTTCCCTTTAAGATTTCTAAATCCTTTGTTTTTTATTTTTAAGTTTTTTTATCTTAGAATTATTTATTTTTCATTTTTATGATATAAGTTTTTTAATAATGGACTTTTCTTAATTTCTAATTTTTAGAAACTTCTATTTTTTAATTTTGCTTTTTAAATACTTGGATTTTTAAATTATCGATTTTTTGTTTTTTTACGTTTTGGATCTTAGAAATCCTTATTTTTGTATTTTTAAATTTTGATTTCCGATTTTTAGATTTTGTATTCTGTATTTTGTTAATTTTGAATTTTGTTATTTTTTAAATTGTCGCTCTTAAAAGTATGGTTTTTTTTTTTAATTTCGCATTTATTTATGGATTTTAAAAAATCTGGAACTTTGATTTTTTTAAATTTGGACATTCGATTTTTTATTTTTTGATATATTATTTTTGAATTTTAATTTTTTAATTTTGTTCTTGGAATTTTTAACCTAAAAATCCAAAATATAAAAAATGTAAAAATCCAAAATTATTAAAGTCAAAGATCCAAAATTATAAATAAATAATAATTTCAAAAATAAAAAAATAAAAATCTAATAAATTAAAAGATTGAAGATTTAAGTACTCAAAAAATTCAAAACATAAATTCTAAAATTTAAAAATCCGAAAATAAAAAATATCAAAGATCCAAATTTTTTAAAAAATATAAAAATACAAAATTTCATTATTAAAAAATTTAAAAGGACCAAAAATCCAAAATAATTCGAAAATCAAAATATTTTACAATACTAAAAAATTCTAAGATATAAAATTTAAAAATGCAAATATCCAAAATTTAAAAAATCATTAATCGAAATTAAAAAAATACTTAAAAGAAAAATATTCAAGATCAAAAATAAAAAAATAAAAAATTAAAAAATAAATAGTAAAAACACCCAAATTTAAAAATCGGAATTCCTAAATTATATATCTAAAGGATCAAAATTAAGAAAACTAGTGTAAATTTAAAAATAAAAAAATTTCTAAGACTTCATAGCCCGTGGCTCTTGGAGAAAAGAAATCTTGCTCTGAGACAGCAGCCAACGCGGATGTGCTTTAGCAGCAAAACCAAGAATTACGCCTTGTTGCAAACTGAATGTGACGACCAAAACGTTTAAACCCCGGGAGGGTTACCACAAAGGTAAGCATCTCGCACACGCTACTAGCCGGCAGGATGAGGCAGGAATTCGTCGCAATTAGATTGTGACGACCAACGCACATTTATTTGTTTAAATGATTTAAAATTGTAAAATATCATGTGAAGCTTGTTTTCAGTCCATAAGAACCTATCACAAGACAATCTGGAAGTAGTTCAATAGTATAAAGTAATAAAAAGTCTAAATAATCTTTGGATAGGATAGGAGGGTGAAGAATACTTGTGAAATAATATTTGGAAGATGGGAAACTTCAATAAAAATCCTAAATATCCCAACTTGTCACCATTATTAAGGCTATATGCACAAAGGTCAAAGATAAATTGACAAAGACCTAACCTAATTGAGCCATGTGACTGAAATAAAGGACAGGAACTGAGAATTTTGGGAGAACCTTTATAAAAACTGTTGTAGACCTTTGCACGTACAGTCGGTCAAATAAAAAACGTCGGGCGTTGTTTTATAAAGTATGAACGAGCATATGTGCATGTACAGGAAGACTTAAGGTTAGGTTCACACATGCCTCTTGTCCATCCATGTATTTTCTTGATTATTTAGTCAGTTTTGTTCCAAAACAAACATGTATAGAAGGCTGTGGCTATATGCCTCAAATCCGCCATATTCTTGGTTGCAAATTTTTATAATATTAATAATTAATAGATTCGCGAGGAATATGTTTATTCAAGGAGCATTTTTTAAAGATTTTATAATACCGATACTTGTAGTGCAAAATCAATAACTTACGCTCAACTTCTGCAACCAATCTAGCATCGAAATACGCAGCCTTCCGCAGATCCACGTTTCCTACGAAAACTTCCGGTCGCATTATAGTGACGTTCCTACTTCTGAGCTGCTCTTTCATAAATATGGAACCTTCTCGCTGCTTCAGAGGCCGAAAAATGCAGGTCAATTACAGCCCTAACTACACTTTCTCTCACTTTAGCATTTATATGTGGCGATGACACAAAGCAAAATGAATTATGACAATACATTAAGTTGAATATCGTGCGTTGTTCATTTTTTTCCTCCTGTCGCATGGCCTCATATGTTCCGAGAATTGCCTGTTTTTATGTTTTTATAGGAAACTTGTGAACTAATGTGTTAAAACTTTAATTTTAACTGCATACGAGTCCCGACGTTTTTTATTTGACCGACTGTACATCTAAAACATTTTTATGTACTAAGCTATTTGTAATACCAGCAGTGTTCCTAATAGAATATGTTATTTTGCCAAATCAAAGTCAGAATATAATCTAATGAACATTTCTTGGATCTGTGAGACCCAACCTATCTGATATAAATTTTCACCTGTGCTGAACCTCCTAGACTCTTGCTGTGATACAGTTAATACAAATTAAAAACATTTACTGTAGTCCAAAGCATAGTACTTCCCTGCGGGGTGCACTGCTGATTAGAGGGGCAAGAGGCGATATATTTCTCCGGTGGAGGAGGAGGTGAGGGGTACCATCACAGGTGGCTAGGCAGATTCTTATTGGTCGCCGGCATGCTTGCGCACACAACGGTCACATTCCTTGCATTCCTCACAGGGAAGTTCTTTGCTTTGGAGAACAGTTGATATAATAATTCCATAAAACAGCTGATAAATATTATTTTCAAGTTTACAAAAACAACAGAGAAAATTTTCATATAAACTATATATCAGGACAACAGGATTTAAATACTAGTTCAAATCAGCTAAAAGAGGGGGGAGGGTCTGTCAGTACACGGTGTTGTCGAACATGTTTCTTGTTCAAAAAAGATCCTGTACGCCTGACTTTATTAACAAGGTCATGAATAGTTGACAGGCTAGGAATTCGAACACCTGCAAATCGTTCTGAAATTCTCTACGACACCTTCTTGCAGAAGAGTATTTCACATGCGTATCACAAAGAAAAATACGTTGCTCTAAAGTGTACTCAGCCATTATTAATGGACAAATTATCACCAAGAGACAACACAATATTTCACTAAACACGCAATCAGAGACGAGACAATTTTACTGTAAACACACAAACAGAGACAACGCAATTTTACACTAAACACTCCCATAGAGTTTCTCACTCAACAGATCCAAGCTGACTGATGCCTGAAGCTATAGCTATTGTCTGGCTGCCAGCGCCTCACTCATTATCGAGTCCAAGGTTGCTGCGGAACAGTCCGGCCACTCAAAAGACGCACTATATAACAAAATAACTTATTGGACACTGATTGAAAATGGGCCCTCATAACAGGATCAAATTTAGCCAAATATTGCAACAGAGCAAGAAAATTCCCTGAACTGCATGTAGTTTCTTCTAAAACTGGCCGGCACCACCACCAACCACCCATCCCCTCACCATCACCGCTCTGATTCCGGCCCGGGCGCTCTGTTCGCCCGTACACCGTAAACTTTACCTGTGAGCTCGGCGCCCACGACCTATTTCGTATTGTCTATAAATAGTTTAAAACGAAATGTTTATTTCATTTCTAAATAATATTACTTGTTGGGAATACTGGGTGAGATGTTTTTGTTTCCAGAAACTGTAGTCAGTATCTAGGAGGCCTTGGTGATTGTTGAGAATTCAAGAACAAATAAATATGGCATGAGGTTTTGTTATAAAGGAAATAAAGCTGTGTTCTTTTTTAAGTATATTTAATTATTTTCCATTCGGTGGAGGGCCAAACACTCGATATTTGGCGCCCAAAGTGACGACGATAGTGTTTTTGTCAGTGTTTTGTGATTACTTCACAATGGAGAAAATTAAAAGTAGAAGAGAAATTGAAAGAAGTCTGTTTACCAGAAATGCAGCTACAATGCAGAAGCTTCTAGAAGAGAAGAAATATGATGAAGCTTGTGCAGCATTTGATAATATAGAACAATATTTTGAGAAGATAAATGTGCTGAATGAACAAGTTATGGATTATATGTTGGACAATGGTGCAACTGAGGAAGCATTAGAAGAAGAGGCATTAGCTGCTGATGAGTATCGTAATAAGTATACACTGTTAAAAGTACGGTGCTCAAAAACTGATTCTCAAGATCAACTATCTGTTGCAAGTGAAGAACCGTCATCTAATGTTCAAACAAATAGGAAAATCAAGTTACCCACCATTGAATTTCGCAAGTTCGGCGGTGAACTCAGGGAATGGCTGCCATTTTGGAACCAATTCCAACGTATAGGCCTACACAATAATGAAGAGATTGCCCCGGTAGATAAATTTTATTACATGATGCAAGCTATTCTACCAAACTCTAGAGCTAGATCTGTTGTAGACAGTTTCCCAGCTACAGATGATAACTATACATTAGTGATTGAGGCACTTCAAGAACAGTTTGGTAGGGAGGACCTTCTTATTGAAGTATATATCAGGGATCTTCTCAGTTTGACCCTTCCTGCAAATAAATCATACCGTTCCCTCACGGATATGTACGATAAATTGGAGTGTCATTTGAGGGCACTTGAATCTCTTGGTGTTACAACTGGAAAGTGTGCAGAAATCCTTTGCCCTTTGTTAGAATCATGCATGACTGAAGATTTCTTAAGAGTATGGCAGCGGAGTTCATTATATAGTGATATATCTAATGCAGAACAAAGGCTTAATAAGTTCATGTCATTCATGAAAGCTGAAGTTCAAAATGAAGAACGCATCCATGTTGCCATGTCAGGTTTTAAGCAGTCAACTGATAGACCAAAGAAAGTTCAGAAAGACAGCAGTCCAAAATCATATTCAAGACAAGCCGAAGTTCCTACAGCCATTACAAGAAGATAAATGTTCAGTTTGTATATTTTGCAATGATGTACAGCATAGTAGCGCTGACTGCTACAAAGATATGCCGCTCTCAGTGAAGCTTGATATCATTAAAGCTAAGAAACATTGTTTCATTTGCGTTAAGCCAAACCATATGGCGAAAAGGTGTACCTTCAAGCGAAAGTGTTTGATTTGTGACAAACGCCATGTTATCTTATTGTGTCCTGACTTAAAGAGAAACAAGAATGTGGTTACCAGTACGGACATTACCAAGCCCGAAGAAATGACTGTGCATAAGGATGAAGCTCTTGCCAATTTTGACATGTGATAACAGTGTGTTGCTTCCTACGCTACAAGTGAAAGTACGAGGAAATGGTTCAGAACGTATTGTGAAGGCAGTTCTTGATACAGGGTCACAACGTTCTTACAGCACAAGAAATGAACTATTCACCTGTTGGCAAGGAAATAATTGTCCATTCACTATTTGGAGGTCAAAAGACTGGAAGTTGTGAGCATGATAAGTATAGAATTTATCTGGCCAGTCTCAGTAATGACTTTCTGTGCAATTTTGAGGTATTGGACCAAGACAGTATTTGTGATAATGTACCTCTTGTTCAGGACAAAGCATTGATTAATGAAATAGTTGGTCATACTAATAATTTTCAACAATTTATAAGTATTCCAGGACCAATAGAAATCCTGATTGGTGCTGATGTTTCTGCTAGACTATTCACTGGTAATATCAGAAATTTATCTGGTGGATTGGTAGCTATGGAGACTAGGTTGGGATGGACAATTTTTGGTAAATACCCCATTAAACAACCTAGGGTTACAACTGCTATGATTGTAACTTCAATGCTAATTAATGATTTAAATATCTCAGATCTATGGAAATTGGAGCTGATAGGCATTACTGATCCTGCAGATAGGAAAACTAAACTTGAATTGCAGGCAGAAGTTAACAAGCATTTTGAAGAGACTGTGAAGGTAAATTCTGAAGGTCGATATGAAGTCCAGCTTCCCTGGAAGGACAGGCACCCTCATCTCCCATCGAATTACATTCTTGCTGAAAAACGACTGGATTCTACAGTCAAGAAGTTAAAAGCTAATTCACTGTACTCAGAATATGAACATGTTTTTGAAGAATGGGTTGAAGAAGGTGTAATTGAAAGAGTTCCTGACTCAGAGATTGCTAGTGACAGATGTCATTATCTTCCTCACAGACATGTTGTCAAAGAAAATAGTACTACAAAAATTAGGCCTGTGTTCGATGCATCAGCTCGTGAAAAGAACAGTCCCTCATTGAATATGTGCTTGGAGAAGGGGAGAGGATTGATAGAAGAGATACCCCCACTTCTTTTAAGATTTCGTCTGAAGAAAGTAGGAGTTGTTGCTGACATCCGGAGAGCTTTCTTGCAGATTAGTATATGTACCAATGATAGGAATTTCCTACGATTCTTATGGAAGGATGACACAGGGAATATAATCGTTTATCGACACAGGAGAGTTGTGTTTGTAGTCTTTATTTGCTGAATGCTGTTATAAGACTTCATCTAACAAGTGTTCTTCGTGAGTGCCAACTTGAAGTTTCCCCATATTCCGAGGCCACTATTAGGAGTCTTTCGGATAGCTTCTATGTTGATAATGTGATCACTAGTCTTGACAATGATAGGCAGCTTAAAGCATTCATTCAAGAAGCTACATCAGTTATGGCTGATGGCAAGTTCGAATTACGAGGGTGGGAGTTCACAGATCCAGGTGCTCCTCCAGAGACTTGCCTCACTAATGTACTTGGTTTAGTCTGGGACAGAAGAGATGACACATTGGCAATAAGCCCAGAATGTTTCAAAAATGTTCCAGAGAAAATTACCAAAAGGACTATTCTTTCTGCAGCCCATAAAGTGTTTGATCCAATTGGTTTTTCATCTCCTGTGACTCTAGAACCAAAACTTATCTTAAGAGAATTGTGGAGTTTGAAGATTGGCTGGGATGAAGAGGTGGATCAAGGCATCGCAAACAGATTTGCAAGATGGGCAGGTGATGTAGCATGTTTGAAAGATGTGAAAGAGGATAGTGATATGTCTTGTGGTAGTGTAAATGATGAAGAAGAAGTAAAAAGAACTCTATGTGGAAGAATTATTAATGTTCCAAAAAGATATTTGGACTAAGTTGAATTTGTTATATGTTAATTAGTTCCAATGAGCAGAATTTGTGTTCCCATAACTAGGTTAAGTTAACTCCTATTTATCCGTTAACTTGGTGGGAGAATGTTGGGAATACTGGGTGAGATGTTTTTGTTTCCAGATACTGTAGTCAGTATCTAGGAGGCCTTGGTGATTGTTGAGAATTCAAGAACAAATATGGCATGAGGTTTTGTTACAAAGGAAGTAAAGCTGTGTTCTTTTTTAAGTATATTTAATTATTTTCCATTCGGTGGAGGGTCAAACACTCGACATTACTGCAGTATTTAACAAAGTAATAAAGAAAATTTGACCAAAAAAACCGTATATTATGCCTGAAAAAATGATTTTTTCTTAAAGGAGCCCGAAACACAAAATGCATGTTGATCTTAAAATAATCTTGATAATGAATACTGCAGATTGGTGTTATTATTGTTGCGGAACGATGCTCCGTTTGTTTGCAATAGGAGGAAATATAATTCCCCGTGACGTCACTGGAGCGTGCGGCCACGCGCGCCAGTTACCTGCATGCAGTGGTGGGATAGGAATATGCTTGTTCAGTCAGTTCTAGTTCACTGTAATAACAATTTTTCTTAGTGTTTCTTTTCGAGTTTTATAGTCTTATTAATTCAGTGGAAAAATGCCATTCTGTAGTGTGTTTGATTGCAATATAGAAGGTGAATATAAAATGCTAGGAACATGAGAGAGAAAGATGTTTACATTCATTGAAGACAGATGATAAACGTGTATGGTTAGCAGGAGACGGTCAGTACGACTCCCCTGGGTTTTCAGCAAAGTATTTGATTTATTTAATGATGGATTTAAATTCCGGCAAAATAATCGATTTTGAAATATTACAAAAGGGGATGGTGGTAGGTGATTTAGAAAAGGCTGCCTGTGAACATTTAATGAACCGATTAGCAGAACAGGAAAATGTAATATCAACATATTTTTTTCTGACAGACACATCTATTAAAAACAAAGTACCCCAATATTGAACATGAGTTTGATGTTTGGCATATGTCGAAAAGCCTCATGAAGAAACTAAAAATTCATGAAAAAAAATTCCGAAAATATTTGCTTGGAAGAAAAGCATAAACAATCATTTGTGGTGGTCTGCTCAGACTTGCAAAGAGGACAGCGATATTTTGATTGAAAACCGTATTTCTATTTTGAATCACATAATGAATTAGCATAAGTGGATGGAAAATGGGATATGGAAATTCTGTGAACACGACGTTCTCTCAAAGGAAGATGACATAATATAAAATACTTGATAAAATTATTTTAGATAAGACATTCTTAAAAGATTTGCCTCACATCAAACATTGTTATATTCACACTGGCAGTTTGGAAAGTTACCATAGTCTCAGGCTCAAATACGCCCCAAAAAGAATACATTTATCATATAATGATTTCTACCGTAGATCCATAATTGCAATTTTGGATCATAATTCTAATGTAAATAAAGAGAAGATTGGGGTTAAAACACAATACTCTAAAACCCTCTGCATCGTGGGTACTCAAGAATAAATATGAAAAATCAAAGATTGAATGGAAACTTGAAATAATAAATAAAATTAAAAGTAACGTACAAACACAAGTTCGAGGATCATCACCAGAGGTTCAAGAAATTGATCTATCACTGCCTAAAACATTGCTCCAACACCTTGTCCATCATATGATGTACTAAGAAAAAGGCACTTCTCAAGATTTCAATAAATTGTTTTAATAGGTAAGGAGGGTTTAATTAACTTTTGGAACTAAACAAGAATTTTGTTCAATAAATTAAAGTTAAAACTGGAATTTTGAATGTTTCCGACTTCTACTTTTACAGCTTGAAGCCCACGTACACATTTGGTTCTGGAAATGTATTTCTTATAATGTTGACTACACACGATGGAATTACCACTCTTATTTTATATCCAATTGCAGTCCATGAATTGACCCAGGCTGTGAACTGCTTATAACTATGGTTCGGATGTTTATGACCTAATAAAGTGGAAAATATGACTGCAAATATGCCCTTAAAAATGACTAAATATGACATAATAAAATAACATATTTTTTAAAAAGAAACGTTGCAATTTAAAATGTATCACATAAATTTTATCAGATAATCACTTTTTAACAATTTATTGATTTAAAATTAACTTCTATTTTTAAAGAATTTGTTCCTGCTTGCTCGCTTCATCAGCTCCAAATACTCGTAATATTTTGTATACTTTGCGTGTCCCTATAGAATATGAACAACTGCATTAATTTTAAAATTCAAGTCAATATTAATTTGGCATAAATTTGCCATAAATTAATTTTAAAAATATCAAATTTGACTCTACCATGTAGTGCATACACTTTATAATTGTGGTCTTTTACCGAATTTATGACTGAAAGATGACGTTAATTTTCAAATATGGCCAAAATATGACCAAGTCCACAAAAAAGCTCAAAATATGACTTTATATGCAAAATAAAAACTTTTAACTCTTTTTAACTCTTTGTTTTCGCTGCTAAATACTTGTGTCTTGTAATTGTTCAAACATCCAGGTCTAAAATTAGTTTAGTGAAATTTGGGTTTTGCATTACACATAAAAATTCACCCTTCTTAACTAATTTTACATTTTCAAACTCCCAACAGCATACACTTTTGTAATTTCTACACTTGCACCAAAACACTGATCCTGCACGCATTTCCATATGTTTGCGATATCAGAATCACCGTCTGAATTACTGTTATTTATTTATTTATTGTTTAATCCTCTGAGCAAATACATGTTATCAGAATTTGTTCTTTCGGGCTCAAACTGGAAGGGGCGAATTTCATTTAAAGCCATAATAGACTTTCCAAACAGTTGAATGAGCGAAAACTGCGGTATGAGATCTCGATTCTATGTAAGCGCACGCTGAGAGTTCTAGCTCCAATGACGTCACGCAACAATGTTTAGTTCCTCACAACTCACGGAGTATTGCTTCTATAATGGTGGGATAAAGTTCATTATGTTTTATTTTTGTTTCTCTGCAACTAGCAGCACATAATGAAAAATGCATTTTTGTGTTTCGAACCCCTTTAAACTAAAAAAAAGTTTTCATTTTTGGCGCCCCCCCCTTTATGGCGCCCGGTGTGGCTGCCCCGTTCGCCCCCTCTTGGTACGCCACTGTATGCATTTATAATGCCCATGGAAAGAAGCCTATTGAATTTGGACCAAATCGGTTGACTGGTACCGGAGCAATGTCCAAATTAGGGCCTTTATATATTAGAAAGAATTTATCAAATGCAAATCAGTTCTCATGGCAACATATTGTTTTGCAGTGTTCATATATGGCTTTGAAAGTTGCAATACAGGTAGGTTTGACAAATAACACTATCCGCTTATTCCTTCATATATTATGCTTATCAAACTAGACCTTTGTCCTTCCTTAAGCCCTGCTTAATGAATCAATCTGGAGCTTCAACTGGAAATAGATTACAAAAATAACTTATTTCCTGCATATCATAATTCCAATTATTACTGATTAAACAAAAATATTCTGGCACTTTGTTACTTTGTCATTTTGGTTACTCCCACACTTAGTTACATCTGGTACTGAGGTACCGGTAACTGTGATGGTTTGGGTTGGGCTGTGGAGCGATCAATTGTGTTTTGTTTCAGTCAGTTACAACTGTTAGTGGTAAATATAAATTGATATGTATGGTTTCCACTAAACAAGATAAAGGAACCGAGCGAAGTGGCTGAGACGGTACATCTTAGACTTGCATTTGAAAGGTCTCGGGTTCAAATCTCTTAGCCAGCCAATTTGATGAATTCTTCCATCGTTTCTCCAGTCGTAAAGACAAATACGGTATTGGATATTTACTCACCATGACCCTAGCCAGCTATTTCATTATGTATCATACGTACTCTTTAAAAATAATAATATCAGTTGAAATATTAACAGACGCCATAAATATATCAACAACCGAAAACAGTTGCACATCAATAGTCTGAATTCCTGCTGGTATAAACACAGGACCTGAACTCCTGATACGGCCTCAATGCTCAAGATCCTGATTGAGTCTATGTTCGCTAACAGCCTAAGGTTTTGATATGCTTGTATGTCAATTATATCATTACAAATACAAATCTATAGTGCTTAACTTATATGGATTAAAAAAAAATACATGTAGGCCTAATATGTTGTCTTAACATGTTAGAGATAAGGTCCCAAACTTTCCACTGCATATAGTGACTTCATATCTAATATATAAAATCGAAAGTGTGTGGATATGTGGGTATGTATGTACGTTCCCTATAGAAATCTACATTTCTTTACCAATTTACACAACATTTTGCACACATACCCAGTTAAGCCCAGGAAGTAACGCGGTAAACATTAAAATTCAAACAAATCACTCCTTCCCTTGAAAATTTATATAATTTGTGAGAATATTATACTGAAAAATGAAATCCAATTCAGTTGTCAAGACAACAGTCTATTGTTTACACGGTTCACATAGGGCTTTGGACACTACATAATATTGGACTTTAACGAATTCTGATGCTAACGATGTAATACATTTGTAAAAATAATTCTTGAAGAATAAAATCCACGAAAATAAAGCACACTGTAATCCAGTCACATAATTTTCTCTACCCTCGACATGGAAAATATAATTTTCTCACTTCACATTTTGATGTAGAGTAAGTGGTCGTATTGCAGGGACAGCTTAAGTGTTTGCTACATGCTATATCAGCCGTCTGTAAAAAATCCTACCCACTGATATGTTATTCATAGCTATAGGCTTTGTATTAGTTGAGAAATAGGGATGTTTATCATAGACCCTAAGCATCTGAAAGAAGACAAAATGGGATGTAACTTTTCAGTCCTATGCCCGGTGTATATTATGTCCCAGGTTTTTCGGGAGGAAAGTATGAAAGTGTTATCTTTTTTATTTCAGCCCCGAACCGGTTGTATGATAACATGAGAGTGAGAAATAAAATTTTCCGTAAAGACAATACAATCTTATATAACCAGAATTTATGTTTCTTCTTATTTCAACCCCTCCCAGGCATGATGTGTAGAAGCAACAGAATGCAATATTCGACATCCTCTATGAGCCATAAAAAGCTATATCTATAAGGAAATAGTTGGAGTGTGATAAGTCATTCTTCCTCATTTCAAATTCTAGATACATATTATATAAGGACCTAGAGTTTCAAAATCGAAAGTCCTTCGTAAGTTAATTTCAGATTACAAAATACAAAGCCCGGGCAACGCCGGGCCTTTTCAGCTAGTATATATATATATAAATCCAGTGGATGGCAGACTTCTCCTCAACTCACGATGTTTCGACCTGTACCCCCAGGTCTTCATCAGGTGAATACTGAATAACAACAAGGAGCCGTGTTGAATATATGGGTTCTTTACGCTGTCCCTGCTGTGCTCTGGGTGTTGGTACGACAGAAGTAACCATCTTTGTAAACAGGATGATAGGGGGTTGTCATACCAACATCCAGAGCACAGCAGGGACATCTACCAGCAGAAAGAACCCATATATTCAACACGGTGCCTTGATGTTATTCAGTATTCAGACCTAGGGGTACAAGTTGAAACATCGTGAGTTGAGGAGAAGTCTGGCATCCATTGGATTTATATATATATATATATATATATAAAACAGGTAAAGCGCATATTTCGATAATATGTTGTGTCCAATAGAATTATATTTTATAGGATCACCTATTTACTGCGTTAGCCATTAATAAAACTTTTGGAAGATTTTAATTATTTTATCAGCATTATTCAGCACTGCATTATTTATCAGTATTTTAAGTGCATGCTTAACGAAGCAAGAACGTAACATCCTTAAAACCAATTCAAACTTACCTGACATAACAGTTGGTAAAGGAAATAATCATACTCATGTAATCAATAGGACATGTTTGCCTTTGACTGCAGTAATTTTTTATTTTAATTCATAATGGTAACTGTATGTTAAAACTGAGTGTACTGCCTATATTAAGAAAAACAATTTCCTCATATCTTCACATCAATCCTAGCCTTATGGTCGATTTCACTGACCTTGGTTGGGGATGTTTAGATAACACCTAGTAGTTAACCACAAATTGTTATGTGCTTCCGTTTCACCGAACCCGAGTACAACCGGGAGAAATTAGCTAACCACCCCAGAGCGAGCGGTTTAGTTTCTAACCTCGATACATTGGACGTCACAGCATTCAGGAATCTCAACAGTAACATCATATAAACCTTACTGAACTTCACAGATAATTACAAATCACCCAGTATCTCCAAGCAGTAGACTTCTGATCTAATTATGTTTCTATGCAACAGGGATATTTCCAGCTTACAGAATACAAGTTACCATGTATTCATGAACAGTATTAGTTGGTCGATTTATAAAATTTTCTTCCATGCAATGTAAGCTTGTAGTTTGCAATTTTCTCGCCTCTGAGTTTAGATTTTAGCTGTTCCTTTAATTTCGGTGTGTTCTACAGTAGGCCTCTACAGCAAGGCATAATGTCACAGAAAGCGTGCAGCAGTCATTCCGTATGTAATACCGGTACCATTCACATACAAATACGATTATTTGCATAATAGTAAGCTTTCGATAGGAAAATAAACAAACGTGTATCTATATACCAGGAATTAAATACACATAAGATACC
This sequence comes from Ectobius pallidus, assembly GCA_964059195.1. Classification (NCBI taxonomy): domain Eukaryota; kingdom Metazoa; phylum Arthropoda; class Insecta; order Blattodea; family Ectobiidae; genus Ectobius; species Ectobius pallidus. The sequence goes on along the minus strand of CAXKWD010000004.1, from coordinate 171,616,665 downwards.
GGTAAGCACTTTAATAATTACGTAAATAAGTAAAAGGTCAAATGAATTAGGCCTACTCTCCTGTTTTGTAGTACACAGTAAGAGCACCATTATGCTGAAAATTCATTATTTTGCATTTGTTTGTGCACACAGTATTGTTGTTAATTACTTTTGTATAGTTATTTACAAAACTGTTCCCTATGTGCCCTAAAGGGGCAGATCTTTCTAATAAATGTCACTGGACCTCTACACCACAAGACGTACATTTTTCATGTCCATTTTCACCCATTTCTTCGACTTTCATTTCCAAAATGTTCACAAAAGTAGCCCTGTGATTTCCACCACTTAAAAATGCATTTTCAAATTCTGATGAGATCAAAGCTTGGGATAGTGTGTACAGGTAGCGCCACGGTTTTTGACGTATGGAAATTTTAATGGACAGCTATGGGGCGAGTCACTTACTTTATCGTGGTCATCGTTTGGTCTGAGGGGGCGTGATGGCATTATCAGAGGAGGGGCATGATTCCATTAGAACTGGTGTGACACACAGGATGAAGCTTGAAGAATGATGCAACTTGATATTGGAAATGTATAAACACACTGCTCAAGATGCACTGTAATGTATTCCAATGTTTTGCTTAATCAGCACCATGTGTGTATGCCATGAAAGATAACATTATAAGGGGGCTAGCTACGCCCTCAAGGCAGGGTTGTAAAAAAGCCGGCTAAAATGGAAAAAGACCTGACCAGTGGTTTTTTTCAATTTTAGCAGGTTAAAATCATGATTTTAGCCAGCTAAAATCAATTTTTCCTGGTTGGGGGAGGTGGGAGCGGGTTGAAATTTTGAAAAAATTATATTTAGGGCCCTATGGGGTTTAGAGGGAAACTTTGTCTGCATAAATTAGACACAAATGATTCAGTGGGGGTGAGGGTGGAAATTCAAAACTTTTAAAACCATGTCTTGTGGGGTATCGTTGAAAAGCTCTTGATGAGTAATGTTTAAATCAATAACTAGTTTCTCGATAGCGCTCATATAAGGAGAGATTTGAATTTTTGAAAGTCAAAAACACTTTAAAATATACCTCAGCCAATAGGCATTCCGAAATGAATTCATGAGGACCAACTGAGGCTAAAATGAAATAAATTTTGAAATATTAAAAATAATAGTTAAATATCTTTAGAACAATAATCCTTGGCCAAATTAAAATGAAATAATAAAAGATATCAATTAATACATAATTAACAACTCTCTTTTTATAAAAAATATTTAAGCTTTTATTCTACACTCACCCCAATAAATTCATAAAAAGCACTATGAAATCTACCTCAGCCTGTGCCCTATAGGCCTACCTAAAGGGATTTTTTATACTTATTTCTCCATCAATTACACAAATCTGAAGCGTAATCACCTATCGCTGGAATTTTGTCAAGCAATAGAATCTTTACATCATATGCCGGCCAGTTCTGCATCAATCGAAAGAGTATTTTCTTCATTTGGGTTAATACAAACAAAATTGAGAAACAGACTAGGCAATGAAAAAACCCAGAAGCTTGTATACATCAACAGGCAGAATAAAGCAAATATGCAAGAGTCTTATGATGAATGGTGAATTTACCATATTTACTCGAATATAACGTGCCCTATTTTTGTCCATTTGTAGATTTCAATACTGAGGTGCACGTTAAATTCTAGTACAAATCCGTTTCATAGGTCGGAAGTAATATTCATCTACATAACAATGCATTGCTATAATTCTCGACTTCATTCATTTTATCGTTAGCCTACACCATATGAAATTTAATTTCTGAAACATAATGAAAAAATTGTTTTTGTCAGTTCTATAGTGCAAATGTGGAATATTGTGCATTGTCAATTTTAAACTCATTTAAGAGCGGTATCAGCTTTTATTGTGAAACATTCATTTAACGTTTTGTTTGTCCATTTAGCAATAAAAAATAAGCACCTCCGAGGATTCCAGTGATGAACACATTAATGAATAATGATGAGCCATGGCAGTTAACTGTAAATGTTTATGTGTTGGTTCATTATTCTATAAATACTATGACAAAATTCCAAATAAAATATCCTCCTATTGATGCGCATTACATTCGCTAACAAACTCTTTTTTTATGATTTTAAGTTTCAAAATCAGGGTGCGCATTAAATTCGAGGGTGCATTATATTGGAGTAAATACGGTAATTAACTATTGCTGGGAATTACACAGTGAAGTGGTACAGTGAGTCCCACGCAAGAGTTAGCCAATGAAGCGGCGGGCACAGCTACACCTCCCAAGCGATCGGGTGAAATATCTATGCAAATAAAGCCGTGATCTGTGTAATGATTCAGGTTCTCACATTTACAGTTAAAATTACAATGAAAATAACCACGTACCTCATCACAAGAGCTGTTGGAAATGTTCTTCTCTTGCATCCACACAATACTGGCACCTTTTTAGGAAATTTTCTTTCACACGCATATTTCAGCTTCCGAGACAGAGTTAATTTCTTTTGTAATATTGTCTTTAAGTTCTTCTAACAGCATGTGACTATTATTTATGGGGAAACTTGAAAAATAAAGTGTATAAAGGAAAATGGCGATTAATGTTTCGCCTTATACCCCCAAATAATGATAAAACCAAAAAGCCGCAGTTAGCCTCAAATATTTATTATTGAAATGATATAAAATGTTTGAGTTGTGATTTATGCTAAAAAAAACACACATGCTAAAAAAGAATACACATATTTACACAGACAAATAAAATACTATTTACATTATTATAGTAATTATTTACAAATTCATTAAAATCTATTTGTATTTAAAAAACATACACTTAATTTGCACAGTAAGCTTTGTTGGGCGGCTGAGGAGTCCGTAATAAGTTGCTTAGGGCAAAGTATGCCTTATTTGCTGACACCAACCTGATCTTCAGCCATTTCATAATTACGGGTGGGACATTCTAGCAAATTATAAAAACTATTTTTGTTTATTACCAGGGCCCGGATTCTGATGATCTAAAATTGTTTGAAAAATGACCTATAAAATGACCCTAATTTTTAAAGAAAATTACTTAATAATTATAAAAAAATGACCTAAAAGCTGATATTTTATTTATAAAAAATTATTACTGTACACAAAAAGTTATAGACTAGTTTGTACATAATTGTAAAAACTATAAATAACTGTAATGTTGTGAATGTTATTTTCTCACGGAAATTTATACTGGCACTGAGACACTGGCGAGTCAAAATTCGACATTTCCTTTCGTGGTCCACCGGATTATATTGTTGTTTATTGAGGGTAAACAGTAGTTTGCACTCTCAAATCCAAGCAGGTGGCAGACTCTGGTGCCAAGTCAATCTAATAACAATAGTAATATAATACAACATTATGGCATTTCTTTTATTATCATTTCCGACTGAGACATGACAACACTTAACGCCAAATTTTTTCTTCTTGCATTAAACAAACAACACTTCAAAGACAGCACCGCTAGCGATGAAAAAAAAAAGATAATACACTGAATGTAAATACACAAAAATGACTAAATAAGGAAGCAAATGACACGAAAATGACAAAATAATGACCTAAAACTGCAATGAATGCCCTAAAAATGTAAAATTGCAAAAAATGACCTAATAAAAATGTATTTCTATAATCTAGAGGCCATGATTAGGATTTATCCACAAGTTGGCAATGTCTATGCAGCATCAATAAAAAGATGACATGTCATTAGAATCTGGGCCCTGTTTATTACATATCATAAATAATAAACTAGAATTGGTTCTTCACATTCTGTAAAATTTACAATGTCTTCTCCTCCACATTACTGTCTGGCTGCGAGCTGAAGGCCGAGCTAGCGTTCCCCCACTACCTTACCGTGCGCTTGCATTTACTGTCTAAGTCTTTCCCCCACTGTGCCACCAGCTCGGCCTTCAGCTCACAGTCAGACAGTACATGCAAAGCATTATTTAAAATTTATTTTAAATATTTTAATTTTTTTTTCAAAATCTATTTCGGGTGGGACATAATTTGGACACTGATTTTAATGATGCAAATTTTGTACACATGTAGGTCATCCTAAAATGGAACAGTACACAAAAAATTAGCTGCCAGTTCGAACTGCAAGTCTATGAAAATCACGTCACAATATCGCGAAAAAAGCATTGTCAGAGCGCCTCATCCCGTCTAGCAGGGATGCGGTCTGTGGCTGAGGTACAAGGTCTTGAGCGAGGCATGCGGGCAGTCTGTGCAACACAACACTGTAGTCACAGTATACAGTTGCATGACCACTTCCCCGTGCACAGAACAGCAGCCTCGCCAGGAATTTTATTAAAGGGGGCAAAATCAATTTCGGACCTCAATTTCAAATGATTAAGCTAAACACATTAATATTCACTTAGTTAACCGGATCGTTATTTTGAACCCAAGCTGAATTCGACAAGGCTACAAAGTTTTTTAAGTTAACAGAATACGCTCTTTTGAGCAATGACCTTGGTGAGATATTATTATAAATACATATTATAGTTATAATTAGTCAGGGGCGCCGACTTATAAAAAATATTGGGGGGGCCCATATCGGGGTCCTGCCCCGGGAAATTTTCTAAATTTTAGATGAAAATTAGTGAGTTTTAAAGTTTTTTTTAAGTATTTTAGAGTCATATGATCAACATTAGAACCCCGAAAACTCGACTCTCTATAACTCCACACTCCGGGAAACTCGACAAGCCTGAAACACTTTTTGGCTTTGAAAAAAGAAACAAAACATAAACACGCACGGTATTTTCGTAAAAAGCTAATTTAATTTACAGTAATAATTATGCTTATAGACTATTACAGAGCAGTGAATATATAGCTCTGAAAAGACTGAAATTATATTTAAATAAATCCTAAACTATCATTAAAAGAATAAAACATAAAATATTGCTGTCGCACAGTAATAGCACTTTGATTAATAAGTGAAATAGCTAATTTAAGCTTACTTTGAATAAGGCTGAGGGTTCATTAAATAAAAACAATATCTCAAAGTTAATGCTTTAATACAGTTAATAAAGTTAATACAGTATGCCTAATACTTTCAGTCAAAAAGTATGTAAATAACGGGCTTTAATTGGGTCTTACACCCTAAAAATATTTAAGTATTTGAAAATAACTAATACAGTACTATAGTAATATAGAAATACAGTACTAAACTAGTACTAATACTTCAAAACCGAAAATTTAACATTCTGTATGTATTTAATTCTCTATTTTATAAAGATTTTTAATATTGCTTTAAATACCATTATTAGGGCTAGAGTGTCTTTAGAAAGGTGCAAATGTCGACCGTCTGACTGGATTACTGAATATGAAGTCGTTGATGACTGGTCGGATATCCAATTCATCCAAAACATCTCGGTGGGCTTGAAGAACAGCCAAGTTGTTCAATCGCTTCTGTCCCATTGTTGATCGGAGATATGACTTCAGACGTCTAAGGGCGCTAAATGACCGTTCTGCTGTTGCTGTCGTGATTGGAACTACCTGGAGAAGCTTAATGCACTTCACTACTTCACATAACATTTCTCCAACTGCAGGCTCTTGTGTAATGTACTTTCTCACATCACGCATGTTTTTTATTAGCGATATCGGATAACATATTCAAGTGTAAGCGCAGTCTCTCAATGTCTAGGTCATTTTTGAAAAACTCAGTTGATTTTTCAAAATTTGTTTCACCTCTGTTTACTAAAAGCAAGCACTCTTGTTCAACTGCAATGACCTATGTGAGTCCAGTTAGTTGATGCAAACCGCTCAGTAATGCAAGATTGCACCGTTTCACAAACTTCAATGTAAATAGCTTTGTAGTATTCCTTTGGGGTTTTGAAAGTGTGCGGTGAGCTGGCTTTGTTGTTTTCATACTTCTTTGGTATACGTCGATTCCGAGGAAGGGAAGGATCATCAACTTGTGAAGGTTTTTCTTTTAAACACAATTCCCAAAAGTGTTCAAAACTATCACGCCTTCCATTCAATATACAAATCAAGCCCTCATATATTTTTTCCAGATCAGCAACACTTAGATGAGGGCATTGAATTTTTTCATTGACATCCTCTACTGGGTTCATTGCATGGCAATAAAGACGTAAAAAGAAATAAGTTTTGAATTGTAACATTGACTCAAGGTAGCCTGCACATTTGTAACCTGCCTCTGTTTTGTCCTCTGCAGAAAATGTTTCAAAAAACTCTAGAAGTTCTTCAAAGTTTTTCAATATTCTCAAGATACTAGAAGCTCGCATAGTCCATCGAGTCGGGCAAAGGGGTCGTAGACCAGCTTGGTCGTTGGTGCTCTCACAGCGTATGCTTCTGAAAAGTCCCATCCTTTTGTTGAATTCCCTTATGGTGTTTATTAAGTCCTTGGCTAAGGCCATAATATCCCTCATAGACGTAAGATGGCGGAGACTGTCTACAACTGCCAAGTTTAAACTGTGAGCAGTGCAGTGCACATAACGTGCTTTTGGTTGTATATCCAAAACTAACTTTTTTAGTCCTTTGAACTTACCTCTCATATTCGAGGCACCATCATAGCACTGTCCTCTTAAGTTATCCATTGACAAATCAAGACGAGCAAATACGTCTTTTAAAATACTAAACAGAGTTTGTGATTCAGTGTTGGGGGTCTCGTATAAGCCAATAAAGTCTTCGTTGATAATTAAGGAATCATTGACAGTACGAATACAAAATGACACTTGTTCGTGAATCGAAGAATCACTTGTTTCGTCAACCATAATAGAAAAATGTTCAGTCTTCTTGATTGAAGCCAATACTTTTCTCAACACAGACTTTCCTAGTAGATCAATGATCTCGTTTTGAATATCGTGGGACGTCCACTTATACCCCGAACGCCCTAACCAATCTTTTAACTCAGGTACGTCATTCTTTCGGAGTTCCAACAATTGAAAAAAATTTGAGTTTACATCTTCGTGCCCTCTAATTGCTAGGCCTTGTCGGCATAGAAATTGCACGGTAGTAAAAATTGTCTCAAGAGCTAAACGGCCTTTCTTCATATCACTATCTAACTGTTCATTCAATTGGGAGGCCACACTTCGGTTAGTGATGGCACTTAGTTTCAGAACACCTTCTTTATGCGTAAACGTATTTTCATGAAGACGGAATTTTTCCAAAGCCTTTTCCCAGTTAGAAAACCCTATGGAAATAAATGCATCTTCTTTTTTTGAAGAAAATTGTAATAGATTTTTAGCATCTGCCTCTTTGCAGGTTTTGCAAAAAACTTTTTCGGTAGTTGCTTCATATTCTAGCCATGTATATTTGATCAACCAAGACTTCTGAAATGATCTTCCCTTACCGGATTGTCCAGGTTTTGGCTGTGAACAGTTCTCGCCTGAAGACGACGAAGCAATTGACGACACAATTATTGTCGGAGGTTGACTTGCAGTATCATCAACTTCCAAGCGCACCTTTTTGGTAACAAATTTATCCATTGCAAACTTAATTTACAATACACTAAGAGACTAAAGTAAATGAATAAAATATAGTCATATAAAAGAGTCGGAGGTTGACTTGCAGTATCATCAACTTCCAAGCGCACCTTTTTGGTAACAAATTTATCCATTGCAAACTTAATTCACAATACACTAAGAGACTAAAGTAAATGAATAAAATATAGTCATATAAAAGAGTCCACTAAACACTAAAGTCGGAACGCTAAACACGTCTGCAGCATGCACTGAACGAAACTATCCACACTGAATGACTGCTCCAGCAGGGTGGGCTTTATATAGCCACGGCGTCGTAATGTCTCGAAGCGTCAAGGCGATGCGAGGTGGAGGGTTCCAGGCACTTCTGCTCCAGTCCTTTTGATGTTGCCGCAGCGCTGGCCCGCCAGACCTTACACGAAGGTTCGTGCACCGGGACAAATTCTAAGTGTGCCCGCAGCACCGTAACACTATCATGATTCACACCACCCGTTTTCAGTTAACCTGCTTACTACCGTAATAATTATTTGTTTTAACTCATTACTGAATGTATTTTAAAAGGTAACTATCGCCAAACAAGGAAAATAAAAAATACCAACATAATTTTTTGATTTTATAAAGCATAATATAACTAATAATTTTCTTAAATTATTGGGGGGGCGGAGCCCCCCCAAACGAATTTTGGAGGGGGCTCGGGCCCCCTCAGGCCCCATGGAGTCGGCGCCACTGTAATTAGTTAATACTTGCTAAACTCATTATAAAGTAATTCAATTTTTTTTATTCTCCATGCTACAACTGTAAGTTGACAAAGAGTACCACAAATAGGCTAAATGAATCCATAAAGCAATCCGGGGGGGGCAGTTGCCCCCCTTGCCTCCCCATGCCGACGCCCATGGCACAGAACAGCTTGTTTTAAACTTTACTATTCAATAAATGTGAAACAGAAGTGCCTAGTGTCGATAGAATGGGAAATGCACAAATTTGCTTTGCACCATGCACATCGAAACAAGTGCTCCCATATCACATTCTGCTTCTTCACACTTGTGTTGGTTCGATAGTTTATAGCAACTGAAAGCACATTAATAGGATTCAACACGTCTGTAGAGACACTCATGGTGACTTCTTTCTATTAACTGACAGACACACAGATCGCAATTCATCACTACGGTCGTTGTTTATACTGCTTTAGCAAGAAGAAGGAAGCCCGTGTTTGATAAGAATGAGTCACGTAAGTTGCAGTAATCGCTACAAAGATCCAGGAAAACCAACTAGGTCGCTTCCAAATTTCAAGCTTCAATTTAATGGTCTCACAGTTCAAACTGGCAGCTAATTTTTTGTGTACTATTCCATTTTAGGATGACCTACATGTGTACAAAATTTGAGGGTGGGTTTCGACATGAAGGTTCGTACCATCCCCTTGTAAGTCCTTAATATTCAGAGAATTTGAGGTTTTAAACTTATTTTTGACCACCCAATTACGATAATTTTATAATTTCACTCTTTGAGGGTAAAATTCCCATATTTTATGAAATGGCTGTCTTGATTTCAGTTGAGACATTGTTAAAGGAAGTTACTGTGGAGCCAAGATACTTAAAACTATTGACTCTTTCAAATGTGTATCCATCCACGCTGGTACTCCAGGAACAGGCCATAGTCTCAGGGATCCCTTACGAGAACCAATTAGAAGTTCTGGGGATGATAATGTGACTTTTCTTAAAAGGTTTTTGCAATTCTTACAGTCCTGGCAAAATCTGAACGTAGAGACATCTACAAAGCACACAGAAAAGTTAACCCAGGACACATTTTTCTTTGAAGCATACAACAGATGCATTCATCAACATGATTGATTATGCCTTTGAAACTTTTAAAGACTGTAAATAGGCCTATGTATTGCTAAGAAAATTTCAGACTGACCCTCTTGAAGCCAGATTTGGTCGATACAACAAATGAGTGGATCCTGTTATCAAGTGCTGTTATCTGTTTCCCAAGTGCTTGACTTTGAAAAATTATGAGTGTTTTGAAGTTGAAGTGTTCATCATATGGTGAATTCTCATTGCAAGACTTCTCCTTAAATGTAAATGAATCATCTAAGGATTTTACAAATAGGCCTAGTGAAGATTTATACATTCAGCCATAGGCTATGTGGAAATTGATTCCAATACTACCTGCACATGATATCTTGGGCGCTGGTTTTACGGGCAAGCGAGGGTCGGGGGAGGAAAAGATAGCTAGCCCGCCTGTCTTTCTGCAGTGCTGTCAACCAAAGAAAAAACATTTCAGCAGAATTGTGCATATGGTAAGCACGCATCAAGAACGTAAGTGTTCAAACAATAAATTGAATGCCGAATTGGATAAATACTTACCGTGAAACATCCTTGCTATTTCATCCTGTACCAAATTCATTTCAATTAATATCAGTTGAAATTTACTTTACACAATTTAAAATACACAAACCATAGAAAAGATGACAATCAATAGTTGCATGGTCTACTGTATAAACCAGCGTTTTTCAACCAGTATGCCTTGGTACATTGGTGTGCCGTGAATGAGCCCCGAGAAAATTAATATAAAGTTATCAATCCTTAATTAAAGATTAAATGTTAATGTATAATGATTTTAATGCAATACAACAGTATAATGGGGTGACTGTATTGCATAACAATTAATTACACGTCATAAGGGTTTGGTTATCATTTATCAAATAAGTCATTTTCCTCCAGGAATAGAATAATAAATAATATAGACTCAATATTTTTACACTGGAAGACTTGTTTTAAGCATATAGAAGAGTTTTAGCAGAACATGGTTCACCATTTCGTGTTGTAAAATGCAAGAGAGATAAGGCATTTAAAAGTGAAGAAAACTATAGGCCTAATTTGACACGTATAAATGAATACATTTTGTGAAAAGTTTGCTGAACTTTCATACTGTGAAATTGACATCTGAGTTCTCTGGAGTGTCAGAAATTAGCACATACGAAATTCTTAAAGAACTGTTAAGCACCAGGAAAGTGTTGGATGTACAGGTAGGGGAAAAAAAAAGCGGACCGACTAAAATATCTAAGATGCCGATGTGAGCCACTGCGCATGCCTAGCGGCATTCACAGGGTAGCAGGGAATGTATTGAAATTTATTCTAGTGTTGACTGTTGACTTAGCCCATTTCGAAAGCCAGAACATGGTTTCTAATCGTATTGTTTTATAACTGAACATATTAATTATTAATATTATTATAAAATAGTAACACAAATTATATTATATTCAGCTACAAGAGTCGGTCCGTTTTTTTTCCTACCTGTACAATGTGACGTGTTTGAAAATCAGCAATTTGCAAAAGTGTGTTTTTTTCCATAACAATTCCATATGCCAGAAAAGGTAATATCAGCAGTAAATAAGGACCCTGAGACACAATGAAAGCTTAATATTGAAGCCACTAGATGTCAGGGTGTATAGCGTACTTCATGTTTCAATGTTGTCAGTTCTGCTTATGGAATTGAACGAAACCTACCGAATGTGGACTAGGAAGCCGAGCGCCCAAGAAATCATGCGCGGATAGTAGGCTACTATTTCTTTCTTGTATTATGTTGCAAGGTAGGCCTATAAGTTATTTCACATAATTTACTGAAATATGTGAACTGATGCATTAATTGCAAGAAAGAAATTTGCTCGGATAGAGAATTGACAACAGAAGGTCTACAGGATGAGAGAAACCTACCTACTAATCTCGTGTAGAGGGGGTTTGAAACAGCCTACAGAGTTCATATATCTAACTTAATCGTTGTGGAGGGCTATAGGCCTCGCCAGCGATATTGGCATATGTCCTTGAGTGCGTAGCTAGCCAGCTAGCCCCTGAGTTCGCCAGGAATATTGGTGTATGCCCTTGAGGCAGGGTTGTTATGTTAACCACTTGAAAATCCACAATGAAAAAAGCCAGGCATTTTATCCGGCTAAAATCAAATTGAATAAAAATAATTGAAGTTCCTTTCATGTTTTTATTTCCAAACATCACAAATTTAAAAGTTACAAGCTCAGAACCTGTAGTAGGCCTACTTAGGCCTACTGAGTTCAAATGCAGAGCTACCAGTTTTATCCACTTGAAAAAAAGCCAGGCATTTTATCCAGCTAAAATCAATGGTTATTTTCATTGTAATTTTAACTGTAAATGTGAGAACCTGAATCATTACAGCGATCGCGGCTTTATTTGCTGTGCCCGCCGCGACGCAGAAACCTGTGTCATCGGCCAACTCTTGCGTGGGACTCACTGTATTAAATTACACTAAATACAATTTCAGATTGAATCAAATTGAATAAAAATAATTGAAGTTCCTTTCATGTTTTTATTTCCAAACATCACAAATTTAAAAGTTACAAGTTCAGAACCTGTAGTAGGCCTACTGAGTGCAAATGCAGAGCTACCAGTTTTATCCACTTGAGAAATGCCAGGCATTTTATCTGGATAAAATCAAATTGAGTAAAAATAATTGAAGTTTCTTTCATGCTCTTATTTCCAAACATCACAAATTTAAAAGTTACAAGCTCAGAAACCTGAAATTGTATTTAGTGTAATTTAATACAGTGAGTCCCACGCAAGAGTTGGCCAATGACACGGGTTTCTGCGTCGCGGCGGGCACAGCAAATAAAGCAGCGATCGCTGTAATGATTCAGGTTCTCACATTTACAGTTAAAATTACAATGAAAATAACCATGTACCTCATCACAAGAGATGTTGAAAATGTTCTCTTACATCCACACAATGCTGGCACCATTTTAGGAAATTTTCTTTTACACGCATAAGTTCAGCTTCCGAAATAGAGTTAATTTTTCTTGTGATATTGTCTTCAAGTTCTTCTAATGTATGGGAAATTGAACTATACACTTTAGTATTAATAAATTTCATTTTTCCTTTCTGTGAGGGTGAAGTATTAAGGAAAATGGTGATTAATGTTTCGCCTTATACCCCCAAATAATGATAAAAACCCTTGTTAGACCAGTTCTTACTTACACCTCAGAAACGTGGCCCTTGACGGAAATCGATGCAAGACTCCTTGATGGATTTGAGACGAAACTTCTAAGAAGAATAATTGGCCCCGTGAATGGTAAAGAAAGATGGAGGAAAAGATAGGCTATAATGCAGAATTGTACACTACAGGCTACATTCTGAAGCTCCAGTAACCAGAATCATACGATTAAGAAGGATAAAATGAGCAGGCCATGTGGTAAAAATGGAGGAGCCTGAGGTGACAAGAAAGATCCTTCTTGGGAATCCAGGAGGACAGAGAGGACGAGGTAGACCTCGAACAAGATGGTTGGACAGAGTGGAAAATGACCTACAGGGGAAGGAAGAAGGTAGCATGCAACCGTGAAGGATGGAGGAAGCTGTTGAAAAGACCAAGGTTCATCTTGGACTGTAGCACCATAAAAGAAGAATAGGCCTATACACTAAGCTCAAGCTGTTCCTTTAGAACCTTAAGTTTTTGAATGAATGGTGAAGCATTATCACAATCAGAATCTACCAAATCAGTCATCCATAGTTGAGGAAAAATCTGGTAGCCTATCTATATCCACTGAAGTACTGGTACAAGAGTTGTTAAAGACATTTAAGTGGCTAAAGCTCCATCCACAATGTGCAGTTGGCAGTCCATAGTTGGTAGATGGTAGTAGGGAGTCGAAGTATAACACGTGGTGAGTAATGGACGCCATTCACAATGTGCAGTTGCAGTCGACGGCAGGCAGTCAGTAGTCGGGAAATTCATCTTTAACTACCGACTGCACGACTGCAAATAACATATTACGAGATTGAAAATTATTTACTAGTTCAAATAAACATATTGGCAAACTACGATAAAGCAAGATGTGTTTATTACATACATCATGCAATTATAAAGCGATCCTCTACATTTTTTATACTGTAAAATGTTTCCCTATCCTCAATGTCGACTGTATATTCTGGACAGCTCAAGTGCTGCGCCCAAGCGGCTGACTGCAACTGCCAACTGCACATTGTGGACAGACCATTAGTAAGCTGTCAAGAGTTGAACATGTTGTACATCTTAGACTATCTCCTAAAATCCATCTGTATTTTTCTGAGGGTATCTTGCAACCATTTAAATGTATCTGAACACTTAGGCCGGTATTCATAGTCGGCGACTTAAGAACAGACTTTATAAAGCTGAACTTATTTGACAAGTCGACTTATATGTTTTTTGTATTCATAGTCTTCTTTAAAGTCGTACTTTATTAAGTCTGGCTTCATAAAGCTCTGCTTATTCTACATATTAAAGTCAAACTCGATAATGTGAAAAATCGTGCGTTCACTGCCGTAACAATTGAATTAACCAATCGTATTTAAGATTTCTTCAGATTTCGTGTAACTGCAAAGCCATCTGGGAGCCAATCCATGTGAAAGTGGACAAAGGTGGTTACATCTTTTTTTTACGTGACATAGACATGTTATATATCGAAGTAAAGGCAAAAGACTGTAGAATTTGAAAATAGATTCACAATTCTATTAAATTAAAGGTATCTATATAATAACAACTGCTGAAATGTGTATTTTTTTCGTTGACTGAAATTTATAATTTAGCATGTTGGCTAGTACTGCATTATACTCATGGAATCAGTAGATTTGCTGCAATTTTTAATTTCACCCACAAAAGCACAAATAAGTGGAGATTTTGTCATCATAAAACAGATTTTTAAGATGAGTTTCAGTGAAGATATTCATCAAATCAATTTTCAAGGTACCCTTGTCACACCCGTCACAAAAAACATGTAATAGTTTGGGTAGAAAGCCAAGTAATCATTGTATAAAATGGAAACTTGGTAAAAGTTAAGATATTTCAATACAGAAGACACACCTAAAATATAATTTTGAAATGCCTACTATTTTGGCTTAATTTTGATGTGACGGGTGTGACACATGTTGCGTGACGGGTGTGACATATGTTGTGTGACGGATGTGACACTTATGGAAAATGCCTTTTGCAGCTTTGTATAGTGATTATTTCATGCAGATGTTGAATAAATCATATGTTTTCATTATTACTATCTTTTAAATGGCTCTTGGACTTCCGTGGTACAGAACAGAACTTCGTAGTTTGCAAGACAAAGAAACTACGATCTACCAGCTTTGGCTATGGATGACACGGATGACCGGTGGAAATGTCACAAATGTTTTAATGGTGGTAAAGAAGTGAGGTAAAGATCTAGTGATCCCTATAGAGGCCATGAAGGCTTTTAGGATTCAAACGTTCAACCTCCAACAATTTTAGACTTTTAGCACATGAAGGTGGTAAGGTTGTCAGTCTTATGCACTGGCTGCCTTTACCCCAGAATTGCTTCTGGTACCCATTTCTGTTAGAAGATGAGTTGACCTCAGGGTCATAGTGCCAGCAGAAGAATTCTGGCCAATTGAAAAATCTCAAAAACCTCATCAGGAATTGAACCTGTGCCCTTCAGGTTTGTAGCACAGTGCCTCAACCAGCAGCATGACATTGTACCCCAATAAAGAAGTGAGAGTGATAGCCTAATTAATTTTGTGCCTGATTTCTGTACTGGTAACTGTGTATCTTAGAACTGCTAAGAAATTCAGACAGACAATACCTCTAACAGCCGATGAAATGAGTAGGCCTACATGGAAGCAAATGAAGGAGAACAGATAGAAAAACAATCAGCCAATCTAAATATACCTACACAATATTATTTTTGTATGAGAGACAACAAAAATATCCTGGTGACAAGAATAACCAGATCCACATCAATTCAGTAAAAGTTTGTGAAGAGCTCAGGCTTCCAAGTAGTCCAGGATTTTAGACTAGAGGACAACGAAAACTGCCTAACTAGTACCGGAGGAACATTTCACTTCACAACTTTACACAAGCCTGTTAAAAATATGGACAGAGTGGAAAAAAGACTAACAAGGGAATTCTTTTTTATGCTGAGATCATGTGCTGGGATTCCCCAGGATTGGTATATTATCACAAAAAATGTTCATGAAATTCATGCAAAATGGTACAGAGGCAGAAGGTGCAAAGTGTGGTTAGCGTTGCAGATTACAGATCCATCGGCCTGGGTTCGATCCCCGGTACTACCTCGAATTTTTCTGAGGTAGGGAGGTCTGGTAGGGGTACATTGAGCCTCGTGATTCAAATTGAGGAGCTACTTGATAGAGAAGTAGTGTCTCCGGTCATGAAAACCACCATTAATGGCCGTGGGTGTCGGCATGCTGACCACATGCCCCCCAATCCTACCATCTGCCTACGGTAGATGATGCAGTGGTCGGGTGGTAGGTCAAGTCCCTCCAGGGACGGAGTTTAGTTTAGTTTAAGTATCGGTTATAAGTTGATGTTCTCCCATCCGACATGTCACACCCGTCACACCGATAAAGTAAATTTTCAATAACTATATAAATATTTTTGTAAAATCTAATTATGCATTTCATTATGTTTATCAGTCCTCTTACTTGAAAGAATAAAACAAATATAGTGAAGCTAATCAATTCACAGAAATTTCAATTAAACCTACATAAGAAAAAACCTTTGTCCAATTATGGTCACACCCGTCACATGCACAATATATTTTCCAGCTCAAGCATACAGCCTTGAAAAAAACATTAGATCATATTTTGTACTTCCAATGGGTTGGTATGTTAACACAAAAAACTTTGATGACATTCCTGCAATATGGTTCAGAGGTAGAAAGAAATAAGTGTAATGAAATCTGTCCAAATGTCACACTCGTCACTATGGATTGGCTCCTGGGTACATATTTCGCTATCGTGATATAAAAATACAGACGGCGCTGTGCATTGTAAACAAAGAATTCAATTCATCCAGTCATATTACGCAGTGTGTAAGTAAACTGATCAATAGTTTCTTGAGAATATTCTGCTTATATATTAGCTTGGAGATCGTTCAGAATTAATACCGGTACGCTTATGTATTTTTTTCGAAATTAATTATTGTTTTAGAGAGATTCAGAACAGCTTAGGAAGCTTTGGGCCGATATGAAATGCCAGCAGAGAGAAATGCTGATGAAAGATAGGCGATTGATATTTCCCAAATTGTATCTTCTTGAAACAAAATCTCTTTTTAAATTCATTGGCAGTGTAGAATTTGAAAGGATTCATCATCTTTCTCAAATAACGCTTTGGGGTGTGAGTTTCTTCTGATACCTCACCCAGATCCTCAAAATCACTATCCATGGTACTGGCTTAAACTGAAATAAGCTAGGGGGACCCTTGACTTGATAAAGTATGACTTATTTTGACAAATAAGTCGTACTTTAGTGGCTATGAATAGCAATAAGCTCGACTTTGTCAAGTCTGACTTTATAAAGTAACTACGTCATAAGTTCGACTTGTTTGTGTCACAAACTCAACTTAAGATGAGATTAATGTTCAACTAGGATATAAGTGCGACTTATTGCGACTATGAAAACCGGCCTAAGATCTTCAAAAATTTTCACAGACACCATAACAAAATGGAATGTCTTTGGTTTCATGTTTGTAAATAAAACATGTTTATCATCTATTTTGCTTATTCAAGTAAGTTTATATTTTTGGCGAAAGATAGATTTATGTTGCGTACCGGCAAAGCTCCACCTGCTCTCGCCCGCCTGCTCGTTTCCCCTCCTGACCCTCGCTTCTGAGCCAATGCGCATGCTAATGCTTGCTTCCCCTACATCTCCTATCACGGCTATGTACTTGCTCAGTGCTGATACTGCAGCTCACTGTTGTAGCCTTTGCCATAAACGTATGAAGCATGTTAAATTAAGACGACAACACAAAATAAAACAAATATTGGTAAAAGATAGATTTATGCCGCACACCAGGCAAGATCGGGAAAAAATAGTTTTATGCTGCACCCTAGACTCCTCTCTAATGAGGCCCGCCTGGGAAGGTGGGGTTTAGGGTTTTGTCACAGAAGAAATTCAATGTGAGACATAATAAACCTCGTGCTATTCAGTATATTGCTCCTAAACTAACATAAACCATCCTAACCTAACAAAATAGCGGAGCTTAGTTGGGGTGCAGCATAAATCTATCTTTTGCCCAGGTGAATTCTAGGTCAGTGACAGGTTTTGTTAGCTTAGGAACGTTATGTTAATTTAGGAGCAATATACTGAATAGCGCGAGGTTTATTATATCTTACATTGAATCTCTTCTGCGATGAAACCCTAAACCCCGCCTTCCGAGGCGGGCCCCATTAGAGAGGAGCCTAGTGTGCAGCATAAAACTATTTTTCCCTTATTTTTTAACTTACCCATCAATTCTTCGTAACTCATTATTTTGTCTTGTCCGCACCAAGCCTGGAACTTCAATTCATCCTTCTGCAATATTTGCTCTCGCCTCTCTTCTGGCGATTTTAGCTTGGCAGTGGTGGGTTGTGTCATATAAGAGGGACTGCTTCTGAAAACGAAATTTCGGAAATTTAGCCAATTTCTTAAATCACAGTCTAAACAATAACAGCAGCACTAAATAAATTCTTAGAAATGCGTGTAATGTAATATTTAAAGTCTCCTTGATGAGGTTATGACCGTCCACATACCGGTCATACTTTGTGTAATAAGCCACTAGTTCTGTAAACTATAATACTAAACACCACATACTACGTTACACATGTTTACTGTTGAATCAGTTTATATTAATATTATTTCCTAAAACTATTTAGGACCACTAATATTTTAGAGATAATTCACAACATGACTGGTTCCATGCCGTCCAGCACTCACGTTTCCCCTGACGTCATCTCGGCGAACTGTCAACGAGAGCGGACCGGAAATTCCCGAAGGCTACTGTTCTACCAATATGGTTTTAGAAAAAATACAGGCACAAGAGAAGCAATATTAGCAATGAGACTAATAATAGAGAAAAGAATAAGGAAAAATAAAAATACACTTATAGCATTTGTAGACATAGAAAAAGCGTTTGATAACGTCAATTGGGGAAAAAATGTTTGATACTAGGAGGTGCCCGTGGCTTCGCCCACGATAATTCATTTAAAAATTAAAAATTAAGAGTATAATAATTATTAAAGCATTATATTTATTAACACTTGCACGCGAATCATTCATAAACTAAGCCATTAATAATATTAATGAAACAGCTAAAATTCCGGCTTCAGAGTACATTCTACGATTAGAAAACTGGGAAAACTATATCAGAATCGATTATGCAGTTTCAAAGGAACCTGTGAACACATAATACGTATTGCTTCTCAACTGTTTATTGACATGAATATGATGTTAATTTTATTTGATCAATTCAGTGTAATTTTCAGAAATTATATAATGTTTCAAGGGAAGGAATGGTTTGTTTGGATTATTATTATCAGCGATATTTCAAGAGTTAAACCATCAATATTATACTGCTGGTGCCCCTGGCTTCTCCCGCCATTATTCATTGACTCCAGGATTTTTAGGAAATTTACACTGGTAGATTATTAAAAAGGTTTGTGGTTCAGAGCTATGAAAATTGTAAGTAAAAATAAAATTAGAATATTTGTTCATTGTGTTCATTTCACTTAGGCCTTATATAATAAAGAAACGGTTTTCCTAATTTTGTAGTCGTCATGAAAGTTTACACTGCGAGAGACGAACATCACCGAGTATACCCGATGTCTCACGAAGCGGGCGAGCGAGCAAGCACGCTATTTAGGGCCGTTGAATTGTATAAGAGTAGATAGATACTCAGAGAATTAGGAATTACTAGTAAACCTAGAGATATGAGAATCATATGGAATTTATGTAAGGAAGAAAAAGCAATAATAAACTGTGGAAACAGTCAAGAAATAGCTCATATAGGGAAAGGTGTAAGACAAGGATGTGCATACATACAAAGAGCATTAAATGAAGTCACTGAAAAAATAGACGTGGGCATAAAAATAAGATAAAAGAAATTTGGAAGTTTTTATCAATAAAGTGGAAAACACATTAAGAAATATTATCACTTAAATATTAATAAATCAAAAACTAATTATTGGATGAAACTGAATAATTTCAATATCTAGGCAGCAAAATAACATCTGATGGAAGAAGTAAACAAGAAAATTATTAATAGAATATATCAAGCAAAACTTGCCTTCAGTTTGAAAAATAAATTATTCTCATCCAATAATATTAATTTAGAAATTAGGAAGAATTTTATGAAAACATACGTATGGAGCATAATGTTGTACGGATGTGAAACTTGGTCAATCCTGAAATCAGAAAGAAGAAGAATAGAAGTATTTGAAACATGGTGCTATAGAAAAATGCTGAAAATTAGCTGGATCGATAAAATTACCAACGAGGAAGTTTATAACATAGCAAAAGCAGAGAAAGAAATTTGGAACCAAATAAGAAAAAGAAAAAGAAAAAGAAAACTCATAAAGCATTTACTTAGGTGTCTTTTGAAAATCATTATCGAAGGCACAATTGAATGTAAGAATAGCATAGGAAGAGCCAGACTCTAGTCGTCTAGTACATGGAAACAATTAAGGAGGACATGAACTGTAAAACATATGAAGAATTAAAAAGGAAGGCAGAAAGATCAGAATGGAGAATCGCTGCAACCCAATCGAAGGATTGAAGACTAAAGAAGAAGACGGTTCTATCAATGTATAAAATACTAGCACAGGGGTCGGCAACCTGCGGCTCTTTGGATGTGAAGCTGCGGCTCTTTATTTCCATACGCAAATATTATTTATTTTATATACAAAAAAAAATTAAATCGTCCTGAATCGATTAACGAGGATTTGGCACCGATTCTATCTCTCAGCCACTTGCACCCCTCCCCCGTGACACTGTCGTCAGTCCGTCGGGAGCTCTCGAATGACGCCGTCGTCGGATGTTTCTATGTAGGTTTTAATTCGCTTTCGACGCAAGACACTTTGACGTCTTCACCAGTGCTTTGGCTGTAACGTATAGTTTGTTGTTTCAAGTAAAAGAGTTAGAAGCGAATTATCTTCTCAAAGTGATGTATGTATACCCAGTCATATCACAAGTTCTGTCACAACTTTAGAGACCGCTGTAGAACATAAAAATTTCACAATATATAATTCTTCGGTCTTAAATTAAACACCACACTTTCACAAACAAAATGCACATACACTTATTCAAAATGACCACCTTTGGCCTTGACACAGGCCTTCAAACGTCGTGGCCAGTCATCTATTGAGGTACGTATAACATTTATGTCCAAAGTGGCCACTGCACGCACGATGGCTTTCTTCAGGCTTTCCAAATTCCTATGGCAGGAAGAGTTGACCTTAGTCTCCAAAATGTCCCACAGTTTGTAATCCAGAGGGTTGAGGTCTGGGCTGGAGGACAGCCATTCACTATGGGCAATGAACTCTGGAACATTGGCTTTAAGCCACTCTTGCGAGATGCTAGCCCTGTGCGCAGGTTCAGAGTCCTGCTGGAATATCCAGTGCTCATTATTGAACAAAGTCTGATAAGTGGCTTCACAATCTGTTCCAAAAAATCTTCCTTGTACACTTTGGCACTGGTTTTCACACTTTTTCTGCAGAAATGGACCTCTGTGGTACCAGAATAGGCCACTCCTAGCCAAACCATTATTGAGGCTGGATGGTGGGCATGCTGGACTCAGGGAGCAACTTCATGGGCCTCCTTACTGTTGTGAGCATACAGATGGTCATTTTGCTTATTCAGTTTCTCATCTATGGTGAATATTTTTTCATCTGTAAACAGAATTTTTTTTATGTTCACCTTTTGCGTACCGCTGAAGAAGCACTTTTGGTCTTTGGGCTCTAATTTTCTTCAGACGAGCATCCAGATAGTGTCCGGTAGTTCGGCGGTAAGCTTTCAATCTGAGGTCTTGATTTAATATCTTTGAAACACTCACTTGCGAAATTCCTGTCTGTTGGGCTATTATCTTTTGCTTTCGGACTGGATTTCTTTGAATTCGAGCCCTTATCTTCTTTACCGCCTCCAGCGTTCGAATTGTGCGAGGACACCCAGACCTTATATGGTCATCAACTGTGCCAATCTGTACGAATCTCTGTATGCTTCGGTACACAAATCTGAGTGTGATTCCAAGTGGTTTCAATAACTTGAAAATGGTTCTTGCGTCGTTATTGCACTTGTGTAATGCTATTATTGCAACACGATTTTCTTTTGCTCTCCACTCCATCTCAAGTATGAGTGCTGACTGCATATTCCAGGTTACAATATTGAGTACAGGATGCTAGTGTAAACAACCCTTATTTTCATACCCTTCTTACTTCCTGTGAGTGAGATAAGAAGGTCCAGATTCTATTGACAGAACTTATGATATGACTAGGTATATATAATAAAAAACCGAAGTAAAGGTAGGTAACATAGGCTAATAAGTATTATATTTTTAAAATACATATTATACATATTTTTTTCCAAATAAGATACCTAACCACTTTTTTGAAGTCAATAAGAACTGTCAAAAAAGAAACAAAGTACTACTGTTGGATATTACCGCGAAAGTGTTTTTATTAAAATATATATTTAATAAATTACCTATTTTATTATTTATCTATTTTATAGCTTTTATTATTTAAAAATTAGCGTTAAAATAATAATTATAAGTGTAAGTACCTATAAATTGTTATTTAATATACCTATTTTCGAACTCTGAGGATCAAAGTAGATAGGTATTTGCAGTTTTAGATTGTTTATATGTTTGGCAATTTTCATTGATTTCGTCATAGCTGGGCATAACACCTTTACTCGTAAACTAAGTATCTAATATTTGCCAAAGGTAAGGTGTTGAAACGTTTTGCTTTGTGCTTGAATGAAATAAATACATTCCTAAATGAAAAAGGCATTTATCACCCTGAATTAGAGAACGAGAAATGGTTGCAAAAATTTTAATTTATGGTGGATATCACAGTGAAATTAAATGAGCTGAATCTAAAACTGAAAGGAAAGGGAAACCCAGCATATGTTTTGGTAAAAGAATTGGTTTGTTTTGAAGAAAAATTAATTCTTTTTGCAGAAGATATTCAGAGCGGTAAATTACTTCATTTTCAATTTCTAAAGCAATATCGCGATAAAACCAGTGCAACTGTTGACACGAATTACTTCAGCACAGTTATAAACAAAATTAAAGATGAATTTGCTGACAGATTTGAGCAATTCAAAACCAACAAAACCACTCTAGCATTCATAGTAAATCCTCTCAACACAAATAGTAACGAAATCCACATTGAGCCATTTGGAATTGATACTGGATCTCTAGAAATGCAATTGATCGATTTAAAAAGTAAAGCTTTGTGGAGTGGAAAATTTACAGAGTTGAAAAGCAAGTTGGAAGAGTTGGAGGTCCAGAAATGTATGTACGTAACGCAACAAAAGTGGACAGCTTTAAAAGAAATGCCGCGAGTTGAGGCACTTATATTCGACGCATGGAATAGTCTTCCAGATTGCTACAGTGAGGTGAAGAAGTTGGCATTTGGAGTGCTGACTATCTTCGGATCGACATATTCGTGCGAGCAAGCGTTCTCTTGCATGAATATAATTAAAGGTAAAGTAAGAAGCAAACTAACAAATGAAAATTTAGAGTCGTGTTTGAAACTGAAAACAACAAGTTATGAGCCAAATTTATCCAAGCTTTCTAAAACCATGCAAAGCCAACGCTCCCATTGAATTTGTTTGCTCAAATGTATGCTATTGAAGTACAAGTTAGTGTTGTAAGTAAATGTTTAATTGTTTTAATTTTTTACTTAAAAATAATAAGTAATTATCATCTTATAATGCAATATATATATATATATAATCTAATTTGTTGTGAAAAACACAACTTATATATGAATAAATAGATTTGTTTCTTATGAATAAATATATATTTTTTCTTATGAATAAATAGATTAGTTTTTATATCAAAAAACTTTATTTATGCGAATACTATTTATTGTTGGCAAGAAATAATTTTGTGGCTCTTTAAAAACTTTGAAATTTTGTAAATTGTAATTTTTGGCTCTTCCGACTCAAAAGGTTGCCGACCCCTGTACTAGCAGGTTCTGTGGCTTCGCCTGCGATTATTTACTCAACTGCTAAGTGTTTTCTGAAATAATTTGTTTAACAGAAAAACAATTGAAACATTACGTTTATTAACCCTGACATCGTTTTTACATAAATTGCATGAGTTACATAATTTTATTCTCAATTATATTGTTTTACGTAATAAATATAAATAACTAAACGAACAGAATGAAACTTGTTCGCCTTATGGGCATAGAGGTTCGAAATGGAACGATTAAAACATACCACAGATTCACGAACCTTACCCAAATCATGCACAAACATTTAAAATGACTGATACTCATTAAAAAGCTAAAAAGCCAGCCCCGAGGTGAATTTCACGATTAAAATGCGTGGCCCGGGAAAAACCCTCAGAGTCGAGTTCCCTAGCGCCCCCCCCCCCCAAAAAAACACCGCATAGTGAAATTCGTTCAAATCATTCAACATTTTCCCATTTAAGCATGCACTCATGATCTCCTTCTGTCTACCTATCAGAACTCTGGCGTGTCGCAAACAAATGAATCAAGGTAGCAACCGAGCAAGGCCACCTTTAATTAATTTCATGATTGAATACGATCTTGTAGGTGGCGTTGGATGGACACGGGAATACGAATTTAAATATTATATTAGATTCTCAAACACTACACATCTTTCTCTACACTTTTGCAAACCACTCACATAGCTATTTTAGCCTAGCGTATAGTTTCTAAACTTCTCGCCTCTGAGCCAAGATTTTAGCTATTCCTTTAATTTCGGTGTCTTCTACAAACGTATAAAATAACATATTCTCAAACACTTGCACGCCTTTCTCTACAATAAGTAGATATTTCGCAATTTTATCGCCTCTGATTCCAGCTTTTAGCAAGCCCGTTAATTTCTTCTTCTATTAAAGTGTAAAATATATACCCTTCCATATGTATAATTTTTTTCGAGTTTTTCATCTATGAATTGAGACTCTCAACAGATTTTACAGTTTTCTCACCTATGATTCTAGATTCTAGCGCTTACGCTTCTTTACAGAATAGTTTTTTCCTACCAATTTGTAAAATATATTCGCTACCCTATGTACAATTTTTTCGAGTTTTCAGCTGTGATTCTAGCTTTTGGATCACTCAACACCGTTTTGTCTAATTAGTTTAGTATAGTATATATGCATTTATGTATGTTAATGTAAGTTATTTTCTCACCTGTAATTAGTTTAGTATAGTATATATGCATTTAATGTATGTTAATGTATTTTCTCACCTGTGATTCTAGATTTTAGCGCTCACACGACTTTCTCTACCGACTATTTTTAATACTTTTTTTCTCTTGTTATTCTAGATTTTCAATTGCATACGTGGTTTTCTCTACCATAATTTTTTTTACAGTTTTCTTGCCCGTGACTCTGAATTTTAGCATTCACATGGCTAAAAAATGTTATATATTTATGTTAGAGAAAGCCGTGTGAGTGCTACAATCCAGAATCTTGTGATCTACAATTGGAG
Organism: Ectobius pallidus; assembly: GCA_964059195.1. Taxonomy (NCBI): domain Eukaryota; kingdom Metazoa; phylum Arthropoda; class Insecta; order Blattodea; family Ectobiidae; genus Ectobius; species Ectobius pallidus. Next base: position 171,591,743 of record CAXKWD010000004.1, on the reverse strand, counting down.
AATTTGAAATATTATTGTTCCTTCCACGTTTCAACCATACATAGGTGATGCTTTGACGACATCCTAATTTTTATATTCAAGTTTGATATACACACACATATACAAATAATATTACTCAATTGATTAACCTGAGGAAACTGTGTTTAACATTTTTTTCATATGCTTTTGATTTTTTAAATACATGATTTCTTTTTCTTAGTGATTCTGTAGTACATTATCCTAATGTGGTAGGAATTTGGTCTGCAGAAACTGTGTTGGATTAGACAACATTTTGGCAACGTGTTTTCACGTGATTTTTATTTTTTGTGAATCAAGGTTTTTTTCTTATTTTCTTCCTTTAGTGAATCGGAACCTCTGAACCCCAGTTCAGATATTGATATGGTAGATTATAGGTTCTCGGTAGTAGAGTGCCAGTGTCTGATATTTTAGCAATGTGATTTCACATGATTTTGCCGTAATTCCAGGTTTTTTCGAACTGCTTTCTTTTTGAGTATAATATGGTGATTCTAAACTATAGTTTAGAAGGTTATGTGATTAAGATTAGGTGGGCCGATCCCGGCGGTACTGCAATACCGGGCCAACCCGTGACAGAGGTGGAGCAAGCCCCTAGCACTCCGTCATTTTCCAAAAATCAGTTTAATATTCTGGTCCCTCGATGAGGGACGTATCAGATATTAAGCTGATAAGAACAGATACTACACTTTGATCTTAGCCAAAAGGCCGAGAAGCGATGCCAAATGAAGGCGTCGCGACGCTTAAGAGGAAAATTTCGACGCCTACTACAAGAGGATTCACCATACGGCATCCGTAAGATATATTAAAATTATCGTTTTTGTAGCAAAATGGTGATATGTTCTGTCTTCCCCTAATGTTTAGAACGTCTTCCAGCAAATAAACTGATAAGAATCACTTCAGAAAGGGCAAAACTTACTAAACAATACGAATTTTCCAAAAAGCTCTGCTACCGCCATCTCACGTACAATAGTAGTACTTTTACAGCGGCGCCAGTGGCAGTGGATCAGAAGGTACGAGAGCTTGCTAGCACACTGCACACTCCCCTCCCTTGTTATTGCGCAATTGAGTAACTGACGATCGCCACCCGCTCGAAACCGGTAAGCGCCAGTTACGAATATCGCAATTCTCACACAATGTAGTCTTATAGCTAGATTCGTTCACTTCATAAGCATATTAAGAAGTGGATGAAGTTATGAAATAGTAGATAAACCAGCAGCAAAGGTTTGTTGTGTTATGAGTCTCCCTATATTTACCACTTAAGATAACTAAAATTGATATGCAAGAACAAATGAAATGTTAAATGTAAAGTTATCCCTATACAGGCCATGGACGTCCTTAAGGTTCCAGGTTGTGAGGCTCCCAGATTATTAGACATTCGGTACATGAAATTTGGCCTAAAAATCTAAAAAAAGCTATAAAATATAAAAAAGCATGACCCAAAAACTAAAAAAAATATGACCCAACAATTTGTATGAGAATGCTAGTTTATTCATCAAATTTTGTGTTTATTTTACATTTCTGTTGTTGACACAATTATGTAGGCTTGTAATTAGTTAATTGGTGCATATAGTGGAATGTAAACAGCAAACACTGCCTTTCTGTATCCAAATTAAAGTTATAATAAAATCAGGTAAACTGATATAACAAAGTGCCAGAATGCATTTGTTTAATCAGTGATAATTGCAATTATGATAGGCCTATGCAGAAAATAAGTTATTTTTGTACTAGATCTCTGAGTTAACTCATTAAGCAGGGTTTATGAAAGAACAAAGCTCTAAAGTTTGATTGTTAACATTAATTCAAAGTCATATACATTGAAATTCTTAAAATATGCCAACATTTCACAATATGCACTGGCAATAATATTATTGATATATAAGTGTAGGCCTAAGATTCACTGACATGTTTGTTTCAGGTTTAAAGCAGCCACGTAGGTTATTAATGAATTAAATTCAATTTGAAATCAATCTGTCAGGAATTACATTATGTCTCTTTGTTTTCACAGCAACATTTAAACTGAAAAATACTCACATTAAGATATAATGTAGATATTGGTGGCCATACATTTGAAAAGAATGCACAATATTAATACAAATGCAGCTGTTGTAAATATTCAACGGCTAGATGTGTTTTAAATATTTTATTTATTTTGATAAGCATGTGTGAAGGAATGAGTGGGATTACATCAGAACAAAGTTACAACAAATGCATCACATATAAAGCAAGGCATGATATAATAAACTTACAAACATCTGACTGCATTGTAGTCGAGGTTTCAGAGATTAGGTATTGTAGTATTGTATTGTACAATTGTAGTATAGTCATGATTTCCCATTTAAAAAGCATGTGACCTTTAATTAGTCATTACTCAGTGATTGGTCAACCAATTTGGTCCAAAATAAATTGACTTTTTGCCATGGATGTTATAAATGCATATACCAAGTTTCATGAAAATCTGATAAAGGGTATTTGAGTTATCGCACGGAGAGACAGATAGATGGACAGACATTTTTCCATCCTCCACACTATCTCATAAAGTGTCATTCTGGCACTTAAAAAGATCTATTTATTTATGCTTATTTAGAGTCCCGATAATATTAAATGTGAATTAATGCACAAAAACTCGATACAGCCTAATGCTAGAAACAACACAAAATGAGAAAATAATTAATTTGAATTTAAAAAATACCTAAAATATGAAAAAAAGATCGTAAAATGGCAAAAAAGAACAAATAATGACATTGAAATTCTAAAAATGACCTAAAAATTAAAAAAATGGGAAAAATGGGGAAAAAGGCCTAGAAAATCCTAAAAATACACTTTTTATATTCTAGGAGACATTATCAGAATATCTGCACCAGTGGGCAACGTTCATTATGTACCAGTTACAAGATGACATGTCATCAGAATCCGGGTCCTGGTGATAAGGCTGTCAGCCTTAACCACTGATTGCCTTCACCCTAGATTGACCCTGTACTCTTTTCAGTTAGAAGCTGAGTCGATCCCAGGCCACAGTGCCACCAGAAGGATTAGGTTAACTGAAAATTCTACAACCTCATTGGAAATCAAACCCGTAATCTTCCGGTTTGTAGCATAGTGCCTCGACCAACTGAGCACATGGTGTACCCCAATAAAATGTTAACATAAATAAATAATGTGACAAAAATAAGCTGTATTTGCATTGTCCCTTGCACAAGCTAAACCTAGACATGAATTACTTAAATGTTATCCCAGAAATTCAAAACTGCATTGGAACTATCAAGGATATAATCATACTTTTTCATGGGTCTGCTATAAGATACAAAATTATTGCTGACATTCCTAAATTGTGTGAGACTAGAGAAGTACAAGTACATCCATGTTTTAAGGTTAACTTCATCAATATTGTTGATGTATTCTGAAGATGGAAATGTAGCAAGAAGAAAGAATGTATATTGTACTGTGTGGAAAATCGCTGATGTTAATTAGATAAGAAAATTTTGTCTTTACTAAGGAAAATAATATGATTGATTTAAAGGGGAAGAAGAAAATGTAGTCAACTCTGTTCAATCAGATATAATAATGATTGAAAGAATACTCTGGAAATGTTATTCTAATTTAGAAAGGGTATTGTTATCATTGAAGTCAATAATTGAATTTATAATGATGTAATAATATTGTTATGTGACAATTGTTTTATGACAAGACCCAATAATTCATGTAATGTGACAATTCTGCCAATGTTGTTTTCTTTTGATCTGGATTCTAATTTTATTGGTCTTTACAATATGGCTGTTCTAGGAGATGAATACAACTGGAACTAGGTTCTATTCTAAGTTGGTTTTTCTGGATAATTCGGCCTGGAATAGTTTTGTATTTCGCTTACAGAATTTACGAATGTTTCAGGGAATTTAATGAGATTGTGATAATGAGATGGGATCCTCAGAAATAGCTTCTGATTGAAAATTCTAATGTATATGATCTATATAGTATTTAAAATATTATTCTACTATCCTTTGGTTTTATTTTCAGAAAAGAAGCATGTGTTGGGTAAGGAATTTATCATAGGTAATCCCACAAGAGTTGATGAGTTTATCGATAGATTTGCAACTGAACAGAAGGATCGAATTTATCTGATGAAACTCGTCAACTTGAGTTGGATTTATTAAGACTATTCCATGAATAAAAATGTAATGGATTGTACAAATAATAATTACTTTCGTGCTTTGTTGTATAAAAACGAAACTAACAGCAGCGAGATCACGGCATACTATGAATCAACCATCTGTGAATCGATTCGAGTTACCATGTTATGACCAGTGCTACCAATGGTGCATATACCTTCATTCAGGTAAGCTAACAGCAGAACAGAATAAAAGCACACCAACTGGCTTGCACTGAATCGAAATTATGTTTTTAAGCAATGTACATTTATATTATTTCAATTTCCAAACAAGTTATGTTGTATAAAATAATCTGTTTTCGTTCTGTTTAATGGCAGTGAGTGACGTATAATCACTGCTGAAATATATTTTTGTTAGTCTTAAAAAAGTTAGTAATATTTTTCAAAAATAAAACCATATAAGTTTAAAAGCTTTTCAGTTGTGCTCATAAGAGGTAATAATGATATGTGTTTTGGTAAAAATATGCTATCAATAATCATAAAAACTAATCACTGTACAACTTATGTCTTTGATTTTTCAACTAAAAGTAAAAACACTTAAATTATAGATCCAGCTATGTAAAAATAGAAACACAAAAAGAATGACAGGGATAACTTTGCACAGGTATGTACCAATTTTATCTGTATGAACCAAAATTAATCTTTTGAAAATTATTATTTTAAATGCCGAACGTCAGTGAGGCCTACTGTTCAGTCAAAAAGGATTTCTGATTAAACTGTTCAACCTAGTTTACAAACACAGTGTGAACAAACAAATTGTCTTAACTGGTGATTTTAACATAGACCTCTGCATTGATAGCAACGAAGTAAAAGAAATATATAATTGCTTCGACAGCTTTGGTGTCAGGCATTTAATCAATGAACCCACTCGACCTCACAACAATGGGTCTGGAGGAACTTGTATTGACAATGTTATTACGAATATTGATACCAACAAATGCTCAGCCAAAGTAGTTCATACAATTCTATCAGACCATGATGCCATTCACTTCAACACTAATCTAAAGCCCAGCAGAACTCAGCCATCTAACCCTGCATATACATTTAAAAGATCACTTAATGCATCTAATATACCATATTTCATGTATTTATTAAGTTTAGTCAGCTGGTTAACATTGTATGGCTTAACAAATCTAAGTGATAAAGTTGATTATTTTCTGTCAATCTTCTCAAAGATCACTGATGCAGCATTCCCTTTTGTACGATCACGTATTGGACCAAAAAGAGGGAATAACAAAGAGTGGTACAATGATGACCTCCATAAATTAAAAGAAGAATGTACTATGTATTACAAAATGTACATACACAATGGCAAGAAACAATATAAAGATAGATACAGTGAATTACAAAAAAAGTACAAAAAAGCCCTTAAGGCCAGTAAGATAAATTATTATTCTAATAAAATCAATGGTTCAATCAATAAACCTAAGTCTACTTGGTCAATTATTAATGATCTGATAAACAAGAGTGATAGGAGTTCTACTCCAAATATTGACCTAGACGCTGAAAATTTTAATTCTTATTTTATTGACAAAGTACATGACATTGTCAACAACATACCAAGTGATTTAGATCCAATGAATCTCATGAACAACTTATCCAAGCCTCAGATCAGTTTCCTATTTAAACATGTAAGTGTTGAAGATGTTTACTCTGTCATACTAAATTTAAGTAATAGTTCATGTCTTGATATATATGGCTTAAACTCTAAAATCTTGAAATTAGCATCTGTGTATATTTGTGAACCTGTTACCCATATATTTAACAACTGCATTGAGAAGGGGTACTTTCCCAATACTTTTAAAGTTGTCAAAGTTATCCCTGTTCATAAGAAAGGGAGTAAATCCGATTATGGAAACTATAGGCCTATAAGTATAATACCAGTGCTATCAAAGGTCTTTGAAATATTACTAAACAAACAAATAACCATATATTTTGAAAGCAACTCTATATTTACACCCTCACAATATGGATTTAGAATGGGACATAGTACTATTGAAGCTGTACTTGCATTTATTAAAAAATGTTTTGAAGGCATCGAGAAGGGTGATCATGTTGTAAGCCATTTTTTTGATCTATCCAAGGCTTTTGATACAGTTTCCCATGACATATTAATTCATAAACTTGTTTATTATGGTTTCAGCGAATCTAGCTTAGAACTTATGCGTTCATATTTGAGTAATAGGTATCAATCTGTTCTCTTTAATGATAATGTATCAGATTATAAGCTGGTAGAGTATGGTGTACCTCAAGGCTCTGTCATGGGTCCTGTCCTTTTTATAATATATATTAACGATCTTCCCTCTACAGTACGGGAGAACTGTCTCACTACCTATCTTTTTGCTGATGATATAGCACTTGTATCATGTGACAGAAATGACTCTATCTGTATTGACAATGCTTCTTCTGACATTACTAAATGGTGTGATGCTAATAACCTAAGTCTTAATGCTAGTAAGACTGTTGAATTGACAATTAATCTTCAACGCTCCAATAGCCTACTAAGGAATCCTGTAAGATTTTTAGGATTATATATCCAAACTAATTTGGAGTGGAATTCTCACATTGACTATGTTGCCAAGAAAATAAGTAGAGGTATATTTATGTTGAGAGTACTAACTCATAACATAGATGCTAAGTCACTCTTACTAGTGTATCATGCCCATATACACAGCCATCTCAGTTATGGAGTCCTATTGTGGGGAGGACATCCTTATGCCAACAAAATATTCATCTTGCAAAAAAGAGCAATAAGAATTATCTCTAGAGCATCGCCTACAACATCCTGCAAACCACTCTTTACAGAACTTAATATACTTACATTGCCATCAGTGTTTGTTTTGAGCTGTCTTCTCTATATAAAAAAGAATGCACACTTGTATAATAAATGCTCTACTATCCATAGCTACTCTACCAGAAACAATGAAAACTTATATATAAATAAATGTAAATTCAGCACCACCCAGAAAAGTTTTGAATATGTTGCCCTCAGACTATTTAATTCATTGCCAAACAAAATTAAGGAGCTATCATATGTTCCATTTAAAAGGTCAATTAAATCTAACCTGTTGTCAAATACCCTGTACAGTGTCAAGGACTTCAATGACATTATCTGGTGAAATGTGTACTTGTATATTTTATCTCATTTGTGTTTATTGTTATTGTTATTTTATCTCATTTGTGTTTATTGTTATTGCTAATTGTAGGTTTTTGGTCTGAGGAGTGGATGAAATGTACTTCCACGGCGTGGGTAGAATCCAGGCCCGGCAAGGACCAAAAAATGTAGGGATCCAGGCCCGTTGAGGACCAAAAAATGTAGGCTAGTGTGCCTAACAGGGTTGCAATAGGATTTTCGGAGGACCACTGGATTATAATCCAGAAAATATTTAAGTTTAGAATTGCAGAAATGTTTGAAGGAAGCAGGAAGAATGGAGAGAGAATTGCTTCTTTATTCTTCTTATTCTTAGCTGTAGTTGTCAATAATTATGATCTGTTATCTTTGCTAAGTAGATTTCAGGATAATTTCAAGGTTGATTTATTATTATAACATAATATGGTTTGTTTCCACAACAACAATTCAAATAACTTTATTTTTGTTTCAACAGTTACAATATAATAATTGAGCTGTATTGGCTCAGAATACTACTGCAGTATACTTTATCTGCAAGTAGGAAAAGAGAAGCTGCAAATATTTGCCAAAACTTCTTAACTTTATGAAAGCGGAATTACTTCTGTAAAAACCACTAATATGCTAGACCAATCCTTGGTCTTTGTGTAATATTAAAGTTTATTCAAACTACTACGGCAGCATATTGGGCTTGCACGTAGAGAAAAAGAGGAGCTGCAAAGATGCCAAAACTCCCTAGCATTATACAATCAGTTTTACATTATAATGACACAAAGATGCTAAGCCTACTTGGCTTTTGTGTAATATAACATGGTTAGGTTTATGTTACTTAACTTGGTTTGCGACTATCTGATGAGAATGTGACTGCATTTAGCCGGACTGAAGTTAAGGGATGTACAGTTATTGTAGATGAAGTTCTGCGTTGCTGTGGATCATCCTGAACGGTGGCCAATAGCGAGTACTTCCAATGGCTGCAAGCTACGCTCCACGCAGTTCTAGTGATGTTTCAAATATCCACCTCCTGGTAGATTAAGTCGTGGTTATCATTGCTGGTTCCATGCTGAGTAGTGTAGAACTGTACTATTATATATTCAGACTTGTGGTCTGTTGCTAAATTGGGGCTGTGCCCTTACGAAGCGACGATCGGTGAGAGAATGAGAGAAAGTCTAACGGCCAAAATGCGTTCACATAATCATCTTACAAAGAGTCGAGTTCTAGAATCCCATGGAAGGCTCTTCTAGAAGTGTCTAGTAGCTTCCATCCAGAACTAGGGTACATTTACAGAGAATGACATGCTGTAATTATTCTGTAACATAAAAAATTAATATGTGAGCATTTACATTATAATTGCAATGTATAATTACAGAGAAATTTAATAATTTCAATGCGGTGAATAATCGATTTATTCATAAAGCTGCATCTAATCGATGGCACTAATCGATAGGACGGCTTTAAGTAAGCTAATGTATTCTGTCTGTAGCGCCAAGTGAATGTTAATGAGCTGGCACTCGACTTATCGATATCAGTTCGATGTCGGCAATGCAGCTTTCTGTTGCTAATTGACATTAATTAGTAATTCTGCTGATAATAGCTAATATTAACAAGAATAGATGTGCAAAATTATTCTTTAGTTCATTATAGTACAGAATATAACATATGTTTTCTTTTTCTAAGCATATATAAATAGGTACAAGTGTGCCAAGAATTCTGGCTACTGATAATTGGCATCAGTGCCATCTAGTGATTTGTATTAATACTTCATTACTAGTAATTGCTATAAAGGTATAAAAAATAGGCTCTAAGCTGTACGAGCTTACACTAATACATTGTACAATGTCTGTGGCAAATAAATCTAATCTAATCTAATCTAATCTACTTTTCAAAAATAGCAATTTTTCTTCAAGAATAATCCGTTTCAGATTAACTGATTCATTCCGTGTCACTGTTGTATGACAACAGGACAATGCAAATAAAGATAAGCACATAAAACATAACTTAACCTGTTTCTTGACTTATAATCCATTTTATGTTACAGTAAAATTAAAAGGTAAAACATAAAACCTGGTCAGGGCCCCAGGGCCAGTGGCGTTCCTAGGGCGGGGCGGTGGGGGCCTCCAGGGATGCCCCACCGTAATATAAAAATTAATGTTCCACCTCTCATCGGAAATTTTGTATTAAATAAAAATATAGCGTATTTGACGTGTTACCAATGAAAAAAAAATTGGCTCCAGTTACCAATGTTTTGGTCTCCGACTGCAAGAGGTTACTACTACTACTGATACGTAGTTGGATACTGCGCTGAAATGCATCATTTAACTGATGAAAAATAGAACATGTCCTAATTTTCATTAAACATTGACGGAAAAATGTAACAATGAGTTCATGAGTGGACCGCAAGAGGCTTCTAGAAGATCCCCTATGGGTCACGTGCAGAAAATGTATCTTTTAATTGAAGAAAATATAGCAAATCTTAATTTATAAATTAACTTAACAAAACATTTAATGTGTATAATGTTCTTTAAAAGTTCAAAGACTTGCAAGAATCAATTCCAAACTTACGTTTAGCACTGAAGATGTTTTTAACTATTTGATTGAGCTGCAACTTATGAAAGAAGTTTTCCAAAACTGAAATTAATCAAAAACTATTTTCGCTCAACAATGAGCCAAATCAGACTAAATAGACTTAGTCTATTTGCTAATTTAGCAATTTATACATCAAGAACAATTTAGATATGGAAATAAACTTTCGTGAGACAATTAGACAATTTTCTGATGTAAAAGCAATAAAATGACAATTTTAAACGAGACTATTACATATTCTGAATTAATATAATCCAGATTTTGCTAATTTATTATCTGACTCTCCGACTAAAATTAAAACTGTTGTTTGTTACCATAACATTTCGTTAACTTACTTATTTGGTCATAATTAAACATAACTTAGTTTCCCATTTCATTACTTTTTAATTATACATATTTGTATTTTGCTAATCAGTTAACTTAATATTATTGGACTAATATCTGTTTGTATTTAATAAATAAATACAGTAAATAATGAATGAGTTCGCTCCCTTATTCTGTCTATTATCTTTTTCATATAGATTAGCCCATAGAGATGATCTGAAAGACAAAAAGGTTAGCCACAGAAAAAGAAGTTAAAAATAGTTGTGTTGGTAGGTTTGTCTGGGGGAAGGGGGCCTCAAAAATAAATCCGCCCCGGGCCCCAAGTGGTCTGGTTATGCCGCTGCCCAGGGCTGCATGAAATTAAACATTTTTAACAATTTCTCAAATTGTAGATGTTAGAAACCAAAGTTCACAGATATTTCCCTGGGGATGACATCCATTGAAGGAGTTTAGGTTTCCTCAAGATGTAGGCTACATCTAGAAATCCTCACTTCCAAAAGGATTTTGTTAAGATAAACCCCACACTCAAACAACATCACCACAATATTGGACATCAACAAAGATCAGAAGTGATAAGTTTAGTGTTCCCAAATGTAGTTCAGAGAAAAAATTCTGATTAGTAAGATTTTCCAACTTCAAACAACAATGAAAAAAGGCGTACAATGTGCAAAGAACTTCAAATATTTATTCATGTTGGAACAATCGACTGAAAACTACTATCCAAGTTCTATGGCTTACAAGATGGAAATAGCAATGATTGCTGAATGAATAATGCTGTTTACTGAAAAGAGCCCTGGTTTGGCGACTAAGTCATCAACTATTACATAAAGGAGGACATTTTGGAAGACTAACAATTTTTTTCTTGATAGAAGAGAGAAACATAAAAATGAGGGTATGTCCTCATAAAAGAGGACGTTTAGTACCTACACAGAAGTAACCCTCCTGCCAAATATCCATCCAAATTTTGGAGAAGGTCTCTTATAATTCTCACTTGGATTCTGTAGTACTATCTTTAGAAATCAGATTTTCTTCAGACAAATCACGTGAATTTTCATTCACACATTTCCATCCGAGCATCGGCTGTGGTGGTCTAGAGGTAGCATGCCCACCTCTAGATCGGAAGGTCACTAGATAACCCGGCTGTGGTCGATGGATTTATCAGGATGTAAAAATCCTGGGCACCGAGTCCTCCGGGAGGGACTTTAAGCTGAGGGGCCCGTGTCGTAGATTTACACCACGTAAAAGAACTCCAAGCCTAAATTAGAGCTTCTGAACAAAATTTCTCGGTCCTTTCACGTCCAAGTAATACCTTAGTTTCCGGAGGGGGATTGAGAGACAATGGGCTTACCACCTGTCCCTCTGCCCTCTCTTGGAAAATAAGCGTAACAAAATTAGTATAGGTAATGAAGCCTCCAGTTGGAGGTCCTAAGCCCCACCATAGGGGTTACAGGAAGTCAGTGAGTTAATATGAGAGAAGGAGGAATGGAATGAAAGTACCATTCCTCACATTGTTGTGGTTCAAAATGTGGAATGATCCTGAGGTACAGGAAGCACCAGATGTTGAATTTTTAAAAAATAGCAAATTGTTTTCCCAGCCATTAGGAAAGCACTACTGATACTACGCTTGCAGCCATGCACAGCAAGAAATATAAAGTATTCTTTCAGCTCCCTTTGGCGAATTAAAAATGGCTAATTAGCTCTACTGGTGAAAATAGGCTAATGGATTAGCCATGCTAGACCTTCACTGTCAGTGAGATTTCAGAATCAAGGAGCAAGAAGCTGCAGTTAGAAAAATTGTAACCAATCCTCACAAACTATTGTTAAAGAAATAAAAAATAAATAAAATTATGAACTTCCTTTTGTTTTTGTTTATTATTGTAAGGTATGTCACTATCCCCTCTCTCCTCCATAATAGAGGTTGAATTCCATCTGTTTTGAGCTGGATACCCTTAGTGTGACAAGCAGTGGTGGCTTGTAGCTAAAAAAATTCCCTTTAGGCAGGCCTACAGGCTGAGGTAGATTTCAAATCTCGCCTTATATGAGAGCCATCGAGAAACTAGTTATTGATTTGTAGAGTACTCATCAAGAGCTTTTCAATGAAAACCCATAAGACGTGGTTCCAAAAAATTTCGAATTTCCACCCCCCACCAACCACCCCCACTCGTACCCCCAAAACCCTCCGAATCGTTGGTGTCACTGTGAACTCCATAGGGAATATTCAAATTTATTCAGACAAAGTTTCATACTTCATAGGGGCTGAGATATAAAGTTTTCAAAATTTCAACCCCCTCCCCTCCCCTTGGGACAACTTTGCTCATTAACGAACTTGTCCGAACTATTGGGCCTATAAATAACATAATAAAGTTTGATTAAAATATCTTCAAAATTACGGCCGCTAGCGTGTAAAGATATGTATATAAATATCACAAATTTTATTTTTTGAACGGGCGGTGGTTTCGTACTTAGGGAGGCATGAAACGTAAAGATATGAAAGAATTTTTCAAAAGTCATGACATGGTATCGATTACAATAGGTAGATTTTTCTTTGAAATCTACCTAATTAGGGGGAGTGCTGGCCCAGAAAATTTTTAGCCTTTGTTTTAAAATTGTGTAAAAGGAAACGTACATATATATAAAAAATATATATATTCAGAAGCTAGGTAAAACCCTAAAAGAACAAAATAAATTTTTTTTACTTACTTTAATCCAAACTGTTACAGTTCAAACTTGATCTATTAATTTAAAAATGAAATCCATTCTTCTTATTTTAATTTCCATGAAAAGATCAATAATTTTCTCCTTGATCTGCCATGGTTAAAGTTTTCTGTTTAATAAAAGAACCGAAAATTGAATCAAATAGAATAGCTGGAAACAAGATATTAATCTAATTCTACACTTTATCACATTCAAGAATATGGTACATGGTTTTTAAGCACAACACACACGGAGAAAAAAATACCTTCCACCAGGATGCCAGGGTCGGCAATGTGGAAGTGACAGTGCTCTCTCTCCCTCTACCTTCCTATGACCACATGCACACAACAATCAAACACCACGCTACTGGCACTATGAATCGCACAGTTCCATACAAAGATTTTCTTTTATCTTTTTCATAAACTGGTGGATGGCTACTGGCATTAAGTTTAAGGTATATATATTATACAAGTATAAAGAAAGAATTCAAGAAAAAAGAACTAATTTTAAATGTTATCGATAATATCAAATGGAAATAGGAGGTGCTGCAGTTCCACAGTGCCTATACATGAGCCGCCACTGGTGACAAGGAGACTCATTTTAGTCGCTAGCACTCGATGGCAGCTGATGTATTTTCTGTAAAAGTTCAGATACTCTGGTACTGGTAATGATTTGTAATATTGTGTAAATAATAATAAGACAGTTTTTGTTAAAATTGTTTATTTTTCATGAAGTCAATAATTTCATATGGCATGTGAATTATGTACAAGTTTTTTTCATTTTCAATAAGTTAACAATGAAATCAGTCTAAAATCTTTTCTTAAGAGAGAATATGGTTTTGTACTATATACTAACATGGAATGTTCTGTTTATGATTACTTATTCTAAATGAAATTACAATACAAATAAGAACACAGTACGAAAACCAACATGATTTGAAATAATACTGTAAAGAAATGAAAATAAATTAAGTATAAACACAAAAGTTACATGGTTGAAAATAATTTTTAAGGTGATTCTCAACTGAAAAATATAGAAAATATTCATTTTTGATAATTTTTGCACCAAATTTCACATTTATAATGTTTGTAATGCACAGGTTAGCTTAACCTAACTACAGAAGATAGTTGAAAACACGAGAGTGGGTGTTTTTTTTCAATTACTGAAGGTTTCTCAAATATTCTGGAAACTTGTTTCTACTAAATACTGAAAACATCTATCAGTTAACTCAAGTTACATTTTAAAAATCTTTAAGATTTTTTGAATGGAAGTAAAAAAGTTAATTTTCAGTTTTGATAAAGTAGAACCCTCAAGCACAGGTTTATGTTGACCATATCCTGTAAAATTTGAATCTAGTCATGTAGAAAATTAAAGAATTGGTTGAGCTTCACCTTAAAAACACTGTGAAGTTATAACTGCTTGCTTGACTAGAACCAACATATTATTCCTCTGGAATTTTCTAGTTATCTATAAACATAGCAACCACCCCAAAAAAATCAAATAGCGTAAACAAAAATCTTAATTATAAAATTTAATCATTTAGCTCATTGCTAAATGTAGACTTGAACATTCTGACATTTCCAAATTTAGACATAAAACAACTGAGTACACATTATGAAGTAAAGTTAATTTGTGATCAGTATTGGATACTCATAGCTTAGCATTACTTGGAAGAATATACCGGTATCAGAGAGCAAACTTTTCATGGTGTAAATGCCAAAACTAGAAGATTGTAAACAAACCAATCGGTTTGAAGAATACATAAGGCAATTTAAACTTTAAAATATAAATTATGTCATAACTCAGATTGTGTTGAAGCTAAATTTATTGTAAATGTCAAACTGTTGGTCTCAAAGAAAATCATGTTCATTAAATTTTAAAAATGTTTAAATTTGTTCACTTTTTATAAGTACAGGGTTACCAGACTGCTGAAGAAAAATACCTTCAGCTTATAAAATTACCTTTAATTTTCATTTTAAACATTCTTCAGGTCCGGAGGTTATCAAAATTTTGGATGTCAACCTGTATTTACACAGATTTGCTGTTTGTATATAAATTCACTAAAACCTCATTAAACAGAATATTGTTTATTCCAGATAGGCATTCAAAAATAAAATATACCAAGAAAGCTTTGAAAAAAATCACAATATCCTGGCATGGTTCTACATACAATAGTACAATTCTAGCAGCCTAACAATACTTGTAAACTTTCTCCTTACAATACAAAGCTGCCACTTGGAAAGCAAATGCTATTGAATCTCCCTGAGGATTTTCAATGCTAAATTGTCATAACAATGTGCACAATATCCAGTAACTATGTCTTGGGGGGAACTCATTTACTCTTTGAAAGAAAAATTCATTTATATGGACTTGTGGAAGAGTTGTATAGAAATCCCCAAATAAAACTGCCAAATTTTTTAACAAATAAGAAAATGCTTGAAAACCATTATTATCAGTGCAAGAACTTTATTATTTTTTATTATAGGCCTAATGTAATAATTGTTATTTGTGAAACTGCCTTTAATTTCTTTATTTCTATTACCTCCTAGTTAGTCTGAACTAATCCTCTCACAAATGAAGAAACAGTTTTTAAGACAGTTTCCTCATTATTATATTTTCTTGACAAAAATTTTCATATTTTCATTGGGCATGATTTGTATGTACATATATATTTTTAAATAAGAGAGGTCAATCTTTCAAAATATAAAATGTTTAATTCTACAGAAAAGTATTTCTGAGATCAAGAAATATGTACCAGTAAAAAAGTTTAAAATCAATTATTGCTAAATTCGGGCAAGGTGTCAGAACACAGTGTGAAATTATCATTCGCTGATTTAAACTCACAAGAAATTGGCTCAGCTAGAAGTATTGTATTGTTTGATACGGCCAATTGAAATACAGAAGAAAGTAGAGCCTTTATCTAAAAAAATAGTGGATGTACTTCTTAAAGTGTGCTTCTCATAAATACAATATCCAGTGGACAGTTTTCAAAGTACTATCTTATTTCAGAATATCTTAAGCATGTGAAGGTTATATTGTCCAGTCTTGTCAATCCTATGCATTCCAGAATTAATATCTCCAGTACAGCAGGCACAATATTGTTAATGCAAATTACTCTTTTTCCAGTGGAAAAATGCAAAACAGTATAACTTTGTCCATATATGATATTATCTTTTCAGAATTTTGCATATGCAACAAGTATTACTGCATAGTAAATCTGGAAAGTTACTGATAGAGACTGTTGCAAGACAGTTTGAAACTGACATCCAATGATGACCTTGGAGTTTCAATTGTTAGTTAACATTTGTTTGGTTCAAACACGAAAATACAAATGATGAACTGCACAAATACCAAATTGAAAAGTTTCAAGGGTATTTTAAATATAAAAAATATAGTGGTGTCAAGGAACAGGTTTTGACTACACAATTACAGTTTCGACAGATACAGTAAACTACATATTGAAGAAAGAATATGTACTGTAATTACATAATCGTCGTAATTACATAATAATCTGAACTACTATATTCTCCTCTAGAACCAGGATGTCATTTTAATATCTTAATAATGCTATAACTGGTACTAAAGATAAATTAAATGTCATAATCTACCATGGAATGCAATGCTTGATGACTTAAAACCGCAGACACATGCTAATAAGCAATAAAACTCCATATCCACGATAATTTGGATTATCATCAATTCTATGATAGTGTAGGAACATTTTTACACTTTCTGTATGATATTCATGCATGATATCTCTTATTCCTCCCTTGCTTGCATGAAGTTATGATGACAGGGGCTTAAGCTCCTGATAGGGCTACCCAAGCCAGACTAAGCATGTCTCACAACTGGGAGAAGGAAAGCTCAGAATAAAATCTTGAAATATTGATCTTATGAGATGCAGTGAAGGCAGTTGTCCACATGAAGACCCTGAATATTCATCTCTTGATGGTGAAAGCAGTTGTGTCTAGAGGAAAACCCTGAGAGAAAAACTTTTGTTTTCCAGGCTGCAGTTTCTTTAAGAGCTAACCTTGTTCATAAACCTCAAGAAAGATAAACTGAAGTTGGATGGATCAAATTGAAAGAACATGGCAAACACAAAGGAAATTATTGATGAATGCCAACAAGGTGAGTTGACAGCCAAACAATAGATTTTTGTGTGACTCATTGGGGGATATGCAAAAAAA
Organism: Ectobius pallidus; assembly: GCA_964059195.1. Classification (NCBI taxonomy): domain Eukaryota; kingdom Metazoa; phylum Arthropoda; class Insecta; order Blattodea; family Ectobiidae; genus Ectobius; species Ectobius pallidus. The sequence goes on along the minus strand of CAXKWD010000004.1, from coordinate 171,574,654 downwards.
GTAAGCATAAAGTAAGAGCAACTTCTTGCTGAGAAGTGTAGTCACTCACAAGTCATATGCATAAGAAATCGTTGCGACAGAATACTACCTACTCAGAGCAGAAAGTACATTCTTCGGCAACCACATGCGGAACATGCACCTGCATAAACAAAGCTGAGAAAACAAAGAAGGGTGTTCATAGAGCAGGGCATTTATATCACAGCCACGTCGGCGTTTTAAGGAAGAGGAAATAATTAATTCTATCAAGTCTCTTTGAAGTTTTAACAAACAATGGACTTTTTCGAGAGGCCTACAATATAAACGAAATAATTATTTTCGTAATATGCAAGAATTAGTTTTTAGAAGTTTACAATAATAATCACAACCTTATAATACAAGTTTCACAATTCTCATGAAACTTGAAATGAAGTAATATAATAAATGACAATTTTTTTTTCCATAATATTTTAGGATTAAATTAGTTTAACGTAAATTCACTATAACATAATTAAGTTACAACATTAAATATAATTAGTATTTTTTAAATGTGATATGAAATATTCATATAACTCCCTCTACCCTTAACATAGCCTATTCCAGTGTAAAGTACACGGATGAATTGCAGTAGTGCGCATTCACTTGTATCAGCCTCGTTTCCAAGTCGCATTATTCGCCAGGCAAGACCAAAAAATCCAAGTCTATGTATAAAATGAATGGCTTATAACTAGCCTTCAGAGAATTTATTTTGGGGAAGTTTTTCAAATAAAAGTTATGGCACTTATGTATAATATATTATAGTAGGCCTACAAATAAGCCTATAAAATCGTTAAACCTATTTCGAGAAAATTAATTAAAATGAAATTTTCTTCAAATAAAGTGCTTGTAAAAATGAAAAGAAAGTCATTGCCGTAGGCCTACCTCGTGTCGCATCCCTGAAGGATACACAATACAAATAAAATCTTAATAAATGCACTCGCATACTTTTGTGTAACCTAATTCTGATATAGAATTTGATTTGTGTAACCAAATTCTGATATAGAATAAGAGGCCGTGTTGCAGAGAATAGGTATTCAGTTGTATTAGATTGATGCAAAGCTTTATCGTTCACCAGACAAAATTGAGTTTCTATGAACGATGCCTGCCTTGTAACTACCCGTCAGAGAATTTTTGAAAAAAAAAAAATATATATATATATATATATATATTTCAAATACAAGTTTAGCTCTTAGCATAAGCACCTCAAATACAAAATTTAAACAAAATCGTTTCACCCGTTTTCGAGAATGTTGCGAAAACCGAACTTTTCTTTGTGTAAAGTAACCAATCTTCGTGTCACATCCCGAAGATATCTAAGCTCAATTAAAAATTGAGTTTTTATATGACTTTTCGTTCTCGAGCTATGCAGACAACATCTTTTTGAAAATAATATTTTCGTATGCAGGGGGCCTCAAAACATGACATCAAATTTTGGGGTCTATACAGAGAATTAAAAATAAAAATTAACATATTTTATTTTCGCATATTTTCATAAGGAAAAGCCGCAGGGGTTGTTTCCGGCTCATCTACAATGCCAGGGGGCTGTCCCTACATTATTTGTAGTTTTCCTTCTTTCTGGAATGTCCATATATTCCGTGCGAATCACCCGAGTAGAAAGTAGTGAGTGTCGAATTTGGTAGCTCACAAATTTCCTAGCATATGCTGAACCCGCTCGATCTTTAAGCATGCGGAATTGAAGCAGGTGCTATGCGACTAAGTACAAAGAGCGTATTGTCACGTGATCGCAGTGGGTGGGGGGGTCCGCTGGATTTTTATGCATACGACTGCAACTAGATACTTGAAATCTGCTAGTATAAACTTCATACTCTCTTTTATGCATATCCCCCATTGTTTAAAATGATCCTGCCTGTGAAATGAAGCATCTGCATCACTGCAATTGACCAAAAAGAGGATTCAGCATTTGAAATCGTACCATTAGATTCAAGGCCAGTTCCAGTCAACTGGAAGGTATCGATCAAACAAACCCATACTGGTACTTCAAAAACAAGTATAAAATATCTAATGAATGTAGATAGAAAGATATTTTATAGGAACAAGGGGAACAATAATAAAAATTCTAGTTAAATTCTTCAGACAATTTAAATATATATATAAAAACAATTAGATTTATCTATTTTGGCTATCAAATGATCCATACAAATTCTTCGAAATTATCTTCATAACAGTGTAAATCAGCAGATCATAGCTTACAATTTGATGATTATCATCCTACATAAATTGTTAAAAGTTAAATCTACTTTATACAGTAGTTAATACAATTGAATAGGTACAGTTTGTCAATTTGGACAACCTATAATTATATACGGTAATTATAATTTTAGGAAGTTAAGTGAAATAAATGTAGAATAAAAAAATATGTTATTATAATTGTTCCAGAATCCTTCTAATTTGTTAGATATTGATTTTTAAAGCATTTTTAAGATTGTAAATTCGAGGGGAAAAGCAATTAAACCATTTCAAAGTCTCCTGAAAGAATAAAAACTCAGAAAAATTCAGAAAAATTCCTGTCTAATGTGACCTGAAAAAATTAGTATCAACATTAAGAATTTATAAAATCTTTTTCCTTCATAATATACACTGTTCTCTTTAATTTGGCAAATAAATGAATAATCTACCAATTTATTATTCTTTCTGAGTTTGGGCATCACCTGCTTGTTCCCTTCAAATTGGTAAGCTTCTCCCTTGTTTTAAATAGCACTTTTACAAACCATTCAAGTCTAGACCTATTCAAAGTATTGAAATGAAATTTTTTACGATTCTGTAGTTTACAACAGAATGTACCGAAATGTTTTTGTAGTCCATGTAGTTGTTTTTTCATTATTTGCTTATAAAATCTTGATAACCTTCTTTTAAAATTTGGAAATATTGTTTTTGAGAGAAAAAGACAATGATTCTGGTACATGATTAAGCCAGGATTAATAATTCCTTGTAAGATTTATTAAATAATTAAAATTATTACGAATGCTAATATGTAAACACTGACAATATTTAGGCTATTAATTCCTACATGATTCAAAAAGAGTATTTTTAGACAAAAAGTACCTAATAATGTAGAACTAGAGCAGATTAACCAATCAAATTTCAATCCATAGGTCTGTATAATCCTGAAAGACACTAGTCAAAGTTTACCTCCCCTTATATGAAAATTAATAATGAAGGGAGCTATAGTTATGGTAGGGCCTACATGTCCTGGCCTTCCACTTGTCTGACACTGTATGTGCTTTTTGTTAAAATATGTACTACACTATGAAAACCTTTGGCATTTAGTTAGGCTAATGTATGTACGACATTTGTTGTGGCAAGATACTTGGAATACAAAATATGTTGAGTCTCTCACACCACGCATACAACTATGTACAGCTTGAAGAGGACACTACACCTTGAAAACTCTGTTTTTATATCTTTTAAATTGTGTTTCTTACGTTCAAAGTGACACAGTATTTTTTATATGAACCATGAAAAATCCCATGTCAAATTGACTGGCCATGGGATTTGAACCTGGGACCTTCCAAATGCAAGTCCAAGATGTTACCATCTCAGCCACCTCACTCAGTAAAAGTTCATCAGTGCATACAACTTTGTATCGGTATTGCATGAAGAAAAACGTACATACATGAAAATGGGTTTGAAAATAAAATAAAATTAATCAAATTCTACTTTATACTTAAAAAAAAAAATTAAAAAAATCCTTTTGCAGAGTGAAAGTGAAACAGACTGAAAATTTTTACTGGAAAACTGAAGTATTGTGGTGTAATGTCCCCATAATACAGATATAATCTATGACAAACAATGGCTATGCTATATAAGCTCAAAACATACAAAACATGTCACCATTCAAATACTTTAAAATAGCAGTCTAATACTTAAATAAATAGCGATGAGAATGATGCGGATCAGATCTATGAGAACAGTGTTAATACAGCATTGTGCTGACTCACTAGTAGAGTTGCCATTATAAAACACAAATCTTGTTGGCAAGGTACAGCACATGAGCAATCGTGCATGCCATACTCAAGAGGTTTCCAATGGCGATGGTCATGTGGACTCTGCGGAATGCTCTGTGGACCTTGACGTAGTGTGGACACTTTGCTAGGGGACCAGGATCGTGGCGTCCAACTTCAAGCCCTACTCCTGCAGCCTTCTCCATTGCAATTTTTGCTGCAATGAGGCTCAGAAGAGGAGGGGCCAAGTACAGGCGAATAACGAGCTCCAGTAGGAAGCAGACTGCCATTGTACCAACCTATGCACAAAATTAATCAACATATTTTAGTATTTTAGTAGTGATTGTGCTTATGTTGACAAATAGCTAATAGATATACAGTGTGTCCCACGCAAGAGTTGGCCAATGACGCGGGTTCCTGCGGCGCGGCGAACACAGCTCCAACTCCCGAGCGATCGGGTGAAATATCTACGCTAATGAAGCCGCGGTCGTTGTAATGATTCAGGTTATCACATTTACAGTTAAAATTACAATGAAAATAACCACGTACCTCATCACAAGAGATGATGGAAATGTTCTCCTCTTGCATCCACACAATACTGGCACCTTTTTAGGAAATTTTCTTTCACTCGCATAAGTTCATCTTCCGAGATAAAGTTAATTTCTCTTGTGATATTGTCTCTAAGTTCTTCTAATGTATGAGAAATTAACCTATACACTTTATTTTTCAAGTTTCCCCATAAATAAAATTCACATACTGTTAGAAGAACTTGAAGACAATATCACATAGGCCTATCATAAGAGAAATGAACTCTGTCTCGGAAGCTGAACTTATGCGCGTGAAAGAAAGTTTCCTAAAAAGGTGCCAGTATTGTGGTGGATGCGAGAGGAGAACATTTCCAACATCTCTTGTGATGAGGTAAGTGTTTATTTTCATTCTAATTTTAACTGTAAATGTGAGAACCTGAATCATAACACCGATCGCGGCTTCATTAGCGTAGATATTTCACCCGATCGCTCGGGAGTTGGAGCTGTGCCCGCCGCGCCGCAGCAACCCGCGTCATTGGCCAACTCTTGCGTGGGACACACTGTATAAATTATTATTATGAATGGAGTGGAAAAAAAGATTTCATTAAATTAAATCATTGTTGCATATTTGGCAGTTGTTTATCAACAAAGCATACCATGATGGCCCTCCTACAATATTCCACATTTTCAGGCATTTTTATGCTTTGTCAGTATTGCTATTCAAAATGTTTTCATTTAGTGTTGAATTTCTTGAAAGCATGTTATTTAATTTTCTATAGATACCAGTACCTATAAAATTTTTTTCCCTTCTTTGTGTGGAATGTGCAAAATTAACTCTCTGTTAATCTTCTGTAAATTAGGATTACCAAATTTTGGGAAAGAGAAATCAACAAAGAAATCTGTGATTAAAATTTGATCCACCTATATCAAAACCCATTGTGTTTTTCGCAAGTTTCACTTTATAAATTAGGTATTAGCTTGTTAGTAGCTGTTGTAATTAGGATGTTTGAAAGCATAGCCTATTAATTTTAAAATGTAACAGATTTTCAAAAGCACTGGTAGAAATACTACAGGTATCCACTAGTCAAAAAATAAATCTAAAAGGACTCAGCAAATCAAAATGTTGTTAATTTGATTTAGTTGCCTTCTTCACTCATTATATTGGGGCATGTCATTCAGCAGTTTGACCAGGGTTTGTATTGCGTGCAGTTAAACTTGGAACCTGGACTAAACTCATGTTTTGGGATCCCTCCAGACAAAGCAAAGCACCTTCGGAACAGAACTAAATGAGTGCCATGGTACAGTGAAGTTGAGATACTGATATATTAAATATTATGTTGTGAAATGTCTTTTCATCACTTGGTTCTGCTTTTTCCTTGGAAGACCTGTACATTGCGAGAGAGAAAGTTAGGCTTCACAGGTATTGCACCAATTATATTACCATAATTTTAGGAAGGAAATATAAGGCGAACAATTAATGTGATTCTAAATAACATTTTTTTAAAGGGAATAATATACCTCATTGTACACTAATCATGACTGTCTCCAATTGAATTAATGCAAATTCATTTCAGTGCTCAATGTCAGGCTATTTACAGGTCATTTCCTTTATTTAGACCACCCCACAGAGACAACTCCTTTTGTATGAAAGAACCCAACATTCCTTTCTTTTCACCTTGTTTACCTGGCTTCCCACTACCCTTTTTTTACCGAATGTAATAACACCGATGTACAGTCTGTGCCAAAATTTGCAACTAGCTTATCCTTACAACACCTTCTTTATGATTATCATAATATTACAGGCAATATTTACAATAATTTAAATATTTTTGTTTACTTTGGGCTATTAGAAGCACCCAACTTTCAAGACTCTGTTGTCAAGGTAAAAAAAGTGTGTCTTATGGCCCGAAAAATACGGTAATTCTTTTGTCATGAAAAAGAAATCTATAACTCAAATAATGTGTATGATGTGCATATAAAAGGCAACATAATTTTTTTAATAGAAAGTGAGTGTATATGAAGCAAGAACCTATAAGTGCCATGGTATTTTCTTGGATGGTCTAGATGTATTTAAATGTTAAGTCTTAATTCTCTATTTTCAATTAGCTTATAGTTTACCATAATATGAACTGTAGTGAAACAAAACTGAAAAATTCCAAAACGTTCCATGCATTTGACAACTTGAGTGTGTTATGTACCTGGATTGTAATACTGCTGTCCCATGTACTGGCTGGATGTAGTTTGACAAAGACTACAAGTGTAACGAGACTGAGGAAGCTGTTGAGTCCAAAGTACCTAGGGAATAGAACCTGCTGGACTTCACCAAACGTGTGTCGTGGTACAGCGAAGTAGAGAGACAGACCTGCAAGCAAACACATCAGTGAGTAAACAAATTTTATGACTTGTTGCAAATCTTATTTTAGTATCTTCATTTTATTTTGCTTTCTGTAAATAAAGGGTTGCCCTAGGTGAACATAACGCATATCACCAAGAATGGTTCCTCTACAATTAGAGATAGACTTTCCAAGATTAATGCTTATTATTTTGGGAAATGATATTGGCAATCACTAAAAAGCAGGTTTTAGAGGTCAAAATTTTAACCCCAAAAAGAGAAAAAGATTATTAGGATGATTGAAAAAATAAAAATGAATGCATTGTCATTCTGGTTTATTGCTTGAGATTAGGGTTGTACTTCACTATATTGTTACAAGTGAGAGTCTGCCTGTAAGAGTGTAAACTGTCCTTGTAATTGAAAACGGCTGCTCTATTGTACAATAGGATCACAATATAAATAGCTCTGTAATTTAACCTTCCATTAGGTGTGCGCTTTGGTCGAACACCATTGGTTGCACGGGGCCTAGTAGGCTGGCACTATATTTTTGTGGTAATATGCTTGTATTTATTTATTTTCTTTCTTTTATTTTCCTTTTTTCTTTGTTTAGCTCTATTTAGGTTAAATATAAATGGTTTTGATTATCTTATTACATAAAAATACCAGCTAAAATATTGGTAATATTAATACAGTTACTTATATATTATAATTTGTATTGCAATATATGTAAAGAAAATACTTAAAATTTATCTATATTATCATACATTCTTGGCATAGCATAATCATTAATCTTGATGAACTTATGCCTTATATTTCTTAAATTCTCTTTGCATTTACTTCTTTGCCTTTTGTCTTAAAGCACACTGATAGAATTGTGTTATACAAAATATAAGGAACCTTGTCCTAATCAACACTAGATAACTGGTACTGGTACACACCTGATACAAATGTCATCCACATCTGTGCTCCGAAGTGCATCATGAATGCGGAGAGATACACCAGGCTCATGAGGGGGGAGCGGTGGACTTCAGTTCTGTTTCGGGCCTGGTTGATAAGCATAGCAGTTGTAGTCACGGCAACCAGCATCAGCACATGTGCAGGCTGCGTGGTGTGAAACAGGATTCTGTAAAACAACATAACCTCAATATTATTCTCCTGGCTGAAGACAGCAGACATGTTGTATCAACAAGAAGTACTTGAAGTAGGCCTACTGTGATGTGAAAATTAAAAATTGGCCTTGAAATATTAGTTGAGACTGATATTACTTCTAATTCGAATTTAGAACATTTTCTTTATTTTGGAGGATAAACTGCTTTGGTATGGGTACTATTTGCACTTGTTGTCAACCTGTCATATCAAAATTTTGATTTAGCATTCAATTTAAATTTAAAATTATTTTTATGAGTATTATTTGGTTTTAAAAGTACGTTTCTGTACACTTTACAAATTCAACAATTTTCATGGGGCTGGGGCTCTTTTAAATTTGTTTGGAAATGCAAGTCATGCCCATTGAAAACATCTAATATAATATTTGCGACTGTGTTTTCGCGCACATACAAAGCCACTTATTAACAAGACTGTATTTGATTGTGAAAGTGGCCTTGCTCGGTTGCTATCTTGATTCATTTGTTTATGACCCACCTGATGTTTTCTTTACATAATTAGTAATTGCTCGAAACATGTAATTACATGCATATGCATAAACATTGTCAGTAGTACTTAAAATATTACATATTCATAATTGCAATACATTAAAAATATTATTCCTAAAATTATTTCCTTCTAATACTTTTATTTGTTGAGGTAATGCATTAAAAAAGATTGTACCTTTAACAAAAGGACTATTTTCTGTTGTTTTTGTATTTCTATTCACTTGGAAAAAGTCTATGCTCCTCCTTGTATTATGACCATGAATGTCTCTATTTTTATCTGTATACTTTTTATCTTGTTTTACTAACATGATAACTTGATATATATACGGAGCATAAACTGTCAAAATATTGTATTCAATAAATATATTTTTACACGATTCTGTGAGATTCACAGTTATTACAAAGAACGAAATACATTTATGCATACTTCTGTATTTATCCGTAGTCATATCAAAATTATATGAATCCATTTCGTGACACAAATAAGGGGCTGGAATATGAACATTTTAAATGATTTTTTAACCATCGAATGTTTTTCAAAAGTTGGCGCCACTGCATGCATGACATGATACGGGCAGGATATGTGAATGGGCCCTAATGCTATGCCCTCTTGCATCGCTCGCATTTTGAGAGCTGGGGAATCCTTGTCTGGGGCTCGTTGCGCGGGTCAGTATCTCGGCATGATGAGTAACGTTGGCTGCCTGCCACGAGGCATGGGTTCAAGGTCACGAAGCTAACATGCGTCGGGCTACTTCCTATCAGCTGACTGGCGCAGGAGAAGGGGTGATTGTCAAATCGCACGTACCCACATGCAAATCAAGGAAGGTCATGGTGTCAATCCACTTTCGCTCAATGATGCAGTGAATTGTCGTGGTTCCTTTTTAACTCCGAATAAGGGGTCGAGGCGGTAACGTCATAGGCTCACATAAGGGAGATCGCCTTTTTCGATAGAGTGGGAGTTTTTCTTGGGCGTATAACGGGATGGATTGCCTTTTTATAATATGGAGCTATTTTTACTTTCCAAATGTCATCTAACGATTTTGATAGAATTTTAAATTTCGAAACTTCTAACTTTGTATAATAAAACAGCTACTGTATATTCTTTTCTACAAAAATTACTTAGGGGTAGATTACTCGTGTTCACTTGCCATTTTCTGGGAAATGGCAACTGTAGTAGAAGATATATACTAAATTAACAGTTCGAGAAAATAACGTCAGCTCATAATAATCAGAAGATAAAAAAATAACGCTTTTCTTTTCTTTATGAGGTTAGGCTTAAATATAGTACCAGTAACAAGAAAGCTACGATTAAATGGTTGTGAAATGTAATAAAGGTCATGGTGTAAGTACACACGCCAGCGTTGGGTTTCGAAACTTGCCATATGCCACAGTTCCATTAAACTGCAGCGTGTCAAACTGGTTCTATAAAGGTTTCACCTATGAACCTTCTTTCCCTTATTAGAATTCGCACATAGTAGCGTACCATTTCATTGAAAATTTGACAAGTCTAGAAACTCAATAACACATGTACCATCGTAGAAATCTTAACATTTGTTACATGCTTTGCACTGTTTATTAAATTAATTTTCATTAAACACTGTTTAAGTTTCTACATTATTTTTAAATTTATTAATTTAAATGCAAGATGCTACACTGTCATTGACTTGTTTAATAATGTTATAATATGTTTAACCAGGGGCGGATCCAGAGAGACATTTGGGGGGGGGGGGCAAAGTAGAGAGGGAAGTTTTTACTCATAAAAATTAATTATTCCCAGTACACAATTGAAAACAAAATGAACAAAATAATATAGTATTTCAAAATAATGAATGTCGTTGCTTTAATTAACGCTCTTTATCTGCAAACTGCACTTTTTAGTTTTAAAAAACTACTGAAGAGAATTCAATGAACATTTTTATGCAAATTACCAAATAAGCCTATATAATCTACATACGTATCCAGAGCCACGCCTTCCTAAAGATACTTGCCTAGAAAGTAATTTAGAAGGTAAATTAATAACCTTTAGGATATGTTACATAAATTAAAAATATTATTTGTTTAATTCAAAACTTCACGGTGGCAGTTTTTGCTTATGAATTTTTGAACTTTGAAATTAAAAATAGAATATGAAAATGTTCAAAAAAATAATTCTTTTAGAATCTTCTAATAGAAGATGCTTCCTTTTTGGATAATTATTTATGTTAATTTGAAAATGATTATAATATATATTTAAAAGACTGGGGTTTCAGTGTACTTCCTTGAATTAAAGTCTATATCCAATTGACATCACCAATTAAAGAGCTATCCTCTAAGGATTTTATTTTTCTTTTCAATTTTAAATGAGCCACACTAATTGAATATGCTGGATTTGCTGCACTTAGCAGTTCCCTGCTCTCGCATCGGAAAGCTCCTCTCATATTCATGATGCATAGATTTTATATCTGTGTGAAGGAGAGATTATGTATTCTATGCCACATAATGGAACTTTACATGAGAGCTAAAGTACAATTTTTCTGCGAATATTCAATTTGAACATTTTAATAAAAGCTTTTAATAAAATCTTTTTTGCATGACAATAGAAACATTTTACGCATTTTAAAATCTACATCTCAAATTTGAATATTCAGCAATTATTCTTTGATACAGGTATTAGGATATGCGAGTGTACCAGTAAATCAAGTAACTATGTTCATCTGTTGTATTATGGGTTGTTCGTTTTGACTGATATTTCATTTTAATGAATGTGTTATTGGTTGAAAAAACGATGATAAGTCATGGTCAATCCCAGATTTGCTTTTTTGATTGGGAAAACGATGAAATAACAAAGTTAAATCTGACCGGCTGTGCCGGGGTTAGAGCTCGGGAGCACCAGACGCTGAGCTATCCAACTCGGTAAGTTTGTTTTATTTGTTTTGGAAATAATGTATTTAGTGCTCTTGCCACAAGACCATGATGGGACATAGTGCCCTTTTCCAATACAATAGGGCTAACTCAATAATGCCTTGTGGCTGTTTTAATTTTATAAAAAAAAAGTCCAATTAATTTGTCCATGCAAGACCAAGTTATTTTTATTTGTAAAAAACAGGTTTTTTAGTTTGGTAAACACCCGTTAAATAACACCCGTTCTGATCTTGTTGATCTTTTTGCAGCCATAAGTAAGTACCTACATTTTTAGACAAATACAAAGCTAAGAGAAACAGTTAACTTCTGATTACTTTTTATACCACTGTTCTTCAAGTATTACATAGGCCTACGCATTATTGTTTAAATACTATGATTAAATATAATTTATAATGTAATACATCTGATATCTGGTATCCTATATCCCCTATGTTGGGGCGAAGGGCCTCCAAGTGGAGGTTTCTGTTACCTATGTGAATTTTGTTACGCTTATTTTCCGGGAGAGGGCAGAGGGACAGGTATAATATAATACATAGACTACATAAATTAGATTTACTTGCTCATTCGGGTGTATTTCTTAATATCATATATAAACAAATTCTAATTTTTTGTGTTTTATCTATATTTTTTCCAATGTAGAAAATTTTTTAACCTGTATTTTGTAATTTGAAATTCTCTAACATTAAAAAGTGAATTAAAAAAATTAACATAAAAAATTCTAGAATTTTTCTCTGCTAGTCTCAGTAGGGTCTCCATTTGAACTTTCTGCATCACTGAGCATGAAAATGCAGCAAACATACACCGGTATGGTATAAAAATACGAATTTATTTCTAAAAACGTAATAATTATTTCCCTTTAATTCTGATGTACATAGGCTAGTAGTTGGGTGCAAGGCTATAGAAAGTTAACTTCATTATAGCTTTTTGTTAGTACTACCTTGAAGTTAGATTGTTGGCTATTCTGTGCCTTCGCTCTCATTGGCTAGTGGATAATAAAAGTCATCCTGATTATCACAAACACATACTGAACTAGTCTTCCATTTGACGAAACTTCTGACAAGATTTGTGTAATTTTCCATGACACAAATTAAATTTAAGTAAAAAATATGATAAGAATAGGGTACTTAAATGATTATCTCGACCCATTCCGACGGCATCGCTGTCTCAGTCTATTTTTGTTTGCGAAACTAGATCGCCTTTGTGAAGGAGAAGGTAGCTTATAACTACCCTTCAGAGAATTTATATGAAAATTGTTTCAAATAAAATCCAGAAAGAAAAAAATTGCTTAAGTAAAATAACAGAGTAAGAGAAAATCGTTGCCATATTTTCTGTTATATCACAGACAGATACCTAACTTAAAATATGAAAGTAATTTTTTTCGAGGAGCTATGACACACACACACACACACACACACATATTTTTCTAGATATATTTTTGGAATCAAGTACCCTTAAACGTAAATATATTAATGCTAAAAATTCTCAATAGAATTTTACGGGCCAACCCTACACTTCACCTTACGCCTGTCTATATATATAGCGACCATTTTGATATCCATAATTTTAGAGTTGTTATCTTAACAGAACGAGGTGGCAGAGGTGATACGGCACTTGCATTCGGGAGGTCCAGGCTCTAATCCTTTGCTGACCAATTTTACTTGAGTTTTCTCATGGTTTCCCTAGTCACAAAGGCAAATGACGGATTGGATATTCTCTTACTCATATATACTCATCACTAGGGCAAGGCATTTAATGACCATAAAATAGTGAAAAATGAAAAATGTATTTATGACCTAAAATAGTGAAAAAAAATGACAAAATTTCCATTATTACTTATAATTAGTTTTTTTAAGTAATGAATTGCTGAAAACAATTTAATGAATGACAGTGCGTTATATATGAATTTAAAATGCAAAACACACTTATTTTATTACTAAACAAATCAGTAAATTTGTATGGAAAACCCTTAGCGAAAAAAACTCTTTCTGAACTGGTGTACCCATCCATAGGCGTAACCAGGCCGACCATATGGGGGGGGTTATAACATCCGGGAGAGGGGGTTCCGGGGGTCCTCCCCCGGAAAATTGTAAAAATTTAGATGAAAAATAACGAGTTTTTCGCTTCCGGGGGTCTTCCCCCCGAAATTTTTAAAAATTAAGACGCAAAATAACAAGTTTTTCGCTTCCGGGGGTGTCCCCCGGAAAATTTTAAAAATTAAGACGCAAAATAACGAGTTTTAAGCTTCCCACGCTTTACACTTGTATTAAGTAATTTATGGGCAGACTTAAAACAATTATACAATTTTCCTTTTTTTAATCAATGGGGGGGGGGGGGGTTCAAACCCCCAAACCCCCCCCCCTCGGTACGCCTATGTACCCATCAAACTTCCCCTAGCAAATATGTGTCATTTAAAAAGATAATTTTTATTTATTGCTACAAGACAAAGTGCTGTGGTGTTTACAATAAACCTGAATTAAAATGAACTATGAACACCTGGCGGAGATTCTCAAATAAAAACGATTGTCTGTTGTCTGAAAGTAATGATTTGTACATGGAAAAGCTCCTCTCTACCTCCACTGAAACATCACCTAAAAATGCCGATAATGACCTAAAAATTCCCAAAAAATGACCTATCTCTTGAAAGTGACGAAAAATGCAAAAACAATTAGCCCTTATTTAATCAATTATTTCGTGATACACATTTTATTCCAGCCATCTTTTAACCTTCATATAAAAAATATGCAAAATCATCAAATGCCTAGCCCTACTCATCACCAATAATATATTATTTATTAAAATGAACACAACAATAGAGAAAGCTGCACATCATAGACCCTCAACTCGCAACGTCACCTGTTTTGAGTTAAACCTTGTGTAAATAAGGCTAAATGGAATTAAATTTTAAATTTTTAACTTTTGTACAATCTTATCTATATTTAGGCCTCTGTAGTTTGTAGTTTATTGCTCTTGCTCCGGTATACCGTCTCTCTCACATGTTAAAGTGAGTGAGAGAGAGATAGAGACACTGAGCTACGTGTCTAAGCTCAGGTTGAGGTAGCTTATCTGAGTTGCGAATCTAATCAAGTAGGCCTACTACAACCATTCCAGCTAATGCTTCATAGTCTGTCAGTTAATCTAAAAATGTGTTAGTGTTTTTATCAGAATAACAACAACATCTGTTAGAAATGCTCACGTAAGCTTTTTCTAAGCCTACATGTGAGAGTTTAGGATCTTTGGATATAACAGTAGGCCGTGAACCAACGTTTCCATTGTCGTGTTCTTCTGTCTATTTTATTTTATGCTCAGTTTAATTTTATGTGAAAATTTTATAATAAGCAGATTCGGCCGTCCACGGGGTTTGAACCCGGGACGTCCCAGATGCACTCCCATGTTACAGCATTGGCACTTAGCATGGTATTACTAGCTTCTTATAACTTTACAATGTATTTAGTTCTATCGAGCTTAAACAATTTTATAGGTATAATTAGCCTACTTTTCTTTTTCGAAACTCTATTACGTTAATTTTGGCATTGCATACATTTTTTAGCATATTTACCTCTTAAAATTCCCACGCGTTTCTTCCCATTAAAACAATCAACAAGTAGCTGCCATATTTTATGAAACTCTTGCAAAAATCACACGTGTCTCATTTGCAGTTTAAGCGCTGGAATAGGCTTATTGGTATATTAACAGTATGTCATAATTCAGTTCTAGGTTATTAAACTGTCTTTTATTATTATTATTATTATTATTATTATTATTATTATTATTATTATTATTATGAACTATCATTTAGGCTATGGCTTGAAAAATTATGTTTACTTTCTCTGCTGTACTATAGGTGTTCGGCCATGAAGGCCGATATAGATTTTTCAACGGTAATGGACGTTGTGGGGTTTCTTAAATCCAAAAATACAATTTTCAAGTAAAAAAATAAGCGTGGCTCGAGAACGAAAAATCGTATAAACAGAATATTGCATTTGAACTCGAAAAAGACTCTAACAAGTTTGTTTAAATTTTGTAGACTAAAGTTTCACTACTTTCACTAGAAACTTTTTCGTAAAAAAATATCTCAAGGGTAGTTATTATAAGCCAGCCATTTTTTGCACCAAGTCAGGCTTGCGTGGTGAACAATACACATTTGCATGTGGCAAAACAACCAGGCCTGCAATAGGGCCTCTTATTCTGCATCAGAATTTGAAGTGAGAAAGTTGCATTGCCCAAGCTTTAGGTTAGAGAAAAGTATGTAATAATTTACCTGTAAGTTTTAGTGTTCTGGAACTTGGCAAAGAGTTCATACATTGACCAGACGAATTCTCGTTGCTTCTCAGTCACTATGGCGAGGACGTCTTTGCAGATGGGGTTGCTGGTCTCCACGGGGGCAGATTCCTGCATCGCCTTTCTCTTCTGTTTTCGGAATTTCTGTAAGGCCTGTCTTTTGGTTTCCAGCACGGGGCTGACGGTTTCTTCACCGGCTTTGGATCTGGCACACATTTTCACTTCACACGTCGCGTGGCAACTTCACTGAATTCACTTCGCGAATGAACGCTGGCTGAGCCCGTGCGGGCTTTTATAGGGAGGATGGGAGTGGAGGGGGGTCGTTTTGCTTCTTCCCGCTGTGGAGCGTTAATCGTACCACGTTATGTAAAGAAGACTTCAATCCCGAAATTATTCACCGATCTAGATATTATTATTATCATCATTATCATCATCATCTTCATCATCAACATCATCATCATCATCAACATTACCATCATCATCATTATTAAGTGCCAGAATGGGACTTGATAAGATAGTGTGGGGGACTAGAAAATGTCTGTCCGTCTATCCGTCCGTCCGTGTGTCTGTACGCGTGATAACTCGAATGCTCTTTATCGGATTTTCATGAAACCTGGTATACGCATTTATAACGTCCATGGGAAGAAGTCTACTGATATTGTACCAAATCGGTTCACCGGTACCGGAGTAATGCCCAATTTAGTGCCTATTTTATGGTAATACATTAGAAAGAATTTATCAAATGGAAATCAGTTATAGGCCTAATGGCAGCATATTGTTTTACACTGTTCATATACGGCTCTGGAAGCTGCAATACTGTTAGCTTTGAAAAACAACACTACTCCTTCACATATGCTTATCAAACTAGACCGTTAAACTGAGCGAGGTGGCCGAGATGACAACGTCTTGGACTCGCATTCTGGAGGTCCCTGGTTCAAATTTCATAGCGAGCCAATTTTACATTTAAAAAAATGTGGGTGTGCGATTGTCAAGATATCACAAATGTTTATTGTTCTGTTAATGCTGGACAATTTGAATCTGATTAAAAAAAAAAAGAACTAGACCTTCGTTGTTCCGTAAGCCCTACTTAATGAATCAATCGGGAGTTTAACTAGGAAATCAGTAAAAAAAAAAAAAAAAAAAAAAAAAAACTTATTTTCTGCATATCATAATTGCATTTATAACTGATTGAACAAAAGCATTCTGGCACTTTGTTACAACAGTTTACTTGATTTTATTATTATTATTATTATTATTATTATTGTTATTGTTATTATTATTATTATTATTATCATCATCATCATCATTACTATTATTATAAGGGGGTCGCCAGGAATTTTATTAAGGGGGAGCAAACTCAACACAATTTCAAACAGAAAGATTCTTAGGTAACAGCCTAATTCATACAGTAATCTATAATCATAAGATTAAATTTACTATCATGAACAATTGAATTAAAAATGGTAACAATCTTACGCTGAACTTACCACATGGAATTCACATTACTTGGTAATGAAGCTAATGTACTGACTCCATGACAACACTATTGTTTTCAGTGTACACATCTGGTTTGAAAAACTGCACGATACCGGGATATGACGTATTCAGTGAAGTTATAGAGGATACCGATAAATTCATTTCTCTAAATAAAAAAATCCCTTTAGGCAGGCCTACAGGCTGAGGTAGATTTCAAAGTGCTTTTGGTTTAATTTATTATCGCTGCGCAGCACTCATCTTTTTTAGCCTTGGCATGGCAAACCTGCAGTAAAGAGGAAGAGCCTACAATCATTTGTTTTGACAACAAGAATAGGATATAATATTCTGAGAGGCCGTGCGCAAGATCAGCAATGAATAAAATTAGCAAAGCCGCTAAACAAGACAAAATTATGATATTATAATAATTCTTTTAAGTGTTATTATTTTCAAACATTAAAATCTCGCGTCATATGAGTGCTATCAAGAAACTATTTATTGATTTGTAGAGTACTCATCAAGAGCTTTTCAACGATACCCCACAAGACGTGGCTTCAAAGGTTTCGAATTTTCATCCCCCACCCCCACCCTCACTCCAACCCCCGAATCGTTGGTGTCACTGTGAACTCCATAGGGAGTACTCTAATTTATCCAAACAAAGTTTCCCTCTATACTTCATAGGGGCCGAGATATACATTTTTAAAAATTTCAACCCCCTCCCCCGACCACCCCCTTGGGCCAATTTTGCTCATTAACGAACTTGTCCGAACTATTGGGCCTAGAAATAACATATTAAAATTTTGTTAAAATATCTCCAAAATTACGGCCGCTAGCGTGTAAAGATATATATATATATAAATATCACAATTTTTTTTTGAACGGGCGGTGGTTTCGTACTTAGGGGAGCATGAAACGTAAAGATATGAAAGAATTTTTCGAAAATCATGACATGGTATCCATTGCAATAGGTAGATTTTTCTTCGAAATCTACCTAAAAATAGTGATAGAAATCCATGTAAACATAGTTCTTTGTGATACAGGGGCTAAAAGAAGTATTTTATTTTGCGAGTAGGTATGTTTGTGGAACGAGCCCGTAAGGGCGAGTGAAGCAATCTTACGAGCAAAATAAGATCATTTTACCACGTGTATCATACACTATTTTTTTAGGCAGGTGTTAATTTTTGTGTAAAATAATAATTTTTAATCCGTACGCTGCAGCCATTTTGGGAGCTTTATAGCTGTTCGTGAACTCTCCTGCCACCTAGTATGCACTTGCGCAGACAGAGGTTATTGTTTTCTCGTACATGGCTGCCAATGTAAGAGATGGAATGGACAACGCTTTTCAGCCAACAAGTATGACATATTTGCGACCACCGTGAGAAATTCAACGTTTAAAAAGGCGTAATGAATGTTATCATTTTCAATTTATATCAATAAAATAAAGTGACCCCTATACAGGCCATGGAAGACCAGAGGATTCCAGGAGGTTGAGGCTCCCAGATTTTGAACATTCGACACGTGAAGGTGGTAAGGTTGGTCAGCCTTACGCACCAGCAGCCTTTACCCCCAGGATTGCCCCTGGTACTCATTTCTGCCCCAGGGCCATAGTACCACCAGAAGGATTAAGCCAATTGAAAAACTCCAACGACCTCATCGAGAATCGAACCCGCGACCTTCCGGTTTGTAGGGCAGCGCCTCAACCACTACGCTACGGCGTACCTCATTTATATCAGACTGAGTCTAGTTAATAGTATTTTCCCTGCAAAGCAATCAATATTGGTTCACCCTGTAGTGTCATAATTTTATAACACTCAGTGGCACAATTTTCTACTTTTAATTAATATCGTCTACCGTTAAAAGTGCTTCTGTTACCGTCGACTGTCTAAAAAAAATTATATTATGTACTCACATAACTTTCTTCACTCTGCTCATGGACAGAATCACTTTTTCACGTCACATTTTGCTTAGAATAAGAGGCCCTTTGCGGGGAGTGCGTATTCAGAATGGAAATGCTGTATTTACTCATTTAGAACTCTATTAGGCCTATAGCCTTTTCAAGAGTCAATGAATATAACAATATTTTTTTAAACAATTATCGGGAATAAGAAACAAGACAATTGCATTCTGACATCAAATTACGTACAAAGAACAGTAAGTTCACGTTAGTAAATTCTCTTTGCTATTTTGTGTGTACACTTCACTGAGTATTTAATTTCGGTAACACAACCAAAGTTTGCACTGTCCAGTTATAGAGATCATTCTTTAGAAACATTTCTTTATAATATTAACAGTTACCGAGATAGAAATCAAATAATTATGACTTTCATTGCACAATCTCTAATGTGTGTGTGTGTGTGTGTGTGTGTGTATATATATATATATATATATATATATATATATATATAAGAAGCTTTGTCCTGACTGACTGACTTAACTAATGATTGACAGAGAATCAAAGTAGAGCATAAACTATAATAGGTAGAGACTTCGGAATTTTGACAGTACCTTCGTTTCATAATGTAAGTGCTCACTAAGAACGGACTTGGAAAAATTTTGGTTTTAAATACCAAATATAAAATTTTTTGAGGATATTTAATACCCTTTTATACAGAATGATCAAATCCAAATCACAGTTCACATGACAACAGTGTAGGCCTACTGTTGGCATTGGTCTCAGGTAGGTTTGGTAATAAATGATACAGGACTATGACAAATAAAATTAGAAAAGCTATCGATATAATTCATCGCTGTAAATAAACATTGAAGATGAAATCCACAAAACTAATGCACAATATGATGCAGTCTCATAACTTTCTCTACCCTGGACATAGAGAATACCGTACGAGGTATGGTAATATGTATATTATTAGGCCAATATCCCAGGTTTTTGGGGATGGAAGTATGAAAGTGATATTAAATTACTTTTTTATTTTGATCCCCGAAACGGTTGTATGGTAACGTGAGAGTGAGAAATAAAATATCCCGAAAAGACAATACAATTTTATGTTTCTTCTTATATTAACCCCTACCAGGCTACATCCTCTAGAGCCATAAAAAGCAATAGCCTATCAGGCGTTTTCTGAGGGAATAGTTTGAGTGTGATAAGTCGTTCTTCCTTATTTCAAATTCTAAATACATATATGAGGACCTAGAATTTGAAAATCGAATGTTCTTCCATAAGTTAATTTCGAATTACAAAATACAAAACCCAGGCGACGCCGGACCTTTTATGCTAGTGTTGGGGGCCCGCCTAGGGGCGTCCCTTGTCAGGAAAATCTTGCGGTCAGCAATGCGTTCGTTAAATCTTCTTTACCTAACTTTACTTTCTTCTACAACAATTATGTTAATTTTTTCTGACACCATTATTTACTTTATTTCTTAACAAAATATTTAAATTCAAATTTATGCTTTCTGAAAGGTAAAGGGATTTATAGTGACTACTATGTCTTATGATCTTGGAATAAAACAATGAATAAATGCTACATGTTTATTCTAAATAAGAGTGTAAATGTTTCTTTGTTACAACTTACATATTATGAAGTTTTCTGCCATCTCAACTGGTCTACGTTCTCTCCCCCTGAAGAGAACCGTTCCGTAGACTAACTTGAATCCACTAGGTTGAAGACATTAATCAAAAAAGGCACTAAAAGTTGCGCTGGGCATGTATTTATACCAGCGTCTGCCACGCCCGATCCATGGTCAAAAGTCACAATGAGGTAATGCGTCTTATAAAAGTACTATACGTCTTTTATGCTTGCAAACGCCTTATTATTCGCATTTACGGAATATAAGAATCTCTGTATTTCCTTAAATTAATAAAGGCTTAACTTACATCAAAACAACAGAAAGATAGTGACATCATTTTCCACCAATCAAAAGCTTACTCTTCTTAACCTTACATAAGCAATTTGCAATAATATTTACTCTAATGCTGCTGTGCTAATGTTCTGACAGTATGCAACATAATATTCCACTTCCTTTATAAAACGTGATCTTTGCCTTTTTAATGTTACTTCAAAACAATATCCATAAAAATATGCAATTCTCTTAACTCAAACTTTCAACAACTTAATAACAATTTCCTTGACCCATGCATTGCCATATCCTAAATTATAACATTGCTGTTACAATATGGGATAAACAATGACAATGATATTCA
Organism: Ectobius pallidus; assembly: GCA_964059195.1. Lineage (NCBI taxonomy): Eukaryota > Metazoa > Arthropoda > Insecta > Blattodea > Ectobiidae > Ectobius > Ectobius pallidus. The sequence goes on along the minus strand of CAXKWD010000004.1, from coordinate 171,553,355 downwards.
GTATATCCGTGGTATACTTAAGGTATACACCAGGTATACACCAGGGCATAACATTACTCCCTCCTTTTTTTCAAAACGAGCTGTTCGTTGGAACACTCGTTTTGTAATAAGTTCCAAAAGTCTCGCGACCTTGTTGAGAGCTGTAAAACTCATTCATTCAACATTTATCGCATGCAGAGTTTTAATTCCGCAGTGGCTACAATCAGGCTTACAGGAGTGTTATTCCGTTCCAGCGGCCTTCAAATATCTACTTACAGTCTTAACAAGTCGGCGAACTGATAAGGGTTCAATGTCTGCCTTTTCTTATGGTCTTCATAAATTAATATTCAATTCTTTTATTAAATCAAATTTTACTAATTAACTTGCTTAATTATGATGTCTCTATGTTTCTTTCATTATATAATAATGAGTTTACTTTTATCTATTAATACGACATTTTGACCTTGTTCGGTTCCAACTTAAACAAAATTGAATTTTACTTTAATATCTTATATCTTATTTCCCAGTTGTGATAGTTGAGAAACTTCCTTTAATTACTTTATATTATATTGATAATATATTCCTTTAGTTATAGAGTATATAAGTTATATACGTTATAGACTATGCATGTTAATAAAGTTATAGACGTTATGTGTATGTATGTGTGTATGTGTGTGTGTTTACATTTTCATAATTACATAATTCTTTTCTCAAATAAAACAATTGATACAATCATTTGGCTTCTGTTTTACTACGCAAATTGAATTCCAGAGCCAGTAAATAATATTGGGCTGGCTGTGTTTATAGTCGAATCAGCTGACGATACTGTTTCAGTGACGACTGCATCTCCATGTGTTTGCAAGGCCGATTGCTCTCTCGGACCTTCGGACCCGTGACGTCTTCCTGGTAAGGTCAAGTTCCTCACCCACGACATCGTATAGCCTCTTCTTATAAGCAGCGTTCTTATCTGTATCACAAGAATACAACACAAGATTAACAAAACAAACCATGATAACATTTCATAATGCGTAATGTTACCGATATCATAATAACTGGAATCATTTCTTAATGATTTTATTTTAACTTTTAAATCCTCAAAACTTAATCCATTTTTATTAAAATCTTTAATATCAGGTAATTCATTCATTAATAAACTCAATTCATTATTTGAAATATTCAAATCTGCATTAAATATATCTTTATTTATTTCTGGCAATAAAATATCGTTTGGATCATAATTTGCATAAATATTACCTGTTGTATGAGGTAAAAGTTTAAAATTATTAGAGTAAAAATAACAATCATTAGTTGCCTCTAATATTCCAGTATTAAACAAAACTATGGTAGACGATTCTACACGTGACCCATTTCTAAAATGACAAGCTTTAGTTAAACGCACTTCCGTTGGAAGGCTATATATCCAAAAATTCTTATAAGGTAAACGATACCAAACAGGATTTCGTTGATTTCCAATTATCCTCTTGTCACATGTCTCAATGGCTTCCTTCGGCCCTCCTGTGAATAGCGCCGGAATACAGTTCGGTTGAGTTGCTGAAAATATTACTATATCGGCTGGACATATGGTAATAATATCACCTTTACATCTGAAAATATCATTTTCATCAAGCAAAGCATAATACAATCTATTAGTAATTATTGCTAAATATTCATAATCGGGATTTATCACAAAAGAACCCAGAGTACTGACATTTGCTGTCGTGTCCCAATACGGTAAAGCTCGTACTCTGTATAATTCAAAATACCTGTCCAATGACTTCAATGGTATGTCAATAAATAAACGTAATTTATTCTTAGTTGCAAGAGCATGTACCTCCACTAACGAATAATATAAAAATATAACACTAGTTTCAACGACTGATAATAAGGAAATTCCTTCAGGTAATTTTAAAGCAATTCTTTTCAAAATATTTGAAAAGATATGGGGTGGTAATAAGTAAGAACTTAATTTACCTGTAGCTGTGAGATCTACAGCTTCCCTAAACTGCATTAAATGATGTTCTAACTCTTTTAATGTATCTACAATAAATTGTAAATTTGCAAGAATGTTAATGCTTTTAGTGATTACATTAAATTCAAGCGAAGCATCATCTATTATATTATCCAAAGCGCGTAATGTTTTGTTAACATATTTAACAAATTCTTGAAGATCGCGTCTATTTTGGTCAACCCTTTCGTCCATCTTCTGCATGTACGAAAGTTGTTCTTGCACAATTTCTGTTACTTGATTTTTATTGCTGCTAATAGTATTTATCTGAGCATCAATTCTCTCGAGATCTGAATTATCCATCGATCCGAATAAAAACTTTAAAATTGATCCTCCTAAATTAAATAAACCTCGTTTAAATCGAGTTTCTGAATAAAATAATTCATTACTGATTTCATTTAACTTATTAGTTATCCTTTGAATTTCCTGATCAATTCTGCGTATCGCAATTCTAATGGTATTGCGAGATTTAAATGCTAATGTATTAAACAATGCTATCTTTATAAAATCTGGATCGTTAACTGTTTCTCGAAAATAATTAACATCTTCAGTTACATTACTCAAAATATCATAATAAATATCAAAACTAAAATCCATAACAATTGTCCACTTATCTCCTGAAAGAAGAATTTCTTTTTCCTTAATGAATACCAATCCTTTGTTAAGCTTAGTCGTCTCTTCTCTTGCTGAACTACTAAGTCCTTGTCCACACGTAATTGTCATCAATATTACGTTCCCTGTAAACAAGTCAAAATATTTGTCTCGATCTGAGATTATAACGACATTTGGGTACGTTATTGCTATTGGGTTCTGTTATGATTTGCCCTAAATTGCTTGATTCATCATTATTACTAATTTCATTTTCAGTGCGTTCTTGAAATTCTCTGTATCCCTGGGATTCCGTACGTTCTCGCGATTCTGATTGCGAACTTGTTTCATCATCGTTTTCGCGTTCATATCCGCGACCTAAATTGTGTGGTTCCGTATTTATGCGTGACCCACCTTGCCTAATCTCATGGGATTTATTTCTTACTGGAGTTTCGCTATTTCTTGGGAGTTCCTCCCCGTGAGTCCTGTCCTCACTACTCCAGTGCACATCGTTCTCGAATCCGTACCTCACATGGGGTTTACGAACACTAAACTTATGTTTATTTTCGGGAGTTCCTGTAACTTTAACATTTTCTTTCTTTTTAGGAGTCTTACCATTTTCTGCGGTTTCATGGTCGTGGTGCACGTGCTTATGGTCGGATTTCTTTTTAGTGGGAGATATATCTACCTGAGCGCTCTTCCGTTGTATCCTGTCTCGTAACTTCATCAACGGGATTTCATCTTCCTCACTGTAAAGACTGTCATTGTCTTCTTTTCCATCGCCGTCCCTGTGGCGGTACACAAACTGACTAAGAGGTTTTTCGTCATCTGACGACCAATATTCTTCCACCGGCTGCTGCTGCTGCTGTGTCCTAGCCGTTCCGGTAGGTTTTCTTTCACTTGCTTTTTTCATAACATTAGGCTTCTCATGAAGTATTTCCAGCGTGGATGTATCACTGTCTCCGTCTTCATATTGTCTGGTTTCTTTTCCGGAAACAACATCTTCCCCTATAGGACATAGTTTAATCCTATTAACATGTATCACTTGTGTCTTTCCATTTTTAGACATAATACGATAATTTACTTCATTTAATCTTTCTACTACGGTAAATGGACCTAACCACGGTTTAGATAACTTCTTTGTTACGCCTTTAACTGTGGCTGTAGAGTATAACAATACTTTGTCTCCTACTTTGAATGACCTATAACGAACATTTGCCTTTTCGTTATACTGTTTTGCTTGAGTTTCTTTTCCCCTTTGAATACGGTTTCTCACAATTTTATACGCGTATTCTAATTTTTCTGCTAAAGTATCTACATGATCATTCCCTGTTTCTTTTCTAGAAAATTTAGGAGATATATTATAACAAAATGGAAGGTTCATTTCTTTTCCATGTAATAAATAATAAGGAGAATATCCAGTTATAGAATGAGGTGTGCTTCTATATGCTAACTGTACTATAGGTATCCACAAATCCCAATCTTTTTGATCTTTTCTTACGAAATGCGAAAGCATGTCCGCATATGTATGATGACTACGCTCAACCATGCCATTAGTCATAGGGTGATATGGCGATGTTTGTATTTTCTCAATTTGCAATAATTTACAAACTTCTTTGAATAAATTCGACGTAAAATTTCGGCCTTGATCCGTCAATAATTTTAATGGCGTACTGTGTCGACAAATGATGTTATATACAAATTCTCTTGCTATTGTTTCAGCGGTTTGGTCTGGAATAGGAATCGCTTCAGTATATTTACTGAATGCATCCATAAATGTTAATAAATATATGTTACCTGCTGAAGTTTTAGGCAACGGACCAACAACATCTAAACTTACTAATTCAAAAGGCTGTAAAACTGGTTCGAAATTACATAATGGAGCAACGGGATGTTTTCCTGTTTTCCGACTGTTACATGAAAAACATTTAGCAATATAATCTTCTATTTCTGCTTTCATGTTTGGCCAATAAAATCTGCATTTTAATAATTCTATTGTCTTTCTTTGACCTTGATGGGAACCTATCGGTGAATCATGAAAATTCTTTAATATATTTCTCCTCATACACTTTGGAACAACTAACCTTGGTTCTTTCCCATTTTCTACTAAAAACAAAATTCCGTTATCATCTAGTTGGAATTTTTCTGGACTTTCTAACCATTTACAATACTGAGGTTCTGCTATCTGGTTGCTTCTTACCATGTTTACATCACTATTAAAGTGTAAAGAATTTATATACGCTCGAGACAACGAGTCGGCATGGGTTATCTTCTTCCCAGGCCTATATTGGACCGTGAATTTAAATTCTGAAAGTCTTAAAGTCCAACGTAAAAGTCTCGAACTAGGGTCTTTTAAACTAAGTAACCATTTCAATGCGGCGTGATCTGTTACTGCAGTAAATTCATTACCATATAAATAACAGCGAAAATATTTAGTAGCCCATACGAGTGCTAATAGCTCTCGTTCAGTTGTAGAGTAATTTTGCTCGCTTTTAGATAACACTCGTGACGCGTATGCAATGGCATGCTCTACGTCACCGTTCATCTGAGACAGCACGGCACCGATTGCGTAACCAGAGCTATCGCTTGTGAGGATAAATCTTTTCTTAAAGTCTGGGTACTTTAATACCGGCTCGCGACATAATGCATCTTTTAAAGTATCAAACGCGGTTTGCTGGCTTTCTTCCCAAACATAATCTGTACTCTTTTTAATTAACTCTGTTAAAGGTTTTGCTATATGAGCGAAATTCGCTATGTGCCTACGGTAATATCCTACAAGGCCTAAAAATGATCTAACTTCTTTTGGCGTTCTGGGAATAGGATAATCCTTTATAGCCTGTACCTTTCTTGGATCTGGTAAAATTCCTTCACGATTTACAATATGACCTAAATATTCAATTTGATCCAATGCAAATTTGCATTTTAAAGGATGAGCTTTTAAATTAGCTTCTCTTAACCTTAATAAAACTTCACGCAGTCTGTCTGCATGTTCCTCAATGGTTGTGGAAAATAAAATGACATCGTCTAGGTAGACAAAACAGGATATTCCTTTTAACCCTGCTAGTACACCGTCCATCAAGCGAGAAAACGTAGAGGGTGCGTTCACTAGACCAAAAGCCATTCGGTTGAATTCGAAGGAACCATATGGACTGCAGAACGAAGTCTTTTCCTTGTCTTTTTCCTCTATTTCTACTTGCCAAAACCCTGAGTGTAAATCGAGCTTACTAAAATATTTTGTATTTGCCAAACTCTCTAATGTTTCATTGATATTTGGTAGAGGGTAAGTATCTCCATGCGTTACGGCATTTAAACCTCTAAAATCCGTACAGAACCTTATCCGGTCTTCCTCATCCGGACTTTTCTTCGGAACTAGCACTATTGGAGCTGACCAAGGGCTTGCTGAAGGCCTAATAATATTTTTATCCAACATATCGTTTATCATCTCTTTTGCTTTTTCTTTATATTTATGTGGTAAAAGATAAGGGTTTTTCTTTACTGGGGGCGCATCCCCTGTATTTATTCTATGTTTCACTTTATTTGTACATCCTATTTTACTATCTCTTGGGTCGTGAAACACATCTATAAATTCTTCTAATACTTCCCGTATTATCTGTCCGTCACTTTCGCTTAAGTGATCTAATTTCACTGTTTCGAGTAAGCCTAAGTTGCATTCCGAACTCATCGGAGTCAACACATTTACCTGACTTTCTAGATCTGAATCTATATGCGTATGTGTTGTTCGTGCTGTTTCATTATTCTGAGAATTGACGTCATCTTGTTTATTCGTACCCACAGCATCCGGAGTACTCATCGTGCCTGCATCTACACGGTTATAGATTGAGATGTAACCTATTCTTTTATTTTTCGGTAACTCTATTGTTTCACTGGAACAATTAATTACTTTCACAGGAATTTTATTCTTACATCTCTGTTCCCGATCGCTAAGCGATCTAGCTAGGTAAATCCCATTTATACCTTGCTCTTCAGGTTCAAAAATACTTTCTCCTTGTTCTAGGGACAAATTATAGGTAATTGTGCACTTCCTATTTGTTTGCGCTACGATCATAGCTTCACATCTTGGAGGAATTGTCAGTTTACGTGCAGTATAAACTGGACAAACACCACGATTATCATTTTGAGATTTGAGACTGTTGCTAGAACTATTCTCTGACGTTTCCACCTGCCCGTGTAAGATATCACAGAAGTTACTTTTATTCCCATTCGTATGGTAAGTAAGTGGATTATTTCGGGTAGCTAATCCGATTCCATCGCTTCTAGTGTCAGTACACGGCGGCTGCTGCGACAGATTTATCATCCCTTCTCGCGTGATAAGTGCGCGGTTCAAAACATCTACGTTAACCATGTTTTGATACATAAAATCAAGACCTAATATTCCGTCTTGTTCTATATCAATTGGACACACTATAAACTCATGCGAATATATTTCTCCATTCGCGAACTCTAAGTTTAATAACTGGGACCCATCTACTTGAAGTCCTTTTCCTGATACCCCCTTAGCTGTGACGTCAGTTTCTAATAAATTTCCCTGTGAAACACCTGGTTTTATCGCTGATACAGTCGCTCCTGTATCCACTAAGAATTCCTTAGCTCTACCATCGACCATAGCCGTGACCATGAGTTCCGTGGGTAAATCTGTTTCATTTACGCCCAATTTGACCTCGCCGCCGGGGTTCCCGACGAGGCGTTCTGAAAACCCGACGAGACATTCTGCTCCTTAGAATTCTCGTACTTCTTTTTCCTGCAATCCCTAGCTACATGCCCCTTTTTCTTGCAATAAAAACATTCTACTTGTTTCTTTGCTTGCTTCGGCTGATTATTACCACTAGCATTAGCTTTCTGCTGAGAAGAATTGCTTGAATTCCCTTGATTCTGTTGTCGTTTAAGACGACAAGTCCTGGACGTATGACCTTTCTTCCCACAATTATAGCATGTTACATTAAACATAGTAAACACATTTCTAGGCTGGGCTTCGGATTTTACACCAAAAGATCCTGAATCTTTTTGCTCAAGATTATCGGTAGTAACTGCTAATTGCACTGCTTCATGCATTGTACGCGGTAATCTAAGTCGAACCTGCTTTCCGACTTCTCCCCTTAATCCAGAAACGTAAGCTGCTAATAATCTTCTTTCAGCTTCCTCTGCTAAAATACGCTTTTCCTGTGCATTATCAGTTGGCTTGAGTGTTTTAATGCTTAATGCTTTAATTCTGTCTGCGAATGCTTCGGGACTTTCACCTTTCTTTTGCGTTGCCGTTTGCAACTGAGTATAATAATAATTATCAGGCAATTTTTCTTTGAACCTGTCCTCGAAAGCTGCCCTTAACTGATCATATGAGGTTTCGTCGCCAATTAAATCTGGGCGGCAATGCAAAAATTCGGCTGCGGGACCTGCCACTTTAAGTTTTACAATTTGCTTTTTGTCTGCATTTTCGAGATTCCCCATACTAGCTGCTGCATCAACATTATTGAAAAATTCTTTAACTGGTAACCCACCAGCTGAGCCACTCCACTCTTTTATCGCACTACAAACCGTTAAGTCTTTCTGTCGAGCTACCTGTACTACCTGTCTCTGTTGCAGAGCTTGGTTTGCTGCGGTTAATGCTGCTACTCTATTATTGAGCTCCTCTAACGCACGCCTAGTCTCTTCGTCTAACGGCATTTTGATTTATTTAATTGTCACTGGCAATTAATTAATTCGTTAATCCTAACTCGATTAACCTACACGCACTTGGAATCCAGAGAATATTCAAGAAGCTTAATTACCCCAACTAAAATAATGCCCTCAATATTCTAGCCAAATTTCACACACAACACAAAAAAAAATTCTACCTACACCTACACACATACCCTAACATTTTTCCAAGAACATGAGATCATAGAGTCATTTCCAAAATATTAATTTTACTCGCGGTAAGTATCCCACACGATGACACCACTGTTGGGGGCCCGCCTAGGGGCGTCCCTTGTCAGGAAAATCTTGCGGTCAGCAATGCGTTCGTTAAATCTTCTTTACCTAACTTTACTTTCTTCTACAACAATTATGTTAATTTTTTCTGACACCATTATTTACTTTATTTCTTAACAAAATATTTAAATTCAAATTTATGCTTTCTGAAAGGTAAAGGGATTTATAGTGACTACTATGTCTTATGATCTTGGAATAAAACAATGAATAAATGCTACATGTTTATTCTAAATAAGAGTGTAAATGTTTCTTTGTTACAACTTACATATTATGAAGTTTTCTGCCATCTCAACTGGTCTACGTTCTCTCCCCCTGAAGAGAACCGTTCCGTAGACTAACTTGAATCCACTAGGTTGAAGACATTAATCAAAAAAGGCACTAAAAGTTGCGCTGGGCATGTATTTATACCAGCGTCTGCCACGCCCGATCCATGGTCAAAAGTCACAATGAGGTAATGCGTCTTATAAAAGTACTATACGTCTTTTATGCTTGCAAACGCCTTATTATTCGCATTTACGGAATATAAGAATCTCTGTATTTCCTTAAATTAATAAAGGCTTAACTTACATCAAAACAACAGAAAGATAGTGACATCATTTTCCACCAATCAAAAGCTTACTCTTCTTAACCTTACATAAGCAATTTGCAATAATATTTACTCTAATGCTGCTGTGCTAATGTTCTGACAGTATGCAACATAATATTCCACTTCCTTTATAAAACGTGATCTTTGCCTTTTTAATGTTACTTCAAAACAATATCCATAAAAATATGCAATTCTCTTAACTCAAACTTTCAACAACTTAATAACAATTTCCTTGACCCATGCATTGCCATATCCTAAATTATAACATTGCTGTTACAATATGGGATAAACAATGACAATGATATTCAGTATATCCGTGGTATACTTAAGGTATACACCAGGTATACACCAGGGCATAACACTAGTATCAGGAAACACGAAGAAACTAATAGTAAAATGAAAGCTAGGATTAATAATCAGTCGTCGTGGAATATATCGGCACCCATAGCATAGCTAAGCAACACATCCTGTATGTAGAGCATATTTCTGTAGGTCAAAAGTGAAGAGATGGCTTTTCAATATGGGATTAATATAGGCCTATGTATAACGTGTAATGAACATTTTATTTCCATATCTAGGCCTATTGGGCATTGACAATTACAAGGAGAGACTTTAACCCTCAGTATCCAACTGTGCTGAATTAGACAGCTTAAATACATTAGGCCTACATGCGGCATCTAATGTCAATATTAAAATTATGATGTACGATAACTTACATAAATCTTGGTACTTTAACAGAAATAACTTAGATATACAGTGAACGCCGCTTAATGTAATCGTGGATAATGTTATCATTTTTATGAAGTCCCACATGGATTAATAGGCCTACTCTATTGAAAAACTGCTGTTTATTGTGATCAAAGATTCGGTTTATGTTATCACATTTTGATTTTTGCGGCTTTATTTCCAAGTACTGCACGTCATTCAACATTTCGTTTTGAAGGGTTTCGTTTCTAAGTCAAGTGTATTGTGTTGTACTGGAGGAAGCAATTCTGTTGCAAGCTCATAGGATGACCTTCTCTTTTAAGCACTACAACATGTTTCACCCCTCAGTTAAGCTGCAGCTTTTGATTTATGAAGATAATGGCGTTGACATGCAGTGATGAGTAGTGTAAAAATGAAGACTTGAACAGACATGCGTTAGATATTTTGCTACGCGGTGATCACCACAGATCGGTATAGACCAGTGGCGGACGCAGAGGGGGGGATTGGGGGGATAGATCCCCCCCGAAATTTGAAAAAAGGCTATATATGCACTCTAAGTGGCCCGTTTTATAAACTAATTATATATGTAAGTTAATTATTTTTTTTTTAGTATTCCTTCTGTACCTATTCAAATCCCCCCCCCCCCGAAAAAAATTCTGCGTCCGCCACTGGTATAGACTTCCAAAAATACTCGTAACTGAGTATGGAGTATTAGTTAAAAGACTCCTAAAGGAAAGTAAAATCAATTAAAAACTTTATTACTGGTTGCAAAACTAGTTGCTTGCAGTCTATTGCTGTATTAGCCTATGAGTGATTCAATGATTCACAGTTAGGCTACGTATTATTTTATAAACAAATGTTTCAATTCTGTTTTGTAGTGTATTATCTTATAATGAATTAATATCCTTCATTTAATTAGTTCGGCTACTGTTATCAATCGGTTAATATTATCAGATCAGCTGCGTCCGGAAGTGATCACAATAAGCTGCGTGCACTGTACATGCATTCATTCCACATATTATTGTCTCGGTTGGACATTACATAAGAATATTATAGGATAAACATTCCTCTGACACTGGGATTTGAACCCAGGACCTTTGGCTATCCGTGCCACTGCTCTGGCGCTGTGATGTAAACACTGGCTTAGCTCAGTTGATAGAGCAGTGGCACGGATAGCCAAAGGTCCTGGGTTCAAACCCCAGTGTCAGAGGAATTTTTCTCCTATAACATTCTCAGAAATAACTTATTTTCCACGTAAGAAATTTTAGGATATTCTACACATTTTACAAACTTGTTTGAAGAATGTATTTCTTGACAAGTCATGACACCGGATCAACTACGTAATTGTAGAGAATACCTCTACATGGTAAACATACGGCAAGTGAAACTATTTTCAAAGTTCAAATGAAATTTAACTTTTAAATGAAACGTTGGGATATCCCATGTATTGGCAATATTGGTTTCCGAGGACAACACTCAATAAAAATCGGGGACGTCAGGTCAACCTCCTGATAGCTAAACAAACAATTCGTTAACATCGGAGATGCATCACTTATGAAACACATCTTTCACTAATGAAAGGATTCCAGCTTAGTGTGCAGTTACAAGAACTGGTCTATTGAAGAAGGTTCTTCCCATATCAATGCAATCTCCCCCGGTATAGAAGCAATAAAGCATGTTAAGTGACATGGGTTAATATGTTGACGTATCTCCTACGCTTGCTGACTCCACAACAGGTGAGAGGAAATCCCGTCCCCAGGTCGGAAAGTCCGTTGTCACTACTTTCTGACCATTCTAAAAATGAAGCCTGAAGTAAACAAAAACCAGTATGTCTGTTCATGTTTAGGCTATACGAGTAATGGACTAGAATGAGATAGGCTTTTTTTTTTTTAAGTGAGACTTCTTTAGGCGCGCTAGGAGTAAATCGAGAGCTAACCCAAAGTTGTGTTACGCTCGGAATCGGAATCGAGTTGAGAATATCTGCAACGTACTTTTGATACGTAGCTCCTTCCTCTTTTATGCCCACTACTATGTAGTAGGACGATCAAAATAGTCACGAAAGTAGTGGGGCTGTGACGGACTGCACAGAAAACAATCAACTCAATGATTAGGCTTACCCACTATTTAAAAAATAAAAAAATCCAAAATTTAAAAAATCTAAAAATCCAAAATTCAAAATTCAAAATAAAAAATAAAAAAATGCAAAAGTCAAAAATTCTAAAATTAAAAAAAAATTACGGGAGCTCGCGGGGGAAAGGTAACAGGCATTGAGTTGGGGGGGCTATTACTTCTTCGAGCTAGTGGCGTGGTGAGTCATACACCATTATAAAAAATCCAAAATTTAAAAAACCCAAAAATCCAAAAACCCAAAATTGAAAAAACAAAAATTAAAAAATACAAAATTTAAAAAATAAAAAATCCAAAATTTAAAGAAACTAAAAATCCAAAATTAAAAATCGAAAATTCAATTTAAAAAAATAAAAATTTTAAAGAACCAAAATATAAAAAAATCGAAAATTAAAAAAAGCAAAAACCACACTTTAAAAAATAAAAATCCAAAATTTAAAAAGCAAAAAACCAAAATTAAAAAATCTAAGAAATAAAAAATGCAAAGATCTAAAATTTAACAAATCCAAAATTAAAAAATTCAACATTCCAAAATTTAAAAATCATAGATCCAAAATAAAAAAATCCAAAATTAAAAAAGTCCAAAAACATAAAATTAAAAAGTCCAAAACCCAAAATTAAAAAGTCCAACAGTTCAAAATTGAAAAATCAAATAATCAAAAATTGAAACAATCCAAAAATAAAAAAATCCAATTTTTACTTCTGTTGCGTGCCGTTCAACACACCCGATTTTTTTTTTAATAGAATGGACAGAATTTTGATTTAAAATTTCAGGCATAAACTATTTTGGGTGATAGGCCTAAGTGTAAGGTATCATTTCAAAAACTCGATTTTTCAAAATATTTAAAATATGCATCCACTTTTTAGGTCTATTTTGGTGCATGAATTTTTTAAATATCGGCATTGTTCTTAAAAGTTATTAATTTAAACGCAAGGCCCTGAACTGTGTAATTTAGTGTTAAATGTTTGACGCTCTTCTCCGCCAACTACATTTTCAGAACTGTTTTCCTGATCATTCGAAAGCTACTCAACAGAATTTTACAGAAATGACCTCAGTGGCGTACCAAGGTGGGGGCGGGAGGGGCGTTCCGCCCCAGACCCCGCTTTGAACTCAGGCCCCAAAATTTGATTTATTTATTTTTACCAGACCAGTGACGAGTCTTAGTTTGTATTGATTAAACAGTTGTCTATTAAACAACATTATACATTTTAAAAAGAAATTAATAAGAAAACAGGTTAGAAACATTGGAAGTACCGTAGGCCCACTGTAATACGAGGGGTATTCCGAAAGTAAGTTTCATCAATGTATGGCAGGAGCGGCGTGTTCACCAGGGGAACCAAACAAACGCCAGACAAATCCCCACCCGTGGCTGGTTCCACGACGGAAGTGGCGTCAGCGGAGGAGGCATGACGCAGGCGCACTGCGCCGTAGAAGAGCGAGTCGCAGCAGACTGGCGTGCCCGCGGGTATTAGTGTACCGCTCACGATGGCACGAGAGGTTTGGCGCCACTGCCATGTACCGCTATCTCCCCTCTTTCAAACGAGCCATTGCTGCAGCCGCTGAACCTTTTATTGTCCGAGATAGAGCTGTTTGAAATTGATCTCCCGATTTCCGTCCCCGCAAAGTGCGGCCTCCACGAACCCATCTCGCACAAACCTTATGGAACATCAATTTGTCACTCAAAATGGTCTGTATGGAACCTTTAGTAATGTCAGGAAGCTGAGGTGGAGCAGGCTGTGCGCCAATTCCTTGCATCGCAGGGCACCGAGTTTTACCACAGTGGGTTCTTCAAACTGATCGCACGCTACGACAAATGTCTCAATGTCGCTGGCGACTATGTCGAAAAATAGTGCACGGTGTATAGGTCATGCTGCCATGCTGTATTGCTTTTGGGTCAATAAAGTGTCCGTGTGACAAACTGACGAAACTTACTTTCGGAATACCCCATGTAATATAAGCTCCGACGAACAAGAGAGGGCAATCTCGTTTATCCAGCTTAGTCCTAATATCAACTCCTTTGCTAAACGAGTCAGTTTTGATGTAATAACAAAATTTGCAGAGGCGAAATCTCCCAAGAGAAATTCTTCATTTACGAGGGTCATTTCAAAAGTTCTGCACACTGTAAGATAAAATTAAAGAAAATAATTTATTTTACAAAATACCTTTACAGACCATCAATTGTAACAAAACGTTTTCCACGGAGTGGTTTCTTCAATTTGGGAAACAAATGAAGTCTGGTGGGCTCAAATCAGGACTGTATGATGGGTGGGGAAGTCTTTCCTATCCATAGACTTGGAAAACGTTTTGGTACAATTGATGAAGCTTCCATGAGGTGGCCTGAGTAATCAGACAGCTCAACAATGAAGGTGCCCTGTCCAGAATTTAAAAAAAAATTGCCAAAACGTTGGGAAGCTGTCATAAGCAAGAATGAAGATTACATTGAAGGCCTGTAAAGGTATTTTGCAAAATAAATTATTTTCTTCCATTCTATCTTACAGTGTGCAGAACTTTTGAAATGACCATCGTATGTACTGTAGTTTATTATTAATATACTTTTTAAAATTTGCTGTTTACTGTTGCGGGTTTCTTCCTTTTAAACATAAAATCATATTGTGAAATCACAACTATTTAGTTGAAATACCTTTTCAATACCATGGCCGAAAGAGCTACTAACGTGGATTTGGGCATAATCAGTACTGGTACTCTAAGCAAACTTATGTCAAAGCGTAAAGTTGCCTAATGCAGGGGTGCAGGGGGGGGGGGGTTAAGACGCAGACTGCGTCATTGAAATTTCTGGGGGGGGGGGCAAAATATTACCGTTTTATGAATTTTCTGGGGGGGGGGTTAAAAATTGTTGCAAAATTAGCGTTTTATATGTTAAAAATAAAAACGGTCAAGTTTGATAACTTCAAAAGGTCTCTTCTAATTCTTTAGGGTACGAAAACATCTGCGCTCCTCTTGCGCGTGAATAGTCAAGTGAATAGTCAACAAATTAGCGAAACGCATTTCCTTGTAAACAACTGCCGCGCAAACGAAATCGATCACTCTGTGCCGATAGCGGCGACTGCGAACTGAACCATTGTTAGTATAGCGGAGTTTAGTATACATTGCGTGGCCAGGCGGCTTTAAAGGAATAAACCAATAGGTCGGTGTTTCTTTATGTTAATTGATCTGACTAAATCGGTCCTGGCTTCCGCTTTCCGAAACAAAAGCAACGTTGCAATATTCTCTCATTGTTATTTTTATCGCCTCACTGATAACGTTGACGGGCGGCTCGCTTTGTTCTCATATTACAATGCTTGTTGTTACTGTAAAAGGTTTTCTCAAAAGAAACCGCTGACTGAATCCGTATTGCCAATTCTCTCATTGCTCAATGTCAATATCTCAGTTCTTCCTTCGCTTGTTGGTAGAATTATTGGAGTATTAGTTCTTACTGGGTTATTACAGTCTTTGTACAATGCCGCCTGCAAGAATAATAATTATTCTCGGAAGTGATTTCACTGCACTCAAAAGCACGTGCCACCTTATAATAACGGGAGGGAAGGTGTGGAAAAATCTGTCTATGACGAATGCTGCATTCTTAATTTGAAACTTGAGGTTATGGCTACTGGTTTCAGTCCATCTCGGCATCTCGAAAATGCCTAAAAAACAACAGCAATTTAAATATAAGTGTTTAGAACTATTGTGCAATGCCATTATTAGGCATGACAAAATATGGCAAGATCACTGCAGAAAGAAACATCCGTATAAACTGAAAAAAGCAGTGGCGAAGACAAATGGAAACCGTATATTGATGTAAATCCCAAGCAGATTCTTCAAGATAAAGATGAAGAATTTCGTCAGCCATAGGCGCCCATACCCGGGGGCGGGGGGGGGAGGCGCAAGGAAAAAAAATGTATATTAATCATTATTATAGACAGGTGTTTTTCTTTTATGACAATTATTTTAAAGTCAGTTAAGACATAAAACGTTTGCAGAAGTTTTACCAAATCGACAACATGGAAGCAGAATCCACAGTGGATTAGGAAAGGGGGGTCCAGGGGGTTTGGACCCCCAAAAGTCAAAATCTAAAATCCTATATTTGTATTTAAAAGAAATATTTTTTTGATTAAACAAGATTTGTTGGTGTGTCAAATATGATATAGCAGTTGTTTTCTTTTCATAACATAATGAGTAGGCCTATTATGTCCACTGTTCCATGTGTTATTCAACTTTTCTTATAAATCATAATAAGTATTATAACTTAGGTAACAATTTCTTGTTTAAGTTGCCATGTCTTAGACCTTAGAGTACAGTAAACAAATTTGCTAACTAGTTTTTTAGTGCTAAAATAGCGTAAAATGTAATTTTCATTAGTTCAATATTAAAAATTTTTCTGGGGATGGACCCCCGACCCCTTTGGGGGGGAGGGGTATTCCAAACCCCCCCCCGGCACTTTCGACCCTCCCCGCAATTATTTTCTGGCTAAGGCATTGTTGCACTTATATTTTTATATTATTAATATAATGTTACAAAGTGGCCTAAGAAGTTAAAGCGACAAAAAATTAATTAATTAAAAAAATTGCCTCCCCTAGAAAATATCATATGGGCGCCCTTGTCGACAGCCAATCAGGTTGGGGGGGTGAGCAATGAAGTTTGGGGGGTGAGTCATGAAGTTTGGGGGGTAGGCACCCCTGCCTAATGCATAATAAAATTGCGAATCCCGAATAAAAAAGTAATCCATTAGTAAGTAGGACTAGTTTATTCAGGGTTCACAGACATCCGTGTCTGAATTAGGCAGCTTACGATTGTAGGCCTACATTTGAGTAGACTGTGTGAATGGTATAAATAATTGTGAATACTGGGTAGGCCCTCATATTGATTAGCGCCCCACGCTCAAGGCTATTCAGTCCGGGATAGACCCCATCAGCGCTTGAGTGCGTGACGTCACGCTTTTCCAACTCTGGCTATTCCCGGGTTTTACTCTGCCTAGAAATGCTCACACCTTATGTTTAGATTCGCAATATTTAATTAACACTTGGTCGGCTTACTGTGAAATTTGCGCAGAAATAGTCTACACACAACCCTACTGGTGGTTAAAACAGAGAATTAAAAAAGCGGACACAAATGTTTTTATTTCATTTTATAAATATCGCCAATTACACAACATTCATGGAGGGTGAAGCAAATTTGAGTGTGTGAATTTATTTATGTGTTCCTAAGAAACTTCAAGCGGAAAAGTTTCAGTGAAATATTTGAATTATATTATAAATTAAGTACCGCCTTTATATCTTGAATGGTTAACGAGTAATTGATTGGTAATTATTCCAGGCGCTAAAACTATCGTAACGGGTAAGGCAATTGGTATGTCCCATACTGATTTATTATTAAGCCTCTTTTCCTTAAACACCAGCAATAACGTAAAAATCCTAAAAACACTTTATTTATGGACTCAACAATAAAACATATAAAAATAAAGATATGTAGAAAATTTGCAAAACTTGTGGAATAATAATCCTCGATCACAAGATACATATATCTATGTATAATATGATTTAAACTTGTATAATAGGGATTGAAAACGTGTATAGGGTGGTTTGTTCAAATATAATAGCGGTATAAAACAGTAAGGGGTGGCTTGTTTGAATACTATTGTTGCTTACAATTTTCTCCTGCTTCTACAGCATACATGGGCATTTACTGGTTCGCGAACCACTTGTGGTTCTTGACCTTCCTGCATAACACACAAGATGGCAATGCGGACATTCGGTGTAGGCTACGTGGTGGATTATTCCCATCAAAGAGTCATACTCTCTTTGCAAGCAGTGACGGGTCGCGATACAGTTCAGATTGGAAAGGCGTTATGGCACATTCTAAGCTTTGTATAATGAAATAATTGCACACGTAAAAGAATAATTAAAAATGCAAAATTGATTGTATTATTTGTTTCTTGTAGTGTACATTATTAAGTGAAATTAGTGTTTCCCTAAGAATGAGCAACCGCCACTGCACTTATTGTATGCTTGTGTCTCCATCTACCCGTTCTTTTCGAACTATATGTAAGCTGATCAAGTTTGCGGGTTGCGTGTCAATGGATAGGAGTTTGCCCATGACTGTTCTACAGAGTCTGTTTGTAAAACCTGTTGGAGAATGTAGATTTGTATAGAGATCACAACAGATGAAGGATACAGCTAAGGTGTGGATTGTTCTGTTATTCAAGCTGCCTAAATTGTTCTTCTTATTCTACAGGATTTGTTTGTAAAATCTGGTAAAAATCTGTTCAAGTGTGTAGATTTGAATAGATATTATAATTATCAGGGCCCGGATTGTGATGACATGTCATCTTTTAACTGGAACATCATAGACGTACAGATATTCTGATCGTGACTTCTCGATGATAAAAATGGTAATTTTTGGGGTCTTTTTGGTCATTTACCCCATTTTTTATTTTTAGGTCCTTTTTAGAATGCATTGTCATTATTTGGTCATTTGATGCCCATTGAACGGTCTTTTTTTCCCCACATTTCATATTTTTAGGTAATTTTAAAAATATATAGTCATTATTTTCTTATTTTGTGTTGTTTCTCGCAGTGTAGTCTATAGTGTTTTTATGAATTTACTTACATTGAATATTATCGGAACTCTAAATAAGAATAAATAAATAGATCTTGTTATAATTACAATGTGGATTCAGAAATACGGTGTTTGCTCTTTGCATTTAACTGTATGTAGCTTAATGTAGAATAGTCACAACTGTGATTAATAAATTAGTATTTTCATAGAAATTGTTTGATAATTTTTTTAGTTTTTGGGTTATATTTTTGTATTTTTTCAGTCATTTTATAGCTCTTTTTTTAAGCATTTTTAGGACATCAAAATCCGTCCCTGTTAATTAAAATATAGGTGTAAAACAGCTAAGGGGTGTGATTTGATCTAATAACTTGTTGTTAGAAAATGTTCCTCATTCTAGAGAGAGAGAGAGGGTATGTTAGTATAATTTCATAAAAAATTTTGTTAAGGAAGGTATATTTATATATACATTACACCTTAAGGGTCTAATAGGGATAGAAAACAGCTAAGGGATATTTTTTTTAATTAATACAAGGTGCGGCAGAGGAAACGGATGTTTTTCAAATAACCATAACTCAGAAGATTTTCAAGTTAAAAAAATAATTACACAAAAATGAAGCTTGTATAATGCAGTTTCTGTTGACTATTTCAGAATTACATCCGAAAAATAAATGCCGTCAAGTGACGCAACAATGAAAATATCTAACATGCAATCTCATTATTGGCAGAGGAAACGCATGTTTTTCAAACAGCTTGATTCATGCAGTTTCAGAAGCCATGGCGCCATGGACCTTGGAGCAACGAGTAGCCTATTTGCCTTTGAAACTCATATCGAAACAAAGTCTATAATTGCAGTTCAGCACCGTTTTCGTATACATTTTAATGTGGAGCGCCGTGGAATCATCCCTCGTCGTAACACGATATTGAGATGGGTTGAAGCTTCACGTTAAAATGTATAAGAAAACGGCGCTGAACTGCAATTATAGACTTTGGGTGGCGTGCACCAAACTCATGCCATTTACTCTTTTAGTAAGCCTTACTTCTTTAGTTCTAACTACTTTAGTAAGCTACTCTTTTAGTAACCGTACTCTTTTAGTAAGGACGGCGTGCACCAACCAGGAGTAAACTAAACTCGGCGGCTTTCAACATAGAGGAATGTACTAAAGAAGTAAAAATTTTATTTACTCCCAGAGTAAATGAACTTACTCCACAAGTGGTGGAGAGCACCAACACGGAGTACGTTACTAACGTAGTAAGTTGTGGAGTAAATAAGGCCAATATTTACTCCTACTCAGGGGGTGGAGTAAAGTTGTGGAGTAAGTGTGTTCTGTGGCATTTGCGTGAGTTATGAGTTACATATCACATTAAATGGATTACACAGTTAAACTGAGGATAAGTTATTGAGATGAAGAAGGTTGTATACCAAAAATGAGAGTTGTGGCAGGTGATTTAATAAATATTAAGCGAACCATACCTAGTAGGGCATTTAATAACGTAAATAATTAAGCTCATAAATCCTTACATGAAATTTTGGCGTTTGGAAGAAACGATGTCAGATTCTCACTACATCCATGTGATTTCAGCCAGTCAAATGTGGAAATATCATTGCGGAGAGCGATCCAGCTAGGAAGACGTCCACCAAAGGTGAGGGGAAGAGTGAGTGGAAGGGACGTTTGCATTGCACGGTACAAGGAGCTCATGTGCTCTTAAATATCTTCCTAGCTGGATCGGCCTTTAGATGTTGCAGTTCTCCCTAACTTTGGGTCAGAAAACGACGATGTATTTCAAGCTAATCATATGGATACAGATATCGGCGAGGTATAGTACATTCCAATAAATGAAAGCCTCCGTTCTTGGAGCTACCCAGAAAACACTTCCCCCTGCTACTTAACCATAGAATTACTGAACAATAGGTGATTCTCATTGTTAAACGATTTAATGTAATTATTGTAAAATTTTATTACATTACACTTCTATAGCTTAACTTAAAGCACAACATTGCGAATGCCAGATTATAATAATAATTATAAGAGCTAAAAGTTCAATAGTTGCACCCGCAGTGTTAATGAATAATATGTCCTTTTTTCTAACCCAGGTTTAAAAATGTCCAAACAGGCCACATCGGAAGAAAATTTGACTGACTCTGGGATTAGCGTACATTGAGAAGGGGACACATTGTAAAACCATTCCTTAAAGACTCCCCAAGTCTCGAATGGTGGAGTGAGACGAGACTTTCATGTTTGGGAATAAACTATAACAGATGCTGCAGGTCTATAGTATGCTGCTAACTATTTAATTAACCCTGTGGACAGGAAAGTGAGAAGCATTATAAACTATATAGAAAAAAAATGCCAACATGAGTGCCGAAAGAAAATTTTAAGGAGGGGCCCGGAGTTTGAAGCTGCACAGGATCTAGAGAAGTAGTCACTGAAATTATTTTTAAACACACAACCATCTACATAATTATTATTGGAGTTCATAGCTTCCGAAATATTGTACCGCCATTTTTTGTTTAAATATTACATTTCTCAGTTGTAATATTATTATTTTTATAAGGTAATATTTTTTAAGTAAATGTTCTGTGCATTTGAAAAAGGACAGAAACATAATGCCCCTTATTAGTTTTGTTATCTTTTTTATCCCCCCTTTTTCATGATTTTGTGTAATACTTCTTATTAATATTGTTAAACAGTCAATAAGTATTAATAATTCATTATAGTGAGATTTATGATAAACAACTGTAGAATAATTGATTTATCGTTTTTGGGGAAGAATATTTTAATATATTTTAGAAATTTATTATTATTATGAGAGAAATCATTATAATATTGACAGTGAATCAATTATGAAAATCAACTGGAAATTCCAATTGTTTGCATTATAATACAGAAATAGTTTGCACAAAAATTGTAACCACAGTACCCTAACGTAGGCTACTAAACTGAAAATATTCAATTGAAGGAATTAAAATTAGTAATGAATAAAACATTACTATTAGACCTATTTTAAAACATGAAGATTGTCATTGGTAATATTTGGAACAACCCAAATTCATATTCATTGTTTCATCGAACCTTTCCTTTTCATTATCTGGCACTTGAATAATACCGGCAATTGAAATGCACGTGTTCTGCTGCGCTGTACTAATGTTTCTGCTCTGTTCTGCGCAGAATTCGACTACTTCTTTAGTAAAAATCGTTTACTACTTTAGTTAAAACTAAAGAAGTAACTATCAATTGAGCTCTCCAACACCAACTAAAAGAGTAAGTTACTAAAAGAGAAGCACTAAAGTAGTAAATCTAAGACGGGAACATGACGCAACAAAAACCGGTTTGTCTGTCTCACTCTAGCACATTACTAGTATGACTTAAAGAGTGAGACAGATGTACTGGTTCTTGTATACTCCAGGTCTCCGTCTTAAATTTACTACTTTAGTAAGATTTACTCCTGGATGGTGCACGCCACCCTTTGTTTCGATATAAGTTTCAAAGGCAAATACTCGATGCTCCAAGGTCCATGGCGCCATGGCTTCTGAAACTGTTTGAAAAAACATGCGTTTCCTCTGCCAATAATGAGATTGCATGTTAGATAATTTCATTGTTCCGTCACTTGACGGACGCTATTTTTGGGAGGAGATTCTGAAATAATCCACAGAAACTGCATTATACAAGTTTCATTTCTGTGTAATTAAATATGTTTAACTTGAAAATCTTCTGAGTTATGGTTATTTGAAAAACATCCGTTTCCTCTGCCGCACCTTGTATTACACTGTGTAGAATATTGTAGACTATTAATTTGTATTAATATTGTATTAATAGTAATTCAGATAGAAACGACAGTTCTGGAACGTTCCCGTTATAGTGGTATTACAAATTCGCAATTTGCAAAACGGCTTTCATCATCTTCCCGAGCAAGTTATATGTCGATTCATTGTTTGCAGTCTGGTTATCATAGCAGGTACAGGTGGTTCACATGAGTATTATTCACTTTCCTATACACCGTTACCTAGATTCTAGAAACTCTGACATGGCTCATACAGACTTATTACAAATTTTAATATGACTGGACAGATCTTTATAAAATCTTGCACACTCATTCTACATAATACGTATATAAGAGTAGCTTAAATTTGGTATAGAAAACATGAAATACTGTCTTTATAATTTATACTGGCTTCGCTTACTGGGGGCTTCGCCCCCAAGCCCCCACTGAGGTTCTCGGAGAAGTTTTTTTATATTTTATTTTTATTTATTTATTATTTTTTAATTTTTTAAGATCTATGGGAGATAGAGTGCGTGTAGCCTATTTAGACTGCTGTATTGGCTATTGCCTTTCGGAGCGAACACTGTTTGATAGTACCGTTGCTATGGAAACCTTTTGCCCTTTTTCGGGGGTTTTTTAGGGCTAAAAATAAAAAAATAAACGTTTTGGAATTCTCCTGTGGTTTACAGCCTAAACATTTAGTACTGCAGAAAGTTAAAGTCAAATTTCAATTTTAAAGTAACTGTCCTTGTAAAATGCTCTAATTTTGAACCTGTAACTATGTATGACCCTACGGGGGACCTTCCTGTTTGAATATTTTTTCTGCCGCTTGATATTGGAATGTTTCAGTGTAAACTCCTGTTCTTCTGGTCGAAATGGTGATGCACATGCTACTCTCAATGTCTCGGCTCTGAAATAGAGATGGGGACTTACTCACAAACAACTACAAGTCACACACCATCAAGAAATGGGTTACCAAAAAAAAACTACCTCCTGTGCTGGTTGAGCTGACGCAGTCTTTCAGCTGAAAATTAACATCTTGAGGATCCTCGTCTGCAATGTCAGCCAACAGTCAAATTTCACCATGAGTCGCTGCAGACTGGTTTAGTGAGGATGGTCACCAGTGAATGTGAGTGTGCAACCAATATGGTAGGCGGGACCGGACGCGATGCCTACCAAATCAAGGTATGACACCGCCTATTATTACTGTGACCCTCCCCTCCTCTTCTAAGTAATTGTGACTACGCAGTCAATATTCAGTCTCCTG
This sequence comes from Ectobius pallidus, assembly GCA_964059195.1. Lineage (NCBI taxonomy): Eukaryota > Metazoa > Arthropoda > Insecta > Blattodea > Ectobiidae > Ectobius > Ectobius pallidus. The sequence continues at coordinate 171,529,801 of CAXKWD010000004.1, read as the reverse complement.
GCTAGAGACAGTAAGTTGGCTGGTTTTGGATTTTAAGGGATTAGTCCAATCCCAGCATTGCCCTGCATGTCCAGTTCACAAGTCCTCCCACCAGAAAGTATATAAACTTTAATTTTGTAAATTCTCTGAAAGCAGGCAACGAAAAGGTAGTTCTCTCTGCTTAAAACTGGATGTTTTAAGAAAAGAGGGGGGTGATTTGAGCCGGCAAAAATTGCCGTCTCAATTGTTTTTACTTACTGTCGGCCATTTTGTTTGTTTACGCTCTGGTGGCGCCGACTCGCGGCAATAGGTGGCAGTTTCCTTAGCTTCATTTGTTTTGTTTTCCATACTTTGCCGCTATCTGGCGGCAGGTTGGGAAATGCAGTTCCTGGCCATGTGGCTGCGTCATTTCCGGTTTCTTTCTCTCTCTCTCACAATGGCCGGCATTACCGTAAGTTGTGCTTGTTTCTGGCTGGCAAAACCAGAAGCGTAAAGTGCATTCCCTTTGCTTTTCAGGCGTGAATATGAGTTGATTTTATTTGACGAGAAACCTAGTTGGTGCAGAAATGTTTGTGGCACTTTCTTTTGAGGCATGACTGTAGAATTCCAAGATCAAAATCGGCGTGGGTCCCGCTTGGGCACGCCGCCATTGTAGGCTATTCGCGCCTTGCTTGTGTACTTTAAAGTTCTGTTCCTTTCTCTTACTTGTTTCTTTTCTATTATGCTTCTTCTTCCTATTGCTTAGATACACCTGTAGGGCTTAAGTTGGATTCCTGTTTTTTGTAGATGTAATGAGAAGTAATGGTTGAGTGGCGTTTTCCCGCCATGGTCGTTATTAGGCGTCTCTTTTGATTTTCGGCCATTCCTTGTATTTCTGCTTTCACAAACGTTTCTGCGTTAACTTCTTTTATTTAATATATATATCTTACCATTTTTGCCCCCTTTCTTTAATTGTTATTTGAGCTCTTAATTTAATATATTTCTCAACTCTTTCCCCCCCCCCGACCAATGTGTTTGAGGGCTACGTGTTGGACCGAGGAGGCAGCCCAACCGTAGTATTTTTCAAGTCTTGTCTCCGTTCTAATTTCTTTTCCTTTTCAGCATTTTAATGAACTTGTAATGTAAATTAAAATATGTAAATTAACACCTGTATATTTCGTTTTAATTATTTTATTTCACGCCCTTCAGGCGAATTTATTGGATTTTTAATTACTTCTAAATCTACTCCACTTAGGGCTATTTTAATTTGTAATTTTGTTTTATTATTTCTAAAAGTACTTATTTTCAAATTATCTGTATATATTTTGTCTGTAAGATCTATGAACTAATTTTGTAACCGAAATTGATCTGTATTTTAAACATTGTTTAAAATTGTAACATTTCTGTATATAAATTTTATTTAAATGGAAAATTAGAAAAAATATAAAAAAGAATACCATTTCCAAATTATATCTAAGAGAAACTAAAACTGGATGTTGGACTCAGTTTTTTTGTTTTTTAACTTGTTCTCCCCGGGAAACCCAATTATCCTCTGGGCGGGTCCATTATTCAATTTAGGTTAGCTTTCCTTGGGTGGGAACCTTGCACTTCCTTCCACAATTCCCGTAGGGGGGTACAGTACCAATTTTCAAGTTTCTAGCTCATCTGGAAGTGGGCAAACATTAATGTCAGTGAGTGAGTGAGTGAGTGAGTCGGCCATATGGCTTTATGTTGTAGGGATTTTGAATCTTTGCTAAAGAAAAGAAAAAAAAATAGCTTCAAATAAAAAAGTGATATTACATAAAGTTGTTTGTTACCAATTATGTACAGCTTTTTCAAATTTGAGTTCATGATCTAAAAGATGAACTTCAGTGAGCATTTTATCCAGAGGCGCCAACTTATATGGGCCCGTGGGGCTGAAGCCCTCCCAATAATTTGCCGTAGGCCTATTTTGTTAAATAATTTATTACCATTAATAAAATATGTTTTCTTGTTGAATAGCTGGAAAGCTTGTTCCAATGCACTAACGATTGTCTGAAGTCGTTTCTCAGTTCATTAAATTTTTACGTCTTAATCTGTTAACGCTTGAGAGGCGATGGACTTACCACTTGCCCGTCTGCTCTCTCTCGGAAAATAAGGGCAACAAAATTAGTATAGGTAATGAAACCTCCACTTGTAGGCCCAATGCACCACCATAGGGGTTACAGGAAAGAGTCAGTCAGTCAGTCAATCTGTTAAAGCAGTTTCCACATCCACCGCCATATTTTTATGCTTTTTATGCAAAAAAACTTAATCACATTTTCAAAATATATATAGGCTAAGGAGAGTGTGGAAAAGTGAAATTCAGAAGCTAGATTATGCTTGTGGTTAATGAAAATCACAGAAAATATATTAATTAAAGGGCAAAGCAAGGAATTGTGATACAAGACAAGAGTGTGGAATACAAGACAATTATTACAAAGTTTGTCTTCAGAAACAATGAAATCATTTCATGTAGGCCTATTTATACCACAGTCATATCAATATTTTATAAGTCTACTAGCAGGTCCCCGATAATTAATTTAAAAAAAAAATAAAAAAGAGCAAAACAATTAAAACACGTTTATTAACACTTACACACGAATCATTCTAAACTAAACGATTAATAATTATAATGAAACAACTAAAAATCCGGCTTTGGAGTGCATTCCACGATAACTAAATTATTTAAATAAAACATCTAGTAAGTAAATCACGGGCATCTGCTAGTCTGTTCTATGAAACCCGGAGGATCATTGGCGCGGTTACAGCCCGCCATTCAACCCTATTCTGTGCTAACTTCATCCAACCATCCCTCGCAAGTCCAGCTTCCCTTAAATCTATTCTACTATTGTCCTCCCACCTACGTCTTCCAAGTGGTATTTTCCCTTCGGGTCTCAATTCAAAATAGTTTTGGTATATGTCTTCCCTTCCCCATGTCCAGCCCATTTCATCTTCAGTGATTTAATTACCTTCATTATATTCCGTGAAGAGTACAAGTTATAAAGATCGTCATTATACACTTTTCTCCAGTCCCAACTTTCATCTCTCTTAGGTCTGAATATTTTCCTGAACGCCCTGTTTTCGAACATTCTCAGATTATATTCTTCCCGAAGAGTAAGGGACCATGTCTCACATCCATATAAAGTTCCAAACCCCTTTCTTGTATTATTTACACGTTCTCTATTAATTTTAATTTTAGTTTTACATTTGATTGTATTATTCACGGTTCTTTTGTTATAGTTCTAGGTGAATTTGTAAATTTCTGTCTTTATCTCAAGTTGTTTTGTAAACTAAACATAATTTTTCTTAATAATTACTTACCATATGAGGAGCATCGTTTCAAAACGTATTAAGTGCACATTTTTCAGGAAAGAGGAAAAAGATTGACTCCCTAACCAGGAAGTGGGCCTATATCTGCAAAATTAAGACGTGAAATTGTAGATATTAAGGTAAGCCTAATAGTGATGACTGAATCCTCAAAATGAACTTCCTCCAAATAAGAAATTACACCCGATGCTGCCTCGATCACCCCTCTGCCACCTTCAGTCTCGTTCCATTTAAAGAATGTTGCATTCTTTTACTGATAAGAGTGACACACAGTGCATAAAACGATATTTGGCGGAAATAGTAAGTTTCGCCAATTGATAATTGCTGCTAATCATAATTGAAACCCGTTGCAAATCAAAGCAGAAACTTCTTGTATCTGCTGGACGCTCGCTCATTAATTTGTGAAAGATTTTAAAACGAATTATGTGTGCTGCCAGATCAGCCAGTAGATGGTTCTTTTTTTAAAATACCGGCTTCACACTGAATATGAAATGCCATGCGAGTACAACATTAAAATGGCTTGAACAAGAATATTATGACCTTTAAAACGTAATTTTTTTATCGTTATACTATTTCTCATAACTCCATTAGCACATTAAAAAGTACAATATAAAAATGACAAAAAAAAAAAATAATAATGTCGCTTACCTAGCCTTCACGCTGTCGTTTGGTTATCCCAGTCTTGGTTCGCTTTCTGCTTCCTTTCAATCTTTTTCGAACAGCTTCACTTCCTTCCATGATGATACAATGAAATAACATACAACAGCTAAACTTACGGACGAGTCGGTATAAAAATTAGTGGAAAATATCAGCCGAAACGTGGGTTAATGCCCGGTGTAAAAATTAAGTTGTACATAATACGCTTTGAACCTTTCATTCCAATGCACATAATATGATTTGATCCGATACATCAACTTGACAGTGAATTAACACGGGATATAACATGAAATGTTCCATTCTGAGTCCATAGTGTTAAAGAGCGCTTAAGAAATAGGGCGTAATCGTATCAAACTGTATTTTGACCAAGAGTGTGTTTAATACGTTTTGAAACGGTGCTCCTCATATTATTGGCTGTTAATGGTATTTATTTACATTTAATACTGAACAGCACCCACACAAGGGCAAAGCTCATTTGGGTGTTAAACTTAAATTCTGTATTTTGTGTATCGTATATTCGAATAAAGTAATTAGAATGCAGTAACGGTTTATCCGCAATGGGTTGTTTAAACAAGCTAGGATCACCAGGTGAACAGATAACTTATACAAAGACGATTCGATTTTATATATATATATATATATATATATATATATATATATATATATATATATATATATTACTTCTAGGCGTATGAAACATTTTAGAAGTTTAAGATCAGTCTTCCTCAGCATTATGTATTTCGGAAAAATAACAAGCCCAAATTGAAATGTTATCCCCATTACTTTCTCGCTTATACGTAGTATAGAGAAAGTATTGTGATCGTGACAAAAATTCGAAGTTGAGATAACACCGGGAGAGCACGTTTCATGAAGCCTAGAAACCGAAAAAAATATTTTTGGAATGACGTCTGTCCGTCTGTCCGTCTGTCCGTCTGTCCGTCTGTCCGTGGACAAGCACAGCGGGTAAACGGTTCATTGTATTTACTTCATTTTTTGAATTAAGGACTTTTTCGAAATTTTGTCGAACCGCCCGGAAATTGAGTTTTACAACTGAAATATTAAGGGGACTTTTCATGAAAACTTTAAAAAAAAAATTGTTTTTTGAAAAAATGGCTCTAACGATTTTAATAAAAATTTAAAATTGTAAAGTCTTATCTGTGACTAATAAAATGGCTATATCCGTATTTCCGCAAAAATGACTTAAGGGGCACTTTACTCGTATCCATTTTCAATTTTTCTAGATTATATCCATTACAGTAGGCGATACATGAAAACCTATCACAGTAAAGTTGTAGAAAAATTTAAAATGAACATTTTTTGTTTAACACATTTCTTTGTACATTTAATAGATATCAAGATAAAAACAAAATAAGGACAGCTTAAATGCGAATTTCAGAACATAAATGTCAATTAAAATATGAATGACATTTTGTTGCCCCTAGTAACAAGAAAACTATAGGCCTAATGTACTTATTGTTGTGAAATGCAATCAGTTTAGCTCAGTCGCAATGAACACACTAAAACCAATTACAGCGAGGTGGTAGGCCTATGGGCTAACAGGGAAGAGGTCCTGAGTTCAAATCAAACCTCGTGGCCGTCCAAATTGACTTGGGTTTTTCATGGTTCCGTCGTTCTCAAAGGCAAACGCCGGGTTTATAGGACTTGCTTATTTTCCATAACTCATTGCCGCTATGTCACTGCATAATTATAATCGCTTAAACTGAATATCACATAAGAAGACATCACTAAACAATAGAAACATGACGCGAATGAGTTGTTAATATAGACCAGCGTTTCCCAACCTATGGTCCCGCGTACCACTGGTGGTTCGCGAACACGGTGCAGATGGTCCGCAGACATAATTGATTTTAAATTATCATAAAGCAAGTGGGAAGTAAAGAAGCATAAATTTTTCACATAAAATGGACACTAGATGTCCATTTTAAAGGTTTAAAATTCTAGAGGTTTAAAATCTTCGAAAATACAGGTCATATCGACTAAATTTGACTAATATTGAGCAAAAAAAAAACAGGAACTCTGCAAGAGGCGTCAAGCTCAACCGTCTCATTAAAAGTGAGTAATAACATAATTCCTAATTATATTATCAAATTGGTGATTATATTAAAGTCTGTTCAAAATATAATTTTACTGTCAATAGTTTCATTCCAATTCAATAACTGTGTTTCCGTCGGATTAAAAAAATGTATTTCGTTATAACGACCTATAATTTAATACCCCAAATATTAAGAATATAGGCCTACATATAGCCTACTTTTAAAAATTGGATGTAAAATTTGGGGTCCTTAAAGTTTTTTACTCATTTTAGAGGTCCTCGGGTTCAAAAAGGTTAAGAAACGCTGATATAGACTAATGTTTCACGCAAACATACTAAACACGTGGTATGACCTACATGCAGTTAAAGCGTGCAATATAACCTAAGTAGTAGTAGTAGTAGTGGCGAAATTCAAATATAAGTCGCCCCTAAAGCTTCACCATTCGATATTCACATTTGCACAGACTGTGTGATGTATTTTGTTTCTGAGCGAAGCAGAGTGAGCAACTGCCCTTGTATACTGTTGCTTATAGCTAAATAATGCATAACACTAACCACATAGTTAAGTGCGCGAGGCGGAGGCGGCAGCCGTAGCGAAGCGCCCTTGCATTTTCGAATAATGTACGATACACTGTTTGTAGGTTTCGAAAATGTGGCATATTATATCTCCCGCAAGGTTTGTCAGCCTGCCACCTCTCGTCTAGCGGTAAGACGTCACACCTCCAACGTCCAATCACGAGTTTCTTCATAATACTAGGACAGAAGAATTTGTTAGATCGTGGTATAAAAGAAGCTGCATCGGTGAAGAAAGGTTGGGTGGGACCGATTTATCCCAAGGTGCGACTTTATTTGAATTTTCCCGTAGTAGTAGTAGTACTAATAATATGCAGTTTTACTGTCATTGATTATTATTATTATTATTGTTATTATTCTTATTATTATTTCACGGTAAAAGCATTGAACATAAAGATCGACCCTGATGCTTTCCGTTCTAGATACTTCTTAGTTTTATGAAAATGTAATAAGTAGCCTAAAATTTAATTGTCTCTTTAATGTAATTTTTTCTGTGCTAGCCTTTAACACGTATATGCGAGAAAGTTTGTGCAACGTATTTTTGCACCATCTATTTTAGTATTGCTTTGGCAATAGTATAACGACTGGTTGATTAATACATTATTTCGGAGAATTTCGTTCGCGAGTTTTTTTTAGTATTATTTTTCTGTAGGTTATTTATTGTTTAAACAAAGAAAGTTCTACGTTACCAAACATAATGTAATAATTCCAACCACATAACATAATACTTAAATATCTGGAGCCGTATCAATAGGCCTGTAATTAACACAGAATTCCAATGAGTGTGTTGTTGTGAAATGAGACGTTTAGAACAGAATGAATTCGTGAGCTTTCCCATGCGCTTCCTATTCTACATTTTATGTGTCTTATATTTCACTAACTTAAAAGGCCCAGCTTCGCTTGGGTTTTGTATTTTGTAATTTGAAATTAACTTATGAAGGACTTTCGATTTTCAAACTCTAGGTCCTTATATAGGTAATTAGAATTTGAAATGAGGAAGAACGACTTATCACACTCAAACTATTCCCTCAGAAAACGCTAGATGTAGGTTTTTATGGCTCATAGAGGATGTAGAATTTTGCACCCCATTGTTCCTACACACCATGCCTGGTAGGGTTTGAAATAAGAAATAGAAATTCCGGTAACATACAATTTGACGGAATATTTTATTTCTCACCATCATGTTACCATACAACCTTTACGGGGCTGAAATCAAAAAGAAATTCAATATCACTTTCATACTTACCTCCCCCAAAACCTAGGACATAATACTATACTGTGCGCATAGGACTAAAAATGTTCCATCTTATTTTGTATCCTTTTACATGCTTAGGACCTATGATAAACATCCATATTTCTCAACTAAAAATACAAAGCCTACAGGTATGAATAACGTACCAGTGGATAGAATTTTTTACCGATTTCTGATATGGCATACTCATTGGCACACCCGGGCTTAGACAATTGAAAATGCTGTCCCTTATTGTACAGTACATCAAAATATGAAATGAGAAAATGGTATTCTCTATGTCCAAGGTAGAGAAAGTTATGTGACTGGATCACATTGTGCATTATTTTCGTGGATTTCAATATTTATATACATCAATAAATTAATCTAATTAATCTAATTTGTCGAAGTCCCGTATCATGCACTTCCAAAGCTACCTGTGAACCCTTCCAATAATACACTGTAGTCATGAGAAGTGTATGTTCAATGTGACTTGTATTTGATTAAATTTTATAATAAGGTAATTTCGTCTCCTCGAAAATATTTTATTTTTGGCATTTAAAATCAAAATTTTGCAAAATCCTTTCTTAGTTTTCACTTAGGCCTATATTATGAAACGAAGGTACTAGCAAAATCCCAAGCATCTAACTATTATAGTTTAGGCTCTACGTTGATTCTCTGTCAGTCATTCATTCATTCATTCATTCAGTCAGTCAGGACAAACCCACTTGAATATATATATCATGAACCAATGGACGGGAGTATGAGCCCACCCAATGTTTTTCAAAAGTTGGCGCCCCTGATTTTATCTATTTTGATATTAAATGCATGATAAATTTAGGATGGCTTCACGGGTTATCAGCCGTGTCAACATTATAAGTAAAGCCCGGATTTTCATGCACTATCAAACTTAAAAACATGCATGCATTCATGCACTATCGTATCTCCAAATATGCACAATGAAGGGCGAAACATGCACTATCAAAAATCCGCACTGTTCTGCAATATATTTCAATTTCTCTTAAAGCAACATACAACAACGAATTTTTCGAAATTCTTCTCATTTAAACTCGTGCGTTTATCAGTTAGGACATTCTTCAACGCAGAAAATGATATTTCTACTTCACAAGAAGTAACAGGTGCATACTTAAGGGAAGAAATTTGACTGAGGGTGAGATCGAATTCCATGTCTTTTACATTTTTTTCCACATAATGCGTCTTTCACTGTTTTCAGATGTTTCAGATCAGGATTTGAACTAAGTACCTTCTTAAGTTTTTCCATAACTGTCACACCCATTTCTCCACAACACGATTCTTAAGACAATTAAACGTCTTCAACAATGGCAAGTGACTGACAAATTCAAGCTGTGATCATTCTGTGAAGCAGTTTTCTTTCAATGGAAGGTCGGCAAGTCGGCATTTTCTTTTGTAGCCTGGTGCATTATATTACTGTTTATTTAGGGTAAACAGTAGTTCGCACTCTCAAATTAATGCAGGTGGCAGACACTGTTGCCAAGTCAATCAAATAACAATGATAATACAATACAACATTTTTACGTTTCACTGAAAAGCCAAGATTTTAGGGAGGCACATTCATAATATGCACAGTTATGCATGGTAACTTGATATTATGCACTAAAACCAGAAAATGAGGGTTTATATGCATTAAAAATGTCTGAATATGCTATATTAAACAAGAAAAATCCAAAACATGCATTATGCATGAATTTTGCCCTAAAAAGGCCGAAATATGCAAACATGCACGGAAAAAATATGGTTATTTGGAATCCATAAGTCATGTAATGAGTAACTACAAAGTTTGAGAAGTCTAACCAAAGTATATAAAAACATGCATTTGCATGGAAATCCGGGCTCTAATTATAAGATTCAAGCTTTCGGCCATCTTCCCTCTGTGGCCTTCCTCAGGAATGTGTTTGAGTGGAGAAAGCGTGTCCATATTTATAGGAGGCTGGATGAATATTAGGTCGGAATGCGAAATCTCATTGGCCATTGAGGAAGGCTACAGAGGGATGATGGCCGAAAGCTTGAATCTTATAATGTTGACACGGCTGATAACCCGTGAAGCCATCCTGAGTAATCAGCACCGTGAAAGCTTCAAATCTTTTAGCATGATTAAGTCCATTACAGCATTTATTTCTTGTAAGATATTTTTATCTTAGTGGTCGCTTACTCTTCGAGAAGAACATAATCTGAGAGTGTTCGCCAACAGGGTGCTTTGACAATGGGGACTGGAGAAAACTGCATAACGACGAGCTTCATGACCTGTAATCTTCACCAGATGTAGTAAGGGTAATTACGATAGAGAATCAAATGAAAACCGCAATTATTTTTTCGCCACTATTTTACTGCAGGAAGAATTCTTGCTCGTACATTACTTTTCCACATAGTCCCCCCAATTAAATGCACTTGCGCCATCGGATAGGAAGTGCTTTGATACCGCGTGAGAAAAATTATTTCTGTTTACGCTGTGGCCACTCGTGCACCGCCGATTGGACGTCTTCATCAGACTTGAATTTCTGCCCTCCAAGGTGCTCCTTTAATGGACCAAAGATGTGGAAATCTGATGGTGACAGATCTGGCGAGTGTGGGGGATGTGGGAGGCACTTGAATCGATTGTCATCGATGGTTTTCATGGTTGCACGAGCAGCATGAGGACGGACATTATCATGTAGAAGCAAAACACCTGCACTCAGCATTTTCCTTCGCTTTGGCACCATCCAGATTTCCACATCTTTGGTCCATTAAAAGAGCACCTTGGTGGCATAAGCTCAAGTCTGATGAAGACGTCCAATCGGCAGTGCACCAGTGGCTACAGCGTCAACCAAAATAATTTTTCTCACGCGGTATCGAAGCACTTCCTATCAGATGGCGTAAGTGCATTGAACTGGAAGGGGACTATGTGCAAAAATAATGTACAAGCAAGCAATCTTCCTGCAGTGAAATAGTGTAAAAAATTAATTTCGGTTTTCATTTGATTCTCCCTCGTGAATAACGGAGGTTGCAATGGGATGGACATGTTGCGCGCATGGGGGAGGACAGACATAGGCCTACCTCAAAAATATTGATTGGGAAACCCTAAAGAAAAAAGACCACTTGGAAGGCCTAGACGTAGGTGGGAGGACAATATTAGGATGATTTAAGGGAAGTAGGATTTGCGAGGGATGGTTGGATGGAGTTAGCACAGAATATGGTTGAATGGCGGGCTGAGGTAAGCGCGACAATGAACCTTCGGGTTCCATCAAATAGATAATATTCCTTTAACTTGCTAAGGAATTGTCTATTGCCATTAAGTAAGTAAGTAAGTAAGTAAGTAAGTAAGTAAGATATTTTTATCTTCAAGCTAGCTTTCTATGTTAATATCCATTGTGGCCCGTTCTCTAAAGAATATAACAAAGAACTGTTCAAAATGTTAATGAAAGTAGACAATTGGTTCAAACACACCACCAAATATTTAAATTTAAATTTTAGCTTCATTTATACAAATACTTCAACTCAAGAGGTCATGTGTCATGTGTTAGGTTCTGTGGGTATTCCAGTCGGGCGTGGAACTATTGATTTGCATTTAATTTCTACTGTTCATATTATGTTATGGGATCTGTTGACTTGAACTGATATTCAATTTTTGATGATTGTAATTCAGTATGAAAAAGAGATAATGAGTCCTGGTAAGTACGTGTCCAATTCGGCATTTGCCCTTTGCGATTGGGAAAACCACAGAAACTCAAATCAAATTGGCCAGCAACAGCGTTTGGATCCCGGCCTCTGGAATGCGAGTGTGGAGATACTACCGTCTCGGCCACCTCGCTCGATTGTTCGCATTATTTTTTATCTGTTATCTTTAGTCAAATGCGTTTTAATTTTGTTTATTTTAATAACGAAGTAAGCCATAAAATATTGTATGGACCCCGGGCATTACTCGATACTTAGGCCTACTTACACAATGGCAATAGACAATTCCTAAGTAAGCAAAAAGAATATTATATATTTAATGGAACACGCAGGTTCATTGCCGCGCTTACCTGAGCCCGCCATTCAACCCTATCTGTGCTAACTCGATCCAACCATCCCTCGCAAATCCTACTTCTCTTAAATCTATCCTAATATTGTCCCCTCACCTACGTCTAGGTTTTCCAAGTAGTCTTTTCCCTTCGGGTCTCCCAGTCAATACTTTTGAGATATTTCTTTCCTCCCCATGTGCGCAACATGTCCAGCCCATTTCATCCTCCGTGACTGATTTGCACTTACTATATCCGGTGAAGAGTACAGGTTATGAAGCTCGTCATTATAGATATTATCCAGGAACCATTTTCATCTCTCTTAGGTCCAAATATTTTCTTAAGTCTACACTTAACTTCTGCCTTAATATTATTTGTGTCTATAATTATTGCTCCCTGATATTTGTATTCCTCCACTTGTTCGAACGATTTACCGGCTATTCTAACATTTTGTGGAGCATTATTTTCTGTATTAATTTCCAATCCAACATTCCTGCAGGCATCGAAAAGACTTTCTGCATTTCTTTCCATTGTGTTTACGTCATCGCCCATGGGCGTACGGTGAAATTCTGTTTGGAGGGGGTTAAATATGATGTTGTCTCAGCTCCATGTGCTTGCACACATTGTACCGTAATATAGTATTTTTAGTAACTAAACAGTTGTATTGTGATCAGAGCTTTCTTCTAAAAAAATTTAAGAGGTATTCTTGCTTTTGACTTGACGGAACATTGCCAGACTTACCCACATGTTTAGAATGAAACACACAATATGCATGATGTATGAATTTAAGTCCTGTGAGGTGGATTCAGTTCTACACATTTATTCTCTCCATAAGCTGCAATTTAGTCTATGATACGATCACAGGGTTTCTTACACCTTTCACCAGAAGACACTAAATTTAAAATAAAAAATAGCTTTACTTCTATTTTCGAGAGTTGGGGCCTGACAGGTTTGCGACCCATCTCGGGATACTGCTTAGGCTTAGCTGAGTCATTTTCACAAGGGCACATATAAATTAACACATGAAAAACAACTGCAGAATAGCCAGAGGTAGAATGACATGTGCAGTCATTAATTAGAAATTAACATTTAGAAGAGTTATTTTAATATTGCTGTATTATGTAAGAAAATATAATAACCAAACCAGTGTTTCTAAATTTATTTCATAACATTATGTTATAATCCTTTAAAAAATCGCAGATATTTCAGGAGGGGTTTCAACCCCCTCAACCCTCCCCCACCGTACGCCCATGTCATCGCCCAACATACAGACATCATCTTCATAAGCTAAAATCGGGTGACTGCCATTTAATTCTAGGCCTACCTTGTTTCCTTCCTTGTTAGGCCTACCTGAACTTTCCTAATGACATATTCCAAAGCGAAATTAAAAAATCCCTTTAGGCAGGCCTACAGGCGGAGGTAGATTTCGAAGTGCTTTTGGTTTAATTTATTGTCGCTGCATAGCACTCTTCTTCTTTAGCCTTGGCATGGCAAACCTGCAGTAAAGAGGAAGAGCCTACAATCAATTGTTTTGACAACAATAATAGGATATAATATTCTGGGAGACCGTGCGCAAGATCAGCAATGAATAAAATTAGCAAAGCCGCTAAACAAGACAAAATTATGATATTATAATAATTCTTTCAAGTGTTATTATTTTCAAACATTAAAATCTCGCGTCATATAAGAGCTATCAAGAAACTATTTATTGATTTGTAGAGTACTCATCAAGAGCTTTTCAACGATGCCCCACAAGACGTGGTTTCAAAAGTTTCGAATTTTCATCCCCCACCCCCACCCCCACCCTCACTCGAATCCCCGAATCGTTGGTGTCACTGTGAACTCCATAGGGAGTACTCTAATTTATTCAAACAAAGTTTCCCTCTATACTTCATAGGGGCCGAGATATACATTTTTAAAAATTTCAACCCCCTCCCCCGACCACCCCCTTGGGCCAATTTTGCTCATTAACGAACTTGTCCGAACTATTGGGCCTAGAAATAACATATTAAAATTTGGTTCAAATATCTTCAAAATTACGGCCGCTATCGTGTAAAGATATATATATATATATATATATATATATATATATATATATATATATATATAAATATCACAAAATTTTTTTTTGAACGGGCGGTGGTTTCGTACTTAGGGGAGCATGAAACGCAAAGATATGAAAGAATTTTTCGAAAATCATAAAGTGGTATCCATTGCAATAGGTAGATTTTTCTTCGAAAATCTACCTAAAAGTAAAGGCGATACTGCATCTCTCTCAGCTTCAAGTCACTTTTAATGGCAAATCTATCTGTAATGAATTTCCATACCCTGACTCTGCTATAAGTTTCATTTAGACACACTTGGATCAGCCTAATTTCTTTGGTATCCCCAAATCAATGAGGATAGTGTACAATTTGCCTCGCCTAACTGAATCATATGCTTTTTTAAAACCTATGTGTAGCTGGTGAACAGACTTATTATTTTTCAACTTTTTCTCCAAGATTTGGCGAATATAAAATATTTGATCAACGATTGATCTATTTTGCCTAAATCAATATTGGTTACCTTCAATGATTTCGTCCGCATGTGGGGTTAATCTTGACAGAAGTACGAGGCGCGGCCATAAAGTAAGATTCCCTAGGGCCGTTTACAGAAACAAAACAACATTTCATGAAAATATTTATTGCAACAGATGTAGCAAGTTTTCAGCTATTTTCGACATATTCGCCACAGGAATTGAGCCATTTGTCATACCGTGGGACCAATATTTATACATATCATGATATGGGAATTTTGTACTCTTTACGATTACATTTTTAGCTGCGGCATAATTCACTTATGTATCTATCCTCATTGTCGTTGCTCTGCAAGTGGAGACTTTCATTCCCAATCGTGGGCTTGAAAATATCTCTCCCTACATTTTTATTGAAATCTCCTAGTACCATTTTCATGTGATATGCCGGAAACTGATCAAATGTTCGTCCTATTTCCTCACAAAAAATTATGAATTATGAATTTTCTTTTAAATTTTTTAACTTTATAAGTATATTAAATTAATAATTGCATATGCATAAACTATAATGTATACTGCAAACATGCTGTAGGCTAAGTTGTCAGTCCATTAACTAGGATTGTCTAATCGTCAAGTACGTTTACGTTTACGTTTTTGTCTTCTAAGGTTGCGTTGTGGTGGCATCTGGTGTGAAATCTGGTTGAGCAATTCATTTGGATGTTGCATCAAGGAATGATGAAGTAGTCTATTGTACCTGTTGTGTGGAATGGAGTTGACTTGCATGATTTGCAGATCGCGATGGAGGTTGTCAACGCGAACGTACCAAGGTGCGTCCGCGATTAACCTTAGAACCCGGTTCTCGATGGTTTGAATTCTCTTCACCTATGAGTCTAAAGTTGAACCCTATCTGAAGTGGTACCATAGAGTGTGTTGCTTCTAGTAATTGAGGAAGAAGTATAGTGGAGGCTAGACCTATGTAGACAGTCGGGACGCTTTGAAGATTAAGCCATTGTCTGGCACTTAAGGAGTGGTATATGGCATATGGTATACTGACTGAAGGCACTCGTCTGGTGCCCACGTGGAGTATGTCAAAAATTCAGAAATGAGCATTGATTGGTTGCACACGAAATTCTATTGGCTGTCAGGTAAGTTCAACGCCAAGAAAACATGCTGAAAATCCAGAATATACAACTCTATTGTCCAAGACACCCTCATTTCAAGTTATTTACTGCGGATTATGAAGGTCTGTCGGCATTGCCTTTAGGGTTGCCACCTGTCCCGAATTAGGCGGGACATCCCGCATTTTAAGGACATTTTCAGCGTCCCGAATTATGCCTAAGAGGGACGCATTATATTGCGGGACGCCAAATTATTCCAAAACAAAATATGAGACAGCAATTCTTGGTGGCGTCTTTTGTGAATTTCGTCTCATGGTCAAGATATCGATGTCGTACCATCGTGTTGGCAGCATTGAAATCACCGCCCATGATGTTATTCTTTGTAATTTATTTGTATAAGTCGCGCGGGCAATCTTGGGGTATGTCCGTGATCTGTACAACCAGCGTGCGAGCCATTAACTGGTGATCCGACGGGGAAGTACCGAAAACAGATCACCTTTAACACTGCACTGATTTGCCAAGTACAGCTCCTTCTGGAATTATAGCACAGCAAGACGTGTGTAGTGTTATCAGTTGTAATTTGAATCCACGTTCTCTGTGTGTTTTATGTGTCGTTCGTTGAGTAGGAACTAATTAAATATTTATCCTGTTATTCCTAAACCTAGTGGTAAGCCATTATCTAGTCAGAGTCTGGATTGCCAATGTTCATAATTTTTTCGAAACATGTCTATGAGTGTACATTATTTTTGAAATGCTATGAGAAAGCTTTAAGTTCCTTAGAGAAAGTATTTGACTTCACAGAAAACAATCTTATGGAACACTGAAGAACTTGAATCTTAAGAGTTCACTATCTTTCAAACATCTCAAAGACTCTGTGAAGGCACATAATGTAGAATCTGATGTTAATTTGGATGAGTTAGGCCTATATGAGGAATTCTGCTTTAGTTCAGATATGATAAATGCTACTAAAGTGAACTATACAGAAGGAGAGACTAAGTATGAGTATGAAATGGAAGAAAATTATTCAGGAGATTGGTAAAGAACAATCTCAAATGCTTTGTTCTAAGCATTCCTGGTAGCAATGCCTTTGTGGAAAGAGTGTTCTCTCTGTTGAATCTAAAATGGACAGAATCCAGAAATAGGTGCTCAGCTGACCTCATAAAGAGTGAAATCATTTCTACAAATGTTACAGATACCTGCAAAGATTATTTGGTGAGGGTGAAACAGAACAAGCAACTATTAGAAGCTGCCAAATCAAACAAGAAATACAACTTCAAGTAATGAATTTGCCCAGGTTTTTTTTATTTTTTTGTTTTGCTAATCTTTTCTTTTCTATTCTAATTAGTGTTACTGTTACATAGCCTATTCAGTTTTGGCTTTGTAATATATTCCGTCTTTCAGTTATTAATAAATTGTTCCGTGTACAAATTTAGGTATGAAGATCGGCGATCTGCATATATTCGATAAGTGTCCCTCCTTAGCCTTACCAAAAGGTGGCAACCGTAATTGCCTTGAAGAAAGTTGTATATGTAGAAGTTGGCTCCACTATAACCGTTTAGTAGTAGTAGTAAATTATTTATTTTGCCTGGCAGAGGTAAGGCCATAAAGCTTCTCTTCCACTCAACCAGGTTAAAAAAAAAAAGAGTGCGTGGAACGCCACGCGACAGAAGTAAAACTTTATTTATTTACGTATTTTCTTCAGTTTTCCTTTTCTTTGTCACTTTCATCCTCTCATGGTATCCTCTTCCTCTTTCTGCAATTGATTTCGGTTTTTTTAAAGTCTGTGTGTGCCTTTTTATGAGTATTATAGTTTGTATAAGGCAAAATAGATTTTACCATAGGTTCACACGTATCAGTTCTATCATGCACTTCACTTACTGATGCTTCACGAGCATTTTCTAATGCTATTCTTCGTGATCGGCTTTCTCTCTTGCGTTCTGCTGCAGTTTTGGCCGTTACACTTCATGTATTTTCTTCAATTTTCCTTTTCTTTGTCGCTTTCATCCTCTCACGGTATCCTCTTGCTCTTTCTGCAATTGATTTCGGTTTTTTAAAGTCTGTGTGTGCCTTTTTATGAGATTTATAGTTTGCATAAGGCAAAATAGATTTTAATATAGGTTCATACGTATCAGTTCTATCATGCACTTCATTTAAAATCGTATGCGTTTTCTGCTACGACTTTGTTGATTACTAGGAGGTGCCCGTGGCTTCGCCACGATAATTCTTTTAAAAATTAAAAATGAAGAGTATAATAATTATTAAAGCATTATATTTATTAACACTTGCACGCGAATCATTCATAAACTAAGTCATTAATAATTCATGAAACAGCTAAAATTCCTGCTTTAGAGTACATTCCACGACATGAAAGCGCCCCCTGGGAAAACTATATCAGAATCGATTATGCAGTTCCAAAGAACCTGTGAACACATAATACGTATTGTTTCTCAGCTGTTTATTGACATGAATATGATGTGAATTTTATTTTATCAATTCAGTGTAATTTTCAGAAATTATATAATGTTTCAAGGGAAGGAATGGTTTGTTTGGATCATTATTACCAGCGATATTTCAAGAGATAAAACCATCAATATTTTACAGCTGTTGCCCCCGGCTTCGGCCACCATTATCCATTGACTAAAGGATTTTTAAGAAAATTACACTGGTAGATTATTAAAAATGTTTGTGGTTCAGAGCTATGAAAATTGTAAGTAAAAATAAAATTAGAATATTTGTTCATTGTGTTCATTTCACTTAGGCCTTATATAATAAAGAAACGGTTTTCCTTCCTAATTTTGTAGTCGTCATGAAAGTTTAGACTGCGAGAGACGAACATCGCCGAGTATACCCGATGTCTCACGAAGCGGGCGAGCAAGCACGCTATTTAGGGCCGTTGAATTGTATAAGAGTAGATAGTGCTGTTCAACCTTTTTCAAAATGTACACAGTCAAACGAAAAGAAAGATGCAGTGTAATTCTCGAGAAGACGGTGGCTAGTGCTGTTCAACTTTTTTCAAAATGTACACAGTCAAACGAAAAGAAAGATTCAGTGTAATTCTCGAGAAGGCGGTTGTTTTAACACACATTACCAATGTCGGATGATTTATTTAAATTTTGGATAAGCTTAATCATTGAGTTGAATCATTGAGTTTATTGTTTTAATTTTTGGATGTTTTAATTTTATTTTAGTTTTGGAAATTTGTATTTTTTAATTTTGGATTTGCGCGGTAATCAACCTCCGGGTTCCATAAAATAGATAATATACCTTTAGATTGCTTAGGAATTGTCTATTGCCATTGAGGAAGTAATGTCTGAAAAAATTCCTCTGATTACTCCTAATCATTGAGTTGATTGTTTTCTGTGCAGTCCGCTCCGAAACACGTAGTTTTGAGTGTGACTGATTTTGTGACTGATTTCGTTACGGTTTTAGTGTGACTGATTTTCCGATTTACCCAAACCGCGAGAAAAGAAGTTTTACTTCAAAAATATATACAACGTAGATTTACATAAATAGCAAAGTAATGGATAAGAGACTTGTGACTAATACTAAGAGTAAGATTAAGGCTAATCATAATAATTCATTAATTAAGTAAAAAGCATAGACTTCATAGAAAGCATAAGTGTCATCAAAGAAAGAAAAAAAATGTTACAAGCAAAATAGGTGTTTGTAAATAATTATGTTATAATGGAAATTTAAGTCTGTAGCTATAGATAAGTTATAAGGAGGCTAAGTAATGCTATAATGAGAGATGGAGTGACTACAAAGACCTAGTTCTGTTCAGTGCGCAGTAATTGTTTAATAAGCGCAGATTTGAAAGAGTGTACACTCCGACTATATACCACTGATATCTTGTGACAAGGAATTCCAAGAACGGACTGTGGCTGTGGTGAATGAGTGAGAGTATGAGGTGGTATGATGACTAGGAATTGGTAACAGAGAGTTGTGCTGCGAGCGTGTACCATGATTACGGTAGGAGGATAGAAACGTAAATCGGGGAGCCAAGTAAAAAGGTATGGAAAACTTAAGAATTTGGTATAATAGCACAGAGAGTGAACCAAACGTCTATTTTGCAATCGAAGCCAAGACAGTTGTTTGAAATATTTTGAGACATGATCGTGGAAACGAATGTTAAAGATAAAACGAACACAAGAATTATGAACACGTTAAGTTTTTGTGACAATTCAACACTCAGATTTAGAAAATAATGGAGCAAACGGGTGGGACGATAATTGCGTGGAACATTTTTTAGTTTCTCTGATTTAGGCAACTTTATTATAACATGTTTCCATCTAGTTGGAAAATAAGTCAAGCGCAATAAAGGCTATAATGGGATAAGCGCAATAATGGCATTGAATAGGCTATCTATGTTAATAAGTCCAGTGTTTTCCGAGGCATAGCCTTTAATAAAGGTGAGATAATTAGGTCACTTCCTGGTGCTTTATTTCTTGGCAATCTTCGGATTATGTTTGATTGGTTGGTATATGGTTATTTAACGACGGGAGTGTTCTGCAACTTAGACCTGTGACCGTCGTCAGTGTGCCGGAATTTTGTCCCGCAGGAGTTCTTTTACATGCCAGTAAATCTATTGACATGTATTATTTTTGAGACATGAGCAGAGTGAAATGGACTTAGTTGCAATGATTTGTTTGTGTCTTCCATGACTCTCTGCTTAAATGAGGGATTTAAAATGGGATTAGGTTTAAACTGATTTTCTAATATTTCGGAGAAAAAGTTAACTTTTTTTTAGAGGAGGGATGCTGTCGATACGTTTAGTTAAGAGCTTAGTTAACCATGAAATAAATTACCGTATTGTGGTTTAGATTATTTTTAATATCAGCACTGTGTTCTTACTTCATAGCTTCAGGTAGATTTCTCGTAGCTCTATTATAATAGCTATTTATGTATCAAGTACGCAAAATAGCGCTTTAGCGGACGAATCTAGTATAGCGGCGAGGCGTAAGTCGAGGCTGAAATATTGGATGAGTCCGATAAAGTTTTTGCGTAAGTGGGGCATACAATATTTTTAGTAAAGGCTCTCTAAATTATATGAAATGAAATAAAAATACCGTATAATTAATTATAATGAAAGCTAGTCAGCCATTTGTTAACGCCATATTCTCACAGCCACCTGGATCGCGGAACAACAATGAACTGTACGTACCAATAGCCTACGAAATGCGGTATAGATGCATTATAATAATTATGTGAGTTGCTTTTTGTAATCAGTAATGCATACGAACTAATATTTATGAAAAATTGAAAATATGAATGATAATCCCGAGGAAATTTCAATCATAGCCAGAAACATTGAATTAGAGCTGGTGCCAACCAGTTTACTGATCTTGGGTGCCAACAACATGACGGCAGCAGTAAACTATGAGAAGGAATATATTGCAATTAAATGCTGGTGCATCCATGGTAAGCAATGATTCTCTTGTGAACGAAAATGTGAAAAGTTGTTGGCTTATATTTGATATAATTATGATGAAGTAGGCTACCCTGTTTTGCAAAACCCATGGTAAAGTTTCTGATTATCATAAAGAAACGTATTTGGTTAAATTAGTTATTATATGACCAATTATATACTTAAATCCATGTTAAAGTCGGTGTGACTGGTCAATGATATCTGGATTTTGTTTATAGATTGCCATGACTACTTTAAAGTAGCCTACTAGGCCGATAAAACTGCATTTTGAATTAACTTTTAATCCAGTTTTATGCAATTTTAGCAGCCTTGGTTGTGTGTTCCCAGTCCGACAAGCAGCTGTTTTAAGGAGCGTGTACCTACTACAAACATGTTTTAAATGGAGGATACCGAGTCTGCTTCCAAAGCCTTCTGCAGTTTTTTTACTTCCTCAGCCTGTACCAAAGGCACTGTAGGTAGAGAAAATATTGTGTTCGACCCCGAAATTCGAAGTTGAGTTTTTAACATAAATACAAGCTTTGAGGTCTCCTGAATCCAAAAATACCATTGAAACTTGTAGATGTGTGTGTCTGCGTGTCTGTGATGAACCTAGCTCCAGAATGAAAAGTCGTACGAAAACCAAATTGTAATTTCATTAACAGGTACAGAATAAAAAGTTCCAATTTAGTATTTCCTGTTATTTAGGTTATTAAAATTCTAGACAACTTCCATATGAGAAATAAGGCGTTTTTAACAAAAACAGCAGAAGCTCTCTTCCTGTTTCCGCTTGGATTATATATTTTATAGCCTGGAAAACGGAAATTTATATGCGGAGCTAGTGTTGTTTCAGTTACCAGTAAGTTATTTATGTTGTAATATTCAAGAAACAGCTTCAATTCAAAATATGTATTACGTAGTACTCTAGCACTCCAGGTGATCACCAACAGACGCTCATTTATACAACAAAACCTGACCACCGTTGGTTCAGATCAGATCTGGTCAATATATAGAGGTGGTCATGTTATAAAGATTTTCAGATTTTCAGTGATCCATCAAAAGTTTAATTGTACCTAATACAGTAATGCAGATAGAACTCAGAAAATACATACAAATGCAGTAAAAACTTATCTTATCTTTTATATAAAACTAGCATGTGCCCGCGGCTTTGCCCGCGATAATTATTTCAAAAATTAAAAATTAAGAGCGTAATAGTTAAATCGTTATATTTATTAACACCTAAATCACGTGGACTACATACCACGATTAGATAGCGTCACCTGGTAAAAGCGACCTCAGATTCGAGTTCCTTGGTCCAGAAAACCCCTGTATAGTGAGTTTCGTCCAAATAAAACAATGTTTGACCATATTAGGGCTTACAACATTCAAGCGATCGCGAAAGTTTTATTTCAAGGTTTGACAAAAATAGACAAAGCCAACTGTAATTGTCAAACTTCCATTTAATTTAATTCCAACCCCATTTGAAACCCACTGGCAACAATATGTTTTAATGTCAAATGTAATTAGGATTCGATAATTCTGTGTAAGAAGGGATTAAGTATTCTCAAAAACATTTTATTTTTGGCATTTAAAATCAGAATTTTTCAAAATCCTTTCTTATTGAGCACCTACATTATGAAACGAAGGTACTGTCAAAATTACAAATCTCTACCTGTTATAGCCTAGTTTAGGCTCTACGTTGATTCCTGTCAGTCAGTCAGGACAGAGCCTTTTATATATATAGAGATTTAACACTCCAAGTCTAAGACTTCTTTTTTGCAAAGCTTAATTCATTAGATACTTTACGCTTACTCATTTTGCAAGGGAAAAAACAACATGAGCACAACAAACCATACTAATCCATTCTTTTAAATTAACATATGACTTTGCTTTTACAGTAATGCAGAATGAAAATCTCCTGTAGAACTACACCCTTGAAATGTTTGCACTTTACTGGCTAAATATAACAGCTAGATAAAATGTTTTTTATGGAATCTTCCTAATTATTATTATTATTATTATTATTATTTTTATTTTTATTTTTTTTGGGGGGGGGTGCATGACCCCAAACAAAAGCTAACAGGCAGTCCCCACTGGTGCTGATTTCTTTTAGTGTTTAGGGGTGGGGTAAGATTGAAGAATGTATGCGATTTTTGTGCAGAACTTCACAAAATTTGACAACTATCATTTCAGTGGTAAAGTTTTACAAGTTGAAAGTTCTAAAACTCGCGCCTGATGGTGGTCAAGATAAAAGTTACACAGGTGGTCAACTTACAAAGTAACTTACACATATAAACAAGTGGGAATTTTCCGGTTCCATGAAAATGCGGTCAATTAAGGCAGGTGGTAAACTTTACAGGTTTTACTGTAGGCCTATTGATAATTAATCAGTTTTTGTTAACTAGAATAGGAAAAACTTGTGTAAAGGTGTGATAAGTGGAACAAATAATGACGCAATGTTATCAATTTTGTCAGTTTGTTAAGTACTGCAGTTAAATTGGTTTCAGAAGATTATCATTACACTTAGTTGCATCAGCATAGGTGTGGCTTGAAGCATACCTACGTTGTTTGGTTTGAGAGGTTGTGTAACATTTATAGAAACACTATGGTTTGGTGTGTTTTATGAGTTTTTTTTTTCATTTTCCTACTGATAAGCATTTTGCAATCCAATTTGCATTGGTCGGCTTCCATAATTGGCTGTACGTTGCCCCTTGCAAGTAGTGCAAACTGGGAGAGCAGCTGGATATATTGTATTATCGAAAATCATCGCAGTTACTCATCGCTATTTTCTGTGACAGTATTTTGGGCTCGAATCACACACACGCGGCGATCGGATAATCATAATCATAATCATAATTAAGTACAGTACAATTGGCCAGGTCAAAAATTAAATAATTAGTTAACAATACATAAAACTCAAATAGTAATTAAATCTAAAATAAAAATCTGGTGCGTGGAACGCCACGCGACAGAATTGAAACTTGGATTTTTTTAAACTTTGGATATTGTTACTTTTTTAATTTTGCGTTTTTGGACTTTTTTAATTTTGGATTTTTGGATTTTTAATTTGCATCTTTGAATTTTTTTAATTTGGAATTTTGGATTTTTAATTTTGGATTTTTTAAATTTTGGATGTTTTAATTTTTGGATTTTTTGATTATGAATTTTTAGATTTTTTGAATTTTGAATTTTTAAATGTAATTTTTAAATTTTTAATTTTTTAATTTTTTAATTTTTTAATTTTGGATTTTTAGATTTTTTAAGTTTTGGATTTTTGGATTTTTAAATTTTGGATAAGCCTAATCATTGAGTTGTTTTTTGTGCAGTCGTCACAGCCCCACTATTTCCATGACGATTTTGTTCGTAACGCATTTTTTCTGTTAGTTCTCGATTTACTCCTAATGAAGTTTCACTTCAAAAAACGCTTCAAGATTACACAGAGGATTGAAAATAAGCATATTTTTTTCAATTTTGTCTTAAAATAATTAAAAGATGCATTTACAATTCTTTCAGGAAGTGCATTGATGAGTCTAATACCAACATAATTGAAACTTGTAGCAGTCTTGGACAGTCTGTGTAAGGGGAGATTCAGCAGATGAGCATTTCTAGTTGGGTATGAGTGAAAAAAGGAGACAGGAAAGAATGCACTAACTATAGGACTATCGCTTTAATCTCACACACTAGTAAGATACTGTTAAAAATCATACAAAGTAGACTGGAACAATTCATAGAAAAACAGATGCCATTAGAACAAGCGGGGTTCAGAAGAGGAAGAGGGACTCGTGACCAGATAGCAAACGTACGCTGGATCATGGAAAGAGCTCGAGAACAGAATAAAGTCATTTACATTTGCTTTATAGACTACAAAAAGGCCTTTGATAGTGTTCGCCATGACAAGATGTGGAGTATAATGGAAAATATGAGAGTGCCACATCATCTAACCAACTTGGTAAAGGAGCTATACACAGATCAGGCAGCGTTAGTACAAACTGAATACGGAGCAACTGAGTGGTTTCCTATACAAAAAGGGGTGCGGCAAGGCTGCATACTATCTCCATCGCTGTTTAACCTGTATAGTGAGTGGATAATGAGAGAGGCTGGTCTAGAAGGTATGGAAGCAGGAGTAAGAATAGGAGGAAGAAGAATCAACAACTTAAGATACGCAGATGACGCCACTCTGCTTGCTGAAAGTGAAGATGACCTAGCTCGGATATTAAAAAAAGTGAAAGAAGAAAGTGAAAAAGCAGGACTAATGCTCAACCTAGACAAGACAAAGGTGATGGCAACAGGACCCATGACAGTAATAAATATTAATGGAGTAAATCTAAAAACAGTGGACAGTTTTAACTTTTTGGGAACACTTATCACCAATGATGCCTTGTATGAATAAATATGGGCCGCAAAGCATTAGGAAAACTCAGAAAAATCTTAAAACATTCTGATATAAGTAAGAATACCAAAATCAAATTAATACAGACCATAGTTTTCCCAACAGTACTTTATGGATGTGAAAGTTGGACTCTGACCAAACAAGCCAGAAAGAAACTTGACAGCTTTGAACTATGGACTTGGAGAAGACTCTTGAGCATCCCATGGACGGAGAAAAGAACAAATGCATCTATAATAGAAGAAATAAGACCAAAACACTCATTGGAGGCAATGGCCACAAAAATTAAATTATACTTTGGACATATCATCAGAAAATAACGATCATTAGAAAAAGAAGTAATGCTGGGACACATGGAAGGTGCGAGGAAACAAGGAAGACCACGCACAAGGTGGATTCAAGGCGTGCAGGAGGTGATGTAAATGAAATTGTGTGAACTGATCAGTGCTGCAAAAAACAGGAACCTATGGAGATCAATAATACAAAGAATCATAGACAATAGAACAAGACTAAACACCTATTAGGGATGGCAGGACCCTTTTCTTGCTGTGAATATCCACATGGATCTCCAAGAGTCGGTCACGACTCAGTGGAATAATAATAATATGAGTGAATAGACGATCTGATAACCTCAGAATTATAATTTAATTTCATGTTTAAAAATGTAAAGATTAATAACTGTCATAATCTGGAATTCCTTAAATTTTGGTCTACAGTGGGCAGTACATTCAGCACCTGTTATAACTCGCAAGCTCTTTTTTTGAATCTTCAAAATATTATCAATTTTGGAACAATTTCCCCAAGGATAAAGCTATATTTAATTATGATATGAAAGGAGCATAGTAAGACGTTTTGATACTATGTGCAGGTAGTTGTGTTTTTAGGCTTCTGAGCTGATATAGTACTCTACTAAGTCGAATATTTAAATAGTCTATATGATTTTCCCAATTTAACTTGGAATCAAGATATAGTCCGAGTAATTTTACATTATTTTCATTATGCATTTTAGATTAAAAGTAATTATCTGAGTTTTCATGCATTTGAAAACATTTGATTGGCATCAAACAATTTCTTTGATTGAGTCAATGTAAGTTCAACTAAACTGTCTACTTTATTAGGACATTTACTACTATTTAGGAAACATGTATCGTCAGCATATAACAAAGATTTAGATGGTAGGCTATATTAACTGACAAGTCATTGATATAAATTGAAAATAATACAGGTCCAAGAACAGATACTTGGGGCACCCCATAATTCACAACGTTAATATCAGATCTTTTAGTACCACCAACCTGAACCACCTGTTTACGGCCTGACAAGTATGATATAAGAGTTTTTAACTCCACTCCATTAACATCATAACATTCCAACTTATGAGCCAAGGTATTGCGATGAACCGCGTCAAATGCCTTACTTACTTGGTATGAAGTATATGCTTGAAACCATCTAAAACATATTTGACAAAGTCACTTATTGCATTAATAGTGGTTCGTCCTGCACGAAATCCAAATTGAGAATTTGACAAGAGATCACTTATTTCAAAATATTGTAACAATTGTTCATTGATTAGAGTTTCACAATTTTTTCCAAACGTTGGTACTATTGAAATAGGACGATAATTACCAGGGTCACGTTGGTTGCCTTTCTTAAAAACTGAAGTTACTTTAGAAATGTTAGCTATATGGAAATATACCTATTTGCATACATTCATTAATGCAGTAACGAACAGGTTCTGGAATAGCAAAGATTATGTTTTTCATAAAATAATACATCACAGTAATCACAACTGTAAGAATTTTTCATGTTTGTTACAACCCTTAACACATCCTCACAAGTTATAGCTCTCCATTTAAAGGAAGTAAAAACTTTTGGAACCCTTTTCATAAGTTCATTAAATTGAACATCAGCTGTTGGTATGCTTTTAATTATATTATCAGGAGCAGTACCGTAATAAAATGGTCATTAAAATTATCTTGTTGCACCACTAATTGTTTTCATTAAAATTAGGGATGGGTCCTCGATATTTTCGATACCTCGATACTCTCGATACTTGCACGGTATCGGCATCGAGCGATACTTCAGAAAACTCGCTCGATACTTTTTCGATACTTTGGTAATTCTGCAATTTAAGGTTTCTGCTTTTAGTAGTCTACTGAATATGAGTTAGTAAATACTTCTATTTCTCCTTGAAATGGAGAAAATCAGTCTGTGACTTTTGTCTAGTCATAAATAAAGACTTTCCGACTTTTAAAATCCAAACAGAAGAGATTCTTAATTGTTTCGTTTCCTGTCAATCGTTTCAATAACAACCAACAAGCAAGCTGACTGTCCAAACACCCATTGTAATTTTCGAACAAAAACTTGTAAGTGAACTGTTTCAAAAACAAATTTTAGTTTTAATGTAGGCTACTGATGATATTAAATTGTGTCTCATTAAATATACACACTTACTTAATTTAGTTGGTATTACACAGTTATCCCAACTTTTAATTTTTAATATAGCTATTTATTGAAACTGGAAATGTTGACGGTATCGAGTATTGAGGAAAAAAAATCATGTATCAGTATCGAGTATCGAGTGTTGAGAAAATCTGGTATCGACCCATCCCTTTTTTTTTTAAATATATATTTTGACCGATCAGTAAAAAACTATACAGGCCATTGTTAAACTCTATAACATCATAATTATAACATTAATAATAACCTGTTGAGGTACGCCTTAGTCAGCTCCTCTAGCTAAAACACAAATTGATAACAAAAGTTGCGTTAGTGCACATACTGTTTTCTAATATTTAACAGTTAAGATAGTAGGCTTATTTACACAGGATTATCACTTTCTTCTAGTTCACTTAGTACATCTTGGGGAAGTTTTCTTTTCAGTCTTGATCTGTTCAATGACTTTTGTCCAATGTTATAGACAGATGCACCAGGAACATCTAGAAGTTTACTGTAAAATGATTTTGAGAGGGTTTGAATGTATTCTTGAATCGGGAGGATTCCAAGATCATTATGTAGTTGACTATTTCTTACGTACCAAGGCGCATTTGTAGCTTTACGAAGAAATTTATTTTGCACAACTTGTAATCGGTGAATGTGCGTCTTGCTAGCTGCACCCCATATTGGTGCTGCATATGTGATGAGAGGTCTTACAAGAGATGTGTACAGTAGCATAGAGCATTCCAATCCAAGTGATGTGCGTCTATTTACTAAGGGATAAAGTTTTATAATTCGAGAAGAAGCAAGTGCCACAATACGAGTTATATGTGCGTTCCATGTCAGTTTTGTGTCCAGTAGTACTCCCAGATACTTAACTGGAGATTGAGGTGGTAACCATGGAATATGTTCATTCAGAAGATAGAGTAGAGCAGGATCTTGATAATATCTTAAAGAGAATATCTTTGCTTCTGTTTTGTGGACATTTAGCGATATGCGCCACATTTTGAACCATTCCGTCATTAAAGATAGTGATGTCTGAAGAAAACTGATAGCAGTATTTATATCAGAATGTGAACAGAAGAGAACTGTATCGTCTGCGTACATTGCTGTACACGTAGATTCTAATGTTGGAAGATCGTACATAAAGATGTTAAATAGTAAAGGAGCTAATATTGAGCCTTGTGGTACTCCAGAAGTTATTGGCCGGAGAGTTGATTTGAAACCATCAATACGTACCAGAAATTGGCGCTCTGTTAGAAAACTTTTGACAGTATGTATAAGGTAATCTGGTAGGCCAATTCTATATAATTTTAGCAGCAATCCTTCGTGCCAAACCCTGTCGAAGGCTTGAGCAATATCTAGAAAAATTGCAGCAGTATGTTCTCTTCTATCAAAACCTTTGAGGATGGATTCGGTGATTCTTAATAATTGATGCGTTGTAGAATGTTTTGGTCGAAAACCAAACTGGAATGCTGGGATAATGTTATTGGAGTAAACAAACTTTGACATCCTTTTATGTAGTATTTTTTCAAAGAGTTTTGATAATGTTGGAAGCAGACTGATTGGGCGGTAGCTAGATGGTAAATGTTTCGATTTGTTAGGTTTATGGAAAACAATTATTTCTGCGAGTTTACATATCCGAGGGAAATACCCAATTCTCATTGAAGCATTGTAAATTGAAGTCAAATATGCTAACGCTTTTTTAGTAAGGTTTTTTAATACAATATTGGGTATTAGGTCATGTCCTGGAGCCTTTTTATTTGGAAGGCGTTTTATAACATCGATTAGTTCTTGGGGAGAGGTAAAGTCAACTTTATTTGGCACTGTGGGTTTGTTCATATTTTCCTGAAGTTCATTTTCAATGTTTTTGGTATTGGCATCATCATCACTCATATTAGGACTAAATGTAGTTTCAAAATGCATAGCTAGGATGTTGCATTTTGTTTCAGTATCTAAGTATACCTGAGAGGCTACACGCAAGGAAGGAATAGTTACGGGCTCGCGTAGAACTCGTTTTGTTGCCTGCCAGAGAGTATTATCATTAGTAGATAGAGTTGATAAATAAGTTTGGTAGGAATTTAGGCGATGCTTCTCTAGTTCAAATTTAACACTGCATATAAGTTTATTGAGTTTCGTTTTCTGCCATGGCCGCCTTTCACGCTGCCATTGTCTACGAATTCTATGTTTTTCTTGAATTAATTGAAGTATGTGTTTAGGTAGATAGAAACGGAATCTTGGCCTGTTAGAGATACATTTTGCGTCTTTAATGGAAGAGCAAATAGAATTTGTAAAACACTGTACAGCATTGTCAATATCTGTTGTTTTTTGTAGATTATATGCTGAAGACAATTTTGAATCTAGTGTTGACTGAAAGTTATCCCAATTAACGTAACCATCTATGAGTCGAGGATTCTGGCTTATTACGTTTGGGTTTAATTGGAATGTAATCAGCACTGGGCAATGATCTGAGTCAAGTTCTGTTAAGGATGAGACGTATGTTGGATATTGCATATTTTTATGAATTCCAATGTCGAGAATATCAGGTTTTACAGCTGGATTATAAGAATAATATGTTGGTTCACTCGGCGCTAATATATGTAATCCATGGGCATTGATGCAGTCTGAAAGACGAGTGCCATTAGGATTTGTAACTCTGCAGCCCCATGATACATGTTTGCAATTAAGGTCACCCAATAGGAGAGTTGAACCTGTTGTTGGAAAGAGTAGTGCCAGATATTGAACATTCAGTATAAATTTCGGAGGCTTATATGCGCATATGAGAACAAAGTCGTCACTGTCATGGCAATAAATTTTAATGCCAACTGTTTCAAGTTCATGAACGTCTGGTAAAAGCAATGCATGATGAAAAATGCTACGCTTTATTATTATAGCTACTCCACCGGAGGCAGTGTCAGCAGTTCTATCTTTCCGATATATTTTATAACCAGGAACATTAAAAGTCTCATTTGATAAAAAGTGTGTTTCTGTGACGCATGCAATGTCAATGTTATGAATTGATAAAAAGGTGATGAAACAAGCTCGTTTCATTCGAAGACCATTGGCATTCCAGTTCACTATTGTTAATTGACGAATGGAAACAGATTTACGTGCTGCCATTTTGGAATGTAGATGACAAAAGAGAGATAACGAATTGCTGGATTGTTGGCAGATGCGAATTTATAAAACCGATAATGTGAGGGATCATTCTGTTTAAAAGATCACCAAGAAAAGATGAAACAGTGGAATCTGAAGGTGGAGGAATTGAGGGCTGACTTTCATTAAACACAGAGTTATTCACCGCATCTGCAAAGCTGCGATGTGACAAACCTGACGACTGTCTAGACGATGGTTGTTGCTGATGTCTTTGTTCAGTATTTCCTTGAGAAGTTGATTGTTGAGGCAGATAGGCTGAAGAAGTGGTAGTAGCACGAGAAGTTCTCTCCGTAGGCTGTTGCTGCCCTAATCTAGAATTGTTATGCGACTGAGATAGTCTTTCTTTTAGTTGTAAATAGTGCCTACACCCTCTATAGTTTGCAGGGTGTTCTTCGTGGCAGTTCACACATTTCGGAGGATTTGTTTTGGGTTTGGGGCATTCAGAAAAATGGTGAGCTTCCAAACACCTCACACAACGAGGTTGAAGCTGGCAATAGTTTTTAGTGTGCCCATAGTTTTGGCAACGACTACACTGCGGTATTTCTTTCGATTTTCTTCTGATTTCAACTTTAATTACACTATAGAGCAGTCGTGTTAAATTTAAAATAGATTTACCTTTATCATTTTCATCTAGTTCTACTGCGCAAAGTGGCGTTGGTTGCTTGTTTCTCCCTAGGAGACGTGTTACTTTATGTACTGGGTAATTCAGTTCTTGTAGTGCATCTTTAATCTCTTGCTCATCTAATGAGTAAGGCAAATTCCTTATAATCACTCCAAACTTCTTATCAGCAGGGTTTTTGTATGTAAAATATTGTTGTTTGATGGAATCAAAATACAAGGTCAGAGCTCGAAAATCGTCCGTTGTAGATGAGTAAACTTTTATTGTCGATCCTTTTAATTCAGTGTGAAACTCAGATTTAACATGATTGCGGATGTGTTGTATAAGGAGTTGATAATTTGCAATATTATGCAAACAAATGGGAGGTATTTTTACTTTACTATCCTTAGGAACATTATCTACTTCCCTTATATCATCATGTTTCGCTAATGCTTCAAATCTATTATGAACAGGAACAGTAGGTACAAATGAACTTTGCACTGATGAGTCAAAACAGGGACGCTTGTTACTTTGTGAAGTAGAAACAACATTAAGCATGTCATTTGTGTTAAAACCCGTTTTGGTTGCGTTACTACTCTGTGATAGTAACAACTTGGAATGTTTGACAGGATTAATTCTTGCCATTTTCTTCGAATCCTGAACTGTCATTTGTTTTATATGAATATGCTGATTGTTGGGAAACTCATGAAGGTTATGTTGAGTAGGAGTTGTCTCACTCGCCTTATTTAATTCACAATAATTATTTGTAGTTTCCATTTGAGAACAGTCTTCTTGTATTGATAAGCACTGATCAGTCATGTTTAAACTCACGTGTATGTTTCCAGAGGAATCTTTATATGAGTTGACATCCATGCCGGTGGCTATGGAACTAGTGTTGAACTGACACAAATCAGTAAAAGTATTAATTATAACACTGCCACTAGTGTTTATAATTTACACACAAACGCCTTAAAGTAATATAACACCTTATTATCACTGAAAGTTTAATTTAATGTTCGTGTTATTAAAATTATCGCAATAAATACACTCTTTGAAATAGCTTCCAACTAACCATTACCATGGCCTTCACTCGGGTTCCGACCCATCCCTAATTAAAATCCATGCTGCCTTGGATTTATTTGAGCTATTTATGTAGTTCATGTTTATGTTAGGGATTTTTTAATACAAGTGCCTACTGTTCTTATACGAATATTTATAAGCTTCCAAATGAGTACTCTTAAACAATGTTAAATAACACATCATCCCAATCTTCATTAGTTTCAGGTTATCATTGTACCACACTATTTGTTTTGCAGAGTTAACATTATTAATTTTTTTACGGTTTTTAAAGAAAAGAAAGCGTTAAACATATCATGAAACCTGTTAAAGAAATAATCAAACGGATTGCTGTAGGACAGTCAGATGACTTTAACACGTCATAATAATAAAAGAATGAAATCCAATTGATAATAAGTAAAAATCAAATAAATAATTGAATACCAGTGGAGTTTATGTTTCAGTGGGTTCACACATCCTAAACTGAGTCAAATCTGTTTCGATATAGACTGCTGCGTGGTCTGACAGACCTGGGTCAACGGCATCAGTTGTACACGTGTCTCGGCAAGATTTGACATAATGTTGTCAATGCAGTTGAAATTCCTTGTGGGGTTAAAAATTGTGCAATAAAAATGAAAGCTTCTCAGCAAATTTTCTAATTCCATTACTGTCTTGTCTCTTTTAAGAACATTAATATTCATATCACCACACAAAATAACTTTATAGTTAAGGTATAGATTAGACAATAGCAAAATCAATTTTTCAAAGTTATTAAAGAAAATATTAAGATCACTTGTTGGTGTTCTGTACAACACTACGACACACACACTTGGGTTCGCTAGTAAAATAGCAGATACTTCAAATTCCCTTTCTATACACAGATCACCCAGAGGTACATTCACCCACTCAGTACCAGAGGTTACAAAAATACAGACACCACCATGCTTAAAGTTTGTCCTACAAAATTGGTTAGCTAATGTGAAACCACTTAAACTAACTATTTCATTAATACATTTGACAATTCACTAATACATTCTATTTGATATAGACCAATAACGTTTAGCAATTCCTCGTATATAGACCAATCACGGCAATTATCTTACAATATTCTTGTAGGAATCGCGAGGATGGCATTTTATCCGATAAAATTGTCTGCTTGCACACCTGTTTGTGATGAGATTAATTTGGAACTGTAATAAAGATTGCAGGGATTCCTATATGCTTGTCACAAAAAAGAATTAGGAATTACTTGTAATATTACATATCTTTCTATGCATTTCTGAAGTCTATTTTAAGAAGAAGATTAGCTGCAGGGGCGTATTCGGGGGGGGGGGGGCTGAGGGGGCTGCAGCCCCCCCCGAAACGTTAAGGGTATATATAAGAGAACAACCACAAAAAGATTTAAAAAAAATACAGTTTCTAAAATATAAAAATTTTACAAGAAAATGAACTCAGAAGTTGACAAAAATTACAGGATCCTATAACAAGGCTTACTAGAACATAACTAGCAGATAAAAGTATAAAAAATAGGAGCATGAAAAAATTTAATTCAGATGCACTTATCACTTCCTTATAGGCATACCATTTTTCTGGTTTCTCTGACGCCTTTTATTTTTTTAATGTATATAATGAACATATTTTTCTACAAAGTAGACTACTTTTATACAGCTAAAGTTATTATTTTTATTGCAATTAATTGTTATATATCGCATATAAAATATCTTGAAATTTGATCAATATTTCATTACACATTTTCTTTAATTTTATACCTATGGGCATCATTGTAGTCTACTTTATGCATATATGCATGTAAAATTAGTGTAAAAAATTTCAGCCTTCTATCTCTAATGGTTGTGGAGCTACCTAACACTATGTGTGTAAAATAAGAGTTACCGGGAAATTCAATTTTAAGTTAATAGTGAATTTCTCATTTGATCTTTCTAAGGGCGTGGCTCAGAGCACGTCAACATATTTAAATGCCACAAATAGTTTCTAAACCTTTATAAACTATATATCAATGGATGCAGAAAATTCAGCACAATTTTAGTGCTATAAACAAAAAACATAAATTTCAAAATAATTCACCCTTAAGTCATGCTAATATGTTGCACATAAGGGCACGTTAATTTTTTTCAGTCAGTAGACAGTTCAATTGCACATATTGACTTATAACAGATGAAATGCGTTATTCAGTATAATTGTGTGTGATAATTAGGGCACAGAGGTTGATGATATGTCATCTCTTTTCTGAGACATCACAGACAATGCAGGATGTAGTATAAGCTCGTCTTCCGTCAAAACGAACAATAATACCTTACTCATATTTTGCATTTTATTTTCTACCAGTCATTTTTAGGAAATTTTCATTCGTTCGTTACATTTTTTCCTATTTTGTCTTCAGAATGAACTTTTCCACCATTGTACACAAAGCAATCTCGTAATTCATTAATATAGTAAACATAATATTAAAGTAGTCAAATAACATACTTAAAATATTGTCCTTTGTTTATTATTATATTAATATGCTACTGTATATTCCCTTTTTTAGATAAATATTTAGATGTCATATTTTAAATTTTTCATGTCATAGTTTCATAAATTTAAGGTAATTTATAGGTCCTTTTTAGGCGTTTTTAGATCGTCAACTTCTGAACCCTAGTGACAGTAAAGTTAGGATTATCACAGCCCCTCCCGAAAATAAATCTTGGATACGCCCCTGAGATTAGGGTTATTTTCATTCATCTTCAGGAAAGCCAGCGCAGAGTGGATTATAGCTTCACATCCTTCAGATGTTCCAAATCCAAGATGGCGTGACTGTAAATGATCACTGAGCTCATCTGAGCACAAGCTAATCCAGCAACTTTTCGACGGAAGGTGTTTGTCAATAGCATTTGGAAGTACACCTCCACCTTTCTTTCTAGGACGATCAGTGAGGCTGCATAGAAATATGGCAAAACTTCATAAAATTACTTAGTTTGGTTATTGCCTGAAGCAAACGCCGGCCAGTCACCAGATGATTTTTAGGTAAGATCCTTCAAATGCTGTGGATGGATGCCTTCTAGTCCAGACGCAAAACCATTCGAGTCTTGGGAAACATCGTCAGCGTCAGGAGGAAGTGGAAAGGTTAAAGTTCTGGAAGGAGAAACGTGCTTCTGAAGGAGTGCCTCTATGCCAGTGACCGGCATGTTCCGTGCTCTGTGACGTCATACTACAGAGCAACCGCGCTCTTTGCTCGGCAATATCTCCGTACTGAGCGTGGAGGAAGGGTTCAAACTGGCCAGTGGCGGAACGACGCCTATGCATTGGCAGAGTGCGCTCCGATCTTCGTAGATAGTGTGGGAATAGCACAATTACAATGCATTTGTACGAAAACAAAATAGTACAACTGTGATAAATCAATGTAACAGAACAGTTTTGTTTGTAATGAAATTTAATATAGGCCCTACTTACACTAATCTGAAATGCATCCAGGTGCGGATGCGTCAGGTTATTTAAATGAGGCTCCGAAACTACTATAAACATACAAATACATAAAACATAAGAATACTTTAAGGAGTACTGCAAAACTTTGTCTACTCGGAAACTGAAAAATGTTAAAGTATACAAAATATACAAAATACACAAAATATACAAATTAAACTATACACCTTTGTGAGCACTATGCCAAGTATAGGCCTATTCAGACTTTTGATACACACCCTTACTTTGTGTCACTATCGTGCCCAAGCTCAAGGCATTGTCGAGATTTTTTCCCTCTTTTCTCGCGCACTAATTTTGCAATATTAGGAGACATAGTCTGGCTAACACACAAACGAGAACATTTTTCATGTTCTGATCAGATAGGCGGTTTCCATGTTGTGGTTTGCAGATCTTCATACAAGAAAAGAACTATTCACATACATACGTCGATACAAATACCTAATACTCAACATTCTAGCAGCAAATATATTATGTAGTTGCCTGGGGAAATCTTCTATAAAATATAGATAGATCCTTTTTGTTTTGAAAGCAGTCTTTCATTTCAATATTCTTTTGCAAATCAATGACTTCTAGTTGCAATGACGTTGGAACACTGTCAACATCCACAGAAAATGGTGTCGCAAATATGCAAATATCGGATTGGTGTTTTGCAAAATCTTGAAATCTGTAATAAAATATCCTGATCCAGTTCTTCTAATATTTGTACATAATTATTAATGTCTGTAATTGAATGACATACTGTAGACAACTTTGGAAAAATGTGGCGTGTCTCCGAGGGTGACCTGACGTTTCCGTAAGTCTAGTATTAATCTGAATGCACTAAATTTACCATACATTTCACTGATTAACTGACCTCTGCACCCTTGCCATGGTTAATGCACGCAATTCAATGTACCATCACGGCTCACCTTAACCCTACTGCTGCACTGAACGCCACTGCGCTAGTGCGTATTAACAGGAATGCATCTCAACTGCTCGCTCTCTCAAGCTCTTGCGAGATGATCGGCTCTTACGTCACAACTGCAGCATCTGCCGGACACTGCTCTATGCAGACCTCGAATTACTAACAACTTCTAATCTGAAGGCAGAATCCCAATAGCACCTTTAATATAACCACCAGTGACTTTGGCTTCTACCAAGCAGAATCTAGGGGACATTTTCTTAAATGCAGTAGAGAAGCTTCCTAGTTTAAAAGACTTGATCATTTCTTTAATTTAGTCACTAAGGCTCTGCCTTTAATTTCTGCATTATATGCAAAGAGAATTAATTCCTGCGAATGTTCTACACAATTAGACAAACATATGTCAATTATTTGTGTAAGTTTGTCTGCTGCATAGCATCGTGCACCTTTTGGGACCCTCCTTAAAATTCTAATGCATATTTTGTAACGGGCCAGGTCAGAATCGAAAGTATACATATTAAGAACCAGAATGGTACTTTATAAGATTGTGTGGGGGACGGGAAAATGCCTGTCTTTCTGTTCTTTCGTCAGTCCGTGTGTCTGTACGCGCGATAACTCGAATACGCTTTATCGGATTTTTCATGAAACTTGGTATATGCATTTATAACGTCCATGGGAAGAAGCCTGTTGATATTGGACCAAGTCGGTTGACCGGTACTGGAGTAAAGCCCAATTTAGTGCCTATTTTATGGCAATATATTAGAAAGAATTTATCAAATGCAAATCAGTTCTCATGACAACATATTGTTTTAGAGTGTTCATATAAGACTTTGGAAGTTGCGATGCAGTTAGCTTTGACAAATAACACTATTCCTTTACATATGCTTATCAAACTAGACCGTTAAACTGAGCGAGGTGGCCGAGATGGTAACGTCTTGGACACGCATTCTGAAGGTTCTGGTTTAAATCCCGTAGCCGGCCAATTTGACATGTTTTTATTCTTTTTATTTTTATGTGAGTGTGCGATTGTCAAGATATCACAAATCTGTATAGTTCTTCTGATGCTGGACATTGTTAATCTGATTTTTTTTAAAACTAGATCTTTGTTTTTCGGTAAGACCTACTTAACGAATCAATCTGGAGCTTAACTCGGAAATCGATAAAAATAACTTAATTTTCTGAATATCATAATTGAAATTATAACTAATTAAAGAAAAGCATTCTGGCACTTTGTTACATCAGTTTACCTGATTTCTTTTAATGTTATCTGCTGGCACAGTTATTCCTTTTGCATCCAGTAACGTGTGTCACATGAATACCTTTTAATAACAAAAAAGGCGAGTTACCATTCACACTCAATTCCTATTTTATATAATGTGTAATTTTCATGTATAATATTCGTGATACCTCTTATTTAGTTGTCGAAACTCAAAAGAGATTGCTTGGTTGAATTGCACACTAGTATTTCCGATGGTCCATGACTGAACCGCTGTTTTTTAGTATTAGAGCCATTGTATTGTCTACACATAATTGTTTAGACGTCTGAATCAAATTAAACGATTGTGTTTTCTGCTCGACATTTTTTCCCAGAACAGCAGTAATAGTACACTACATCACGTGCAAATCAAACCCCACAGGAATGAATGGTGTACGTGCGTTTTGCGACGTCGCCATAATTCCAAGAAAGTTATATAGGCCTACTGTATTATGAAAACTATGACTGTAAGGGAGAAATTATAAAATCGTTTTCGTTCCCTATAAACTGAATAAAGCTCATATTAAGTTGCTGCTCGTGGCTTAAAACGCGGGTGTGCTGCAGCTAACATCTCATAGGCCTACATTTAAAATATAGAAAATAATTTTAAGTCTACTTAAATAATGAAAAGTGTATAAGGGCATTAGTGTCTCATTTATACATTAAGGTATTTGTTAAGGTAGACTATATTAGGGTATTCTTTATTTAGCCTGTTAAAATTAAAGGATTCGACAATGTAGATGTTCTAAATATAACACAACTTAATATAGGAGGCCTACTTCATTGTCTATTTAAGAAAAATTGATAAATATTTTTTCTTTGTTAGTCAGCAATAAAAGTACAATTATACATATTTTTCCAAAGTCAAGATATGTTCAGGAAGGTTCTGTAGAACATTCTGAACATCACACCTACAGATCCATCTGTTTTCATACACTTTCATATTCAATTTCCTCGTATACTAGATTTTTCTTTTACTGCCAACTGAGTAGTGATGAGCAAATGCAAGACCAAGACCAAGACCAGGGCGGTCTTGGTCTTGGTCTTGGTATTGCACTCTCAGTCTTAGTATTGGTCTTGCATAGGTGACCCTGGTCTTGGTCTTGGTCTCGGTCTTGCATCAGTGGTCTTGGTCTTGGTCTCGGTCTTGCATACTCGGTCTTGGTCTTGTCGCAAGAGTCTTGCAGTTTTCGTTTTCGCATCTTACTGTGATCGATGGCGTTTACATGATTTAAAGTTACGCTGATTACATGTGTTATTTCTTGCAAAAGTAACGAAAGCTAATTGCTTTTAGTTGCTTTGACCAAGTAAACAGTAATGTGATGTCACGTTGTTCACCGAAACGTCCATGGTGATATAAGCTAGAACAGAAAACTTTGAGTGTAAA
The DNA here is from genome assembly GCA_964059195.1 of Ectobius pallidus. Taxonomy (NCBI): domain Eukaryota; kingdom Metazoa; phylum Arthropoda; class Insecta; order Blattodea; family Ectobiidae; genus Ectobius; species Ectobius pallidus. Next base: position 171,490,281 of record CAXKWD010000004.1, on the reverse strand, counting down.
TTTAATTATTCTCTGTTATCCTATTGCAGATCTTTAAACCCAAAATCCACGAGATGCTATACACTATTTGAGAGTGTAAAATTATGAATATTATATTGTAAAGTTTCAAATTGAACGGCTGTGGAGACCAGAAGTATTATTAACAGGATGTGCATGAAATGTTTAAAAGATTTCCGCATAGGAGAGAGGTTCTGTCTGACCTGTTTAAAACTGTATAATATAGTAACAAAACATAACGGCATTGAAGCAGATGCTTTAGAAATTGTGCAATCTATAGAGAAATCACACAATGACCATTCGAAACCCAAACCCATAGGCTGCAATAAATAATATTTCTCTTTCCATATACCCTAGTTCTAATTTATAACACATTGTGAACAGATCATTTCTGCACTTTAAAAGATTTACGCTACCCCCGTAAATTACTTTCTACTTGCTTTCAAGTTTCGGGCCTTCAACTAATTGAGTCATAAGTAATCATGACTATTCTTCATGTAAGCAAATATTTCTAGACCAGGCATTTTCTACTTTTAGTATCTTTTCCCATTCGATATGCATTCTTAATATGAACCAGCAGCAAGAACTTAAACACCGCCATCGTTATATGTCAATAACAAGTAGTAGTAAAAAACGGTTTTCAGTGGATGTCCTACCTATCATCAGAAAAATGTAGGCCTGTATAGCTACAGTACATTCAGATACGTAACTGTAAATTAATAACTAGCAAATACCCGTCAAATAAGTTTCTGTTTTAATTAATATACGGTTTAATTGTGTTTTATTGAATAATTATGAAGAATACCGGGCGTATAACCTGAATTTTTCAGACTTCACTTTATTTTGAAATTTTTTGCAAGGAGAATGGAATGAGCTGAATAGCTATGTCAAGTAGACAGGAAAGATTCTATATGTGAGAGTAGACTATGAATATTAATGATAGGCCTAGGTGTAAAAAAGGATTTCATTGTTAATGAAATAGGTTACTGAGCATGTTAATAGGCGTTTTAAGTTATGAGGGCTACTGTTTAAAGTTTCAAATTCTCAGTCCTAGGCCACGCCATGGCTGAGTGGTTAGACCGCTCACCCTCCACCGCTGGGACCCGGGTTCGGTTCTCGATCCATGTGGAATTTTTGGTGGACAAAGTGGGGTCGGGGCAGGCTTTCTTGGGGTGCTCCGGTTTCCCCTGCCATATATCATTCCATCGTTGCTCCATTCATCATAGTATAACCATTTGGTTGTAATAAAGAATTATTATAAATCCTCAGTCATAGCTTTCTTTTAACCCAGTGAGAGGTTAGAGAAACTAGTTATTAAATAACTGTATGGCAGAATTTTAAAGTTTTATTGATCAATTATGTGGTCAGTATTTTTATTGTACGCAAAATGAAATTTCATATTTGGCTTAGGGCCTTTGTTACATCCGTTTGTCTTTCGTACCATAATAGGCCTACTAGAATTAAACATTTTAAAAATGAATATAGAGTGTTTATCGTGAATTTAACTCCCACCAATTGAAGGAACTAGCTGTATGGAATGCCATTCAGGGAAATCCGTCAGATTAATTATAGGCCTACCAGCCTTGGGACTACCCCGGCTAGCGACTCTGCGGCGCCTTTGAGTAGCTGTCGCAGGCTCGCTGCATACACAACGGGGCTTTATAAAACTTTTTCAAGTAGGGTTGGTCTTGGTCTTGGTCTCGGTCTTGCATGGTCGGTCTCGGTCTTGGTCTTGCTAACGCTGATGCGGTCTTGGTCTTGGTCTCGGTCTTGCATTTTCTGCAAGACCAAGACCAAGACTGCAAGACCAAGACTGGTCTCGCTCATCACTACAACTGAGGCCTTTTGAATGATTTAAATTTAATGTAGGCCTACCTAACTCATTAACTCTCACTTTCTCATTCACAGATCTAATTGAAAAGGGTCCCTTTAATAGATCACCTACAGCAGCGTTTCTCAATCGATGGTCCGCGGACCACTGGTGTTCCGCGAAGATGGTGCAGATGGTCCGCAGACATAATTTAAAAATATCATAAAGCAAGTAAAGAAGTAAAATTTTTCACACAAAATGGACACTTAGATGTCAAAGTTTTTAAGATCTTCGAAAATGTAGGTCCTATTGCAACTTTCCTTACTTTTGCAGTTACGAACCACAGTTTGAAACCCCTGATGCATTGACGTCTATGGTTCCCTCTTTCATTCAAAACCCTGAAAAATAAGACTTTGTCGGAATTTGTTATTAGAGGCGCTCTCTTAACAAGGGTTTTATTGTTGGAGGTGCCCGAGTGTCTGATACCGGTAAACCTGTGTTATAATTCCTTAATTATTATACAGTATTATCAAATCTATATTAATAAAAATGAATTTCCAAAATGTATGTTGCCGCTTCACTTGAGAACGGCTCGACCGATTTGGATGATTTTTGTTTTGTTGTGTTTGTAATTGTCAGGACAAGGTTGGTATGAAAGAAAATTTTTGGAAAATCCACGGGAAAAGTAGGAAATGTGAAATGAGGCAAAGTTAGAGACTTCTGCTGTCAATTGTTTACATAACGAAAGTATTGTTTACGATGTTCACATAGGGCTTTGGAAGCTATATTATAATACTGGGAGTTAACAAATTCTGATACTATCGATGTAAGTAATAAATTTGTGAAAATAATTCTTGAAGAATAAAATCCACGAAAATAAAGCAGTCACATAACTTTCTCTACCCTCGACATGGAAAATATCATTTTCTCACTTCACATTTTGATGTAGAATAAGCGGTCGTATTGCAGGGACAACTTAAGTGTGTGCCAGTCGGTAACAATTCCTATCCACTGATACGTCACTCATAGCTGTAGGCTTTGTATTAGTTGAGAAATAGGCCTAGGGATATTTATCAGAGGCCCTAAGCATCTAAAAGAAGATAAAATGGGATGGAACATTTTCAGTCCTACGCGCGCAGTATAATATGTCCCAGGTTTTTGGGAAGGAAAGTATGAAAGTGATATTGAATTTCTTTTTTACTTGAGCCCCGAAACAGTTGTATGGTAATATGAGAGTGAGAAATACAATTTTCTGATAAGACAATACAATCTTATGTAACCGGAATTTCTTTTTCTTCTTATTTGCACTCTTCCCAGTCATGGTGTGTAGAAGTAATGGAATGCAACATGAGTATGAGCCATAGCGTTTTCTGAGGGAATAGTCTGAGTGTCATTTGTCGTTCTTCCTCATTTCGAATTCTACATACCGTACATATTATATAAGGACCTAGAGTTTCAACATCGAAAGTCCTCGATAAGTTAATTTCATATTACAAAATACAAAACCTTGGCGACGCCGGGCCTTTTAAGCTAGTTGTAATAAATATTAAAGTCTGTTCAAAATATAATTTTACTGTCAATAGTTTACTTCCAATTCAATAACTGTGTTTTCGTCGAATTAAAAAAAAATGTATTTAGAATTATTTCGTTATAATGACCTATAATTAATACCCCAAATATTAAGAACATAGGCCTACATGTAGCCTACTTTTAAAAATGGGATGTAAAATTAGGGTTTCGTAAAATTTTTGACATTTTAGAGGTCCTCGGGTTCAAAAAGGTTGAGAAACGCTGATCTACAGTATTCGCTAAATTGCTTGCCCAATACAATAAGCGCACTTAAAATAATCCACCGCACGACAACACATTAGGCTACAATCAATGCTCGATCGCTCGACCCATGGTGGCTGCGTGAATTACAATCACAGCTGGCATGGAGCAAAGCCCAACAGAGCATGCGCAGTCAAGTTTTACAGTAACGTGCCTTCTCTCTGAGTGAGATCATAGCTGCTGAAGCCAATTCAGCACTCGACACTGTAGGTTCTAGTTTCCGTGAAAAGAACGCTACAAAATATATTTTCGTCCTCTTGTTTGCATAACTGGTTACACTCGAAGAGAAATAGGCGTGATTTTAGTGTAATTTTTATAGTGTACTGTAGCACATTAGCACATGATCATTGGCCGCCCCTGCATTATTGCCACCCAATATAACGGCCCTCAGACTCTCTAACAGCCATTATAGTTGCTCTCAATAACAATATTATATTATACATACACACACAGAAAGAGAGAGGGGCAGAGTGAGTGGAAGGAGTAAACTGCGCAAATTTAAAGAGGTAGTAGTTCACCTCACAATAAATGTAAAACCTATTTTGCGTTTTGTAATTATGTTTATGGTCTTTGAGACAATAGGTTTTAAGGTTTCGCAGAATTCCAAGAGCGCATTACCAGATAGCTTGTATCCGCGTGGCAATGACCTACGTAACGCGTATAAAATGTGAGACATTCTAGCTCCAACATTTCCTTACGTCGGGGGCGTGTGTGTACCACATAATCTTTGTATTAACTTGCAAGAAAAACCGCCAAATTTATTAAAAAATGCATAGGGAAAAATTGTTCTTTAGTCTTTTCTCTGCTGATGTGAAAATAGAACAGTACGGATAATACTCATCGAGTAAAACATGGTTAAAATTTAAAGATAGTCTAAGATTTTATTCTGAGAAAATTACTCAACTGAGAGAAAAGGACAATGAATTTTTTTTTTTATAATTCAGCTGTATTTATACTCCTTTTAGCATCGAGGCCATATCAGGTGGTCAGGATCTGTATCTCTACAGTAGGCCATGCAACTATTGATAGTAAGCTATTTTTTACTGCTGGTGTATTTTATGTTAGTAAATTTCAACTGATATTAATTTCAATTATTAAATGAATGTGGTACGGAAAGAAATAGCGAAGATGAGTCATGGTATGTAAATATCTAATTCGGCATTTGATTTTACGACTGGGAAAACCATGAAAAAAAGCCCATGTCAAATCGTCCGGTCACAGAATTTGCATCTGGGACCTCAGTTTTGTTTCTAACGAGAGAATAAGCTGTTTAGATGTGCGCAGGTATACCCTATCTACCCCTATGCATACTGTCACAAAGCCCAGAAAAGACTCACCTAGAAACTGCCAGAAGATTAGTCACCCAGAAATTGCCAGAACGACGGAGTCTAGAAACATCGCGGCCTCTCTAGTGGACAGGCGGCAGACGAGCGCCAGTGGGCGTGACAGCGGGCAGCGATTGGGCCATGCTTCGTGGGGGAAGGCCTGTAGGGAGGAGCTCGCGCTAAGGGGAGTGCCCGCGCGGCGCAGCGCGCATTCCAGATTCCACGCTGGCGGAACTTTCGAGGCATCGGCTCTGGAATATTCGTCGGGCCTATATAAGGACCGCGAGCGAGCTGAGACAGTCAGTCAGTAAATCCGAGGAGAGAGAGTTCGTGAGTAGCAGAGAGACAGTCAAAGAATGAGAGTAACAGTAGCAGTCAGTCAGTGAATCAGAGTTGAGAGAGTCAGTTCTTAGCAGAGAGCAGGAGAGACAGTCCGTCAGAGGGAGTCAGTCCGCGAGGAGTGATGAACCAGTCAATGGGAGAACAGTCAGTCCGTAGCAGTCAGTAACAGCGGGAGAGAGTCAGCGTCGGAGTGTGAACTGGACGGAGAGCACTAATCAGCGCGACCTCAAGTATGTGTGGCTTGAGGAGCTGAGGACCTGGACGGAGTGAACCGATCAGCGCAGCTGAGGACTCGGGAAGCTAAGGAGCTAGTGACCGGAGGGACTAGTCAACGGAGGGACACGCGAGCGGAAGACCTAGTCAACGGGGAACTAGTGACCGGAGAGAAGGGTGAACGGAGGAACTAGTGAACGGAAGAGCTGGTGAGCTCATCTGGATTGGACTGGGACAGTGCTGCGACGTGGCAGTGAGCACCGGACAGAAGAGTGAGTTGGAGAACATTCAGGAGTTTTCTGATTGTATTGACCATTGTGTAATAGGAAATAAAGAATCCTCCATCCTTCAATTAGAAACTCGGTGTTCTGATTTTGAACCCCGATCTTCCTAATCTTCCTAATGATTTAACGCAAAACCACTCAACCGATAGAGCTGAAATTCTGTATAAACATAGTTTCTTGGCACATTTTGAAACACTTAACATAATATTCTTATTTTTTGAACACAATACACATAAGAAAAATTCAATTGTATTTTTATTACAAAGTTGGCAACATAGTAGACCTCACAAAAATATGAAAGTCAAACCGCTGTTAAGTTGGTCATGGCAATCAATGTTTCATTTTCAGAATATCGTTCGAAAATGTACCACAGTCGTTACAATTCTAAACACCAGTGGGTACTATTTCGAGCAGTGGCATTTTCAACGAACGAACGAGCCCTTGTTACAATACTATATGTTTAGTTTGGTCAGATATCTGCACGAAATAAGTCATATTCATGTCAATGATTAGTTAAAATGCCATTTTAGTTTGCTAAGCACTGAGAACTCATTGCGAACGAAAACAAATGAAGGTGTTTAGACAACAAGGCAATGCCTAATAAATTCATACAACAGGTAAATGATTTATTGGACAAAATGGTGGGATTTTTCACTGCCTTACAAAAAATATAAAAAATTACAAATCATATAAAACTATATCATATTATATCATATACTTAAATAAAAATATAATGGTTCATCTTCCTAATGATTTAACGCAAAACCACTCAACCGATAGAGCTGAAATTCTGTATAAACATAGTTTCTTGGCACATTTTGAAACACTTAACATAATATTCTTATTTTTTGAACACAATACACATAAGAAAAATTCAATTGTATTTTTATTACAAAGTTGGCAACATAGTAGACCTCACAAAAATATGAAAGTCAAACCGCTGTTAAGTTGGTCATGGCAATCAATGTTTCATTTTCAGAATATCGTTCGAAAATGTACCACAGTCGTTACAATTCTAAACACCAGTGGGTACTATTTCGAGCAGTGGCATTTTCAACGAACGAACTGCTTTCTACCGAATATTATTCTACTTATTATTTTTTACCAATAATACGAGCATAATAATGAAGTGCCACATTTTGAATAGGCAGATGACAGGATGGGAGCATGTGGTCAGCATGCCGAATCCCATGACAGTTATTGATGGCTTACTGAATCGGAGCCGCTACTTCTTTAACAATTAGCTCCTCGGTTGGTGTCACGAGGTTGAGTGCACCCCGTTCCAGACCTACCTCAGAAAATCCGAGGAGATACCAGGGATCAAACCCAGACTTGCGCGTCAGTAGTCAGCAACCACTAGACCACACAGGCGGTCTATCATAACATCAACACCAATAATAAAAACACTGAACAGCTCAAGAATGATTGCTGCAAGCTGTTCTTTATTGCATAAATTGCAGAGATGCAGTAACATTGCAGTGGAAGTGTAGTGCAAAACTCTGCATTGAAATAAGACTGTTGAAAGATGTATGAATGCAATATTTTTACATTTGAGTTGCTCAGAAAATAATAAGAAAAATGCAGTGTGCTGTGATGGCAAACCAGTTTTCCCTGCAAGGCATAAGCGAGCGATCGCGGGTTATAATGCTGTTCAAAATTGTACCTAAAAGTGTTCGTATTTGTACTTTGCGTTAGTTTTTGTAAATTACTGCATAGTTGCACATTCAGCTCACGAATGACACATGTTGTGCCAATGGCTTACGTTTTGAAGACTATTAAATTCGTTGGTGTCAGTTAAAAATTGGTTCTTAACAATATATTGCAGTAACACAAAGTGGAATTATAAGCAATTTTATAACGTGCCATTTTTCAAGCACGAAGTTCTTACTTTCGGCTGGAAAATAATAGTCTAATTTACAGTCGAATCAGACAGCTCAATCATCACTCTCACGGAAACTGGTCAAGAAAACAGTCAGTATAAACGCTGTATAATTAAAAACAAGTTGGCCAACATTTGCAACCCAAGAGTCGATAAAAATCTTAGTTCGTTCAGAATTGTACCATGTTCGAAAATGTACCACCTTACACTATCAACCCAGTCATTCATTTATCTCCGTTATTTATCTTAAACTTATTGACGATATGATAAGATCATGAAAGCAACAAACAGTAGGAGGAATTAATTTAGGGAAAAGATTGGTTTTTGCAGATGACCAAATACTAATAGCGAAAAGTGAAGATGAACTTTCTAAAAATTACACACTAATTAAACTTAATATCAAAAACATATGATATCGAAATCTCGATTGAAAAAAAAAAGATGGCATTTCAAGGTACACACCCAGTCCGGTCTAAAATAATTATAGAAAATAAAATCATAGAACAAGTGTCAACATTCAATTTCCTCGGATGCGAAATAACAAACAGGTGTGAAATAGATGTTTACAAAAAATTAAATAGATTTAATTCCATGACTGGAACCATAAAGATAACACGAAAAAATAAAGCTAGAAAAGACTCAATAATAATGTTATATAAAGTAACGGCTATCCCCACTATAGATTATGGATCAGAAACATGGGCAATGACCGCACATTTCAAAAGAAGATAGACACCCGAAATGAAATTCCCGAGACCTATAGCAGGATACACAAGAAAGGACAAAAACAAAACAATGGTATAAGACAACTAAACGTAGAAGAATTAAATAAAGCAATAAAATAATATAGAAACAATTGGAAACAACACTTGGAAAGGATGACATAAAACAGCTTAACCAAAGCAGCTTGCAATTACAGACCAAAAGGGCACAGAAACCCAGAACGATCCAAGAAAGATGGACTCAACAAGATTCTGGAGCCGGAACAGGCTAAAAGGCCTAAACCGTGAAGAAGAAGAAGAAGAAGAAGAAAAATAATAAGATATGTATGTTCAAGATAGGCCTATCTATCTATGATAGAAAATATAAGGATTTAGGCGATGTTCAATTGGTGGGATTCGGAGCTTCAGTCATATTGCAGGTAACTTCTATTATCAACATTAAATACTTGGACAACTTTTTCACTAGGTTCCACCTCATGAAACTACTGATAGAAGCGGGAATAAGGGCTATTTTTTGTTTTAATACTAAGATTTGCTTACACAACTGGTTAAGGAATATAAGAAAATATTAGTCATTTTACTTTCCTTCCCTGAATGTGCCATATGGCTGGGTCATATCGGGAAAGATCTGTATAAGGATAAAAATATCATACTAACTTATTTTAATGAAATTTAAGTTGTTTATAAACAGTGAAGGGCATCAAATACTTTAAAATTAATTCGAACCTGTTTACTTTGTTTATTTTCTATAAATGTTAAAATATATCACCACAATTTTACAAAATTTGGCCATTATGGTATAGCCGAAAAATTATGTGGAACTGTTCCTGTGGTTTCAAGCTTTTTGCATTATGGTGGAAATTAGTCAGAAATTTCCAATAAATCTGTTTCTATATTTTGAAGTATCCGAAAACTACATTTTCAACTGAAGGAATTAGAAGTGACGTCAGAAGTCACGATCGAAAGGTTCATAAAAATCAAGTCCTTAGCAGCTAGCAAACAAGAATGTGACTCGTAGCATTAAGTAACAATCTGTAGATAAATGGAAGCAGACAAAAGCATATTCTGTCAGAAGCTCGTGCAGGGGCGTATTCAGAGGGGGGGGGGCTGAGGGGGCTGCAGCCCCCCCCCGAAACGTTAACTAATGCTAATATGTTGCACATAAGGGCACTTTAATTTCACAATTAGTAGACTATTTAATTGCACATCTTGACTCATAAAAGGTTCGGCATTTTATTCTCTACTAATTTTCTAGGAAAAATTAATTCTTTCGTTGCATTTTTACCTATTTTGTTTCAGAATGAACTTTTTCAACATTACAAAGCAATCTCGTAATTCCTTAGCTATGAGACATTCATTAATAAATGTAGTAAACATAACAATAATAGAAAACGTAATATTACAGTATTATACTACTGTATATTCATTTTTTAAAATATGTATTTAGAAATATTGTCATATTTTCAATTTTTAAAGTCATATTTTCATAAATTCAAGGTCATTTTCAGGCATTTTTAGATCATCAACTTCTGAGTCCTAGTGATAATAGTGTTAGGCTTATCACAGCCCCTCCCGAAAAGAAATCTTGGATACGCTCCTGAGCTCGTGTATGCTAATGCAATTCCTAGTCATGAAGTTGCTAGTCACTAGTAATGGCTTCAGTTTTTGACACAGCATTAGATCAGAATTTTCTAAAACATCAGCCGAAATCATAATCTTATTCTGTGGGTGAGTCGGTAGCACGCTTGCCTTCCACTCCGGCGGCCCGGGTTCGATTCCCGGCCGGGTGGGGGATTTTTCAGTAGTGAAAGATCCCCTCCCCGGGTTCAGGACTGGGTAGGTTAAGTCTTAGGTTAAGATAATGCACATTGTGCGCGATTCCTTAATTATTATTCTAAGTTAATTTGTTACAGGTGATGGTTCTCAATTCGAAGACATCCTTTCAATTGATTCTGTACATCAACCTACATGAATACTATTTCACAATTTGCTTTCAAATGGTCAGGTCACAGTTTACCTGAAATACCACTTTCTTCATCATTTGCATAAAGTTCCACTTGTCATGCCACTTTATACCTCAAAGGCTTTATGTTTAACAGCTGTGACGTTTCATTATCTGAAATATTTTGTATGAATAATGGAGTGCATCCTTTAGTGAAAAGCCTCTAAAATTAAAATAAAATTGTTTGTTCACTCTTCCAGTCTTGAACAGACACTCATTGTAAAAAAGAAAACCTTTCAAATTGCCCCTTCCAATTAGTGTCCTTGTGAGGCTCACCTGACTTCATTATAGGCCCGTTATTGTTTAGAAAGGGTTCTGGGGTCAAATACAGAATACAAAAATGTTTGGCTCATAAAGAAAAACCATGAAGATAGAAAGAAACAAAAATACTTGAAATGACCCAGCGTAGCCATGTGGCAACACGGCCAAAAAGCATTAGAAATAATTACTAAATTTCAAAAACATTAAAATCTATTTCTAGAGTGAAATAAGACTACATTAAACTACAATTATTCATCAATATAAATAAAAAAATTAGATAAGGAGTGTGAACAAAATCATATTTTCCTTGTCATATCACTTTCATGTGACATGTTACTCTGGCACCTCAACTTTAAGATATTATCACGACGCAATCACACAAATTATTTAAATCAAGGATTCCAAGAAAGGCACGTTTCTAGAATGATAACAGATATCAGACTTCAATAAAGAGGTCTGTGTTTAATAACTAGCACATGCTATGTGCATGAAAGTTTGCTGTTGCCATATGGCATCTCTGGAACAAATCGGGTTAAGGAAAACAAAATAATATGTAGAGGAAAGTAGCCGAATATCGGATACTTAAAAAAAAATAATTCTACTAACTACAATATACATTTTTTTTACATAAAACTTTTTTGTATTATTAGTAATATTGTCAATTGTTATTTAATAATGAACATCTATATTAATAAAAATGAGTTACCAAATGGTTGTTGCCGCATCACTTGAGAACGGCTCAACCAATTTGGGTGATTTTTGTTCTGTTGTGTTCGTAATTGTCAGGGCAAGGTTTGTATGAAAGAAAATTTTTGGAAAATCCACGGGAAAAGTCGGAAATGTGAAATGAGGCACAGTTAGAGTGTTCTGCTGTCAATTGTTTACATAACGAAAGTTTGATTTACGGTGTTCACATAGGGTTTTGGAAACTATATGATAATACTGGGCTTTAACAAATTCTGATAATATCGATGTAAGTAATACATTTGTGAAAATAATTCTTGAAGAATAAAATCCACGAAAATAAAGCAGTCACATAACTTTCTCTACCCTCGACATGGAAAATATCATTTTTTCACTTCACATTCTGATGTAGAATAAGCGGTCGTATTGCAGGGACAACTTACGTGTGTGCCAATGAGTATGCTATATCGGAAGTCGGTAACAAATACTATCCACTGATATGTCACTCATAACTGTAGGCTTTCTATTAGTTGAGAAATAGGACTAGGGATGTTTATCAGAGGCCCTAAGCATCTAAAAGAAGATCACATGGGATGGAACATTTTCAGTCCTATGCGCGCAGTATATATGTCCCAGGTTTTTCGGAAGGAAAGTGATAATGAATTTCTTTTTTACTTCAGCCCCGAAACGGTTGTATGGTAATATGAGAGTGAGAAATACAATTTTCTGTCAAGACAATACACTCTTATGTAACAGGAATTTCTTTTTCTTCTTAATTGCACTCCTCCCAGGCATGGTGTATAGAAGCAAAGGAATGCAACATTCGACATCCTCTATGAGCCATAAAAAGCTATATCTAGCGTTTTCTGAGGGAATAGTCTGAGTGTCATATGTCGTTCTTCCTCACTTCGAATTCTACATATATATTATATAAGGACCTAGAGTTCCAACATCGAAAGTCTTCCACAAGTTAATTTCATATTACAAAATACAAAACCCGTGTGACGCCGGGCCTTTTAAGCTAGTTAATTATAAATTAAAATGCATGACAAGAAACTTTTAAATTACATTAACTTTAAAAGTCATCAAATCACTAAAATGAAAAATGGTTTCCTAATATCGGATACTAGTATATCCCAATATCGGATACCATCCGATACTAGGCCACACAATTATTAACGCATATCCTCAGGTTAACTACTGAAGCACCCAGCGCATGTCAAGTTTATCCAGTCACTAACTTTGGCACATTGGTTCATTAATTTCGTCCGCCACAGGTAAAGCATTCTGTGTCGTTCTCTTCTTCATCATCACTAGAGCTGGGATTTTTATGTAGTATCAATTGGAAAATATGTACATAAATATGTAGTGAAAATTGGGGAAATATGTAGAAAAATATGTTAAATCTTCAAAATATGTAATATAAAATATTAAATATTTCATTTCAATTTCTTAACATTATGCTCAAGAGACATTCATACGTTAACATTACATTTTTGAGTACAGTAAACAGTTATTATTTGATGAAAATGTAACCTAGAAACCACATTGTATTAATCTGATTTCGAATATTAGCTCTCAGTCCTATCAAGTAAAAATATTATAATATGAGTAAACACACAAATTCCAATATAGAGACATTCATTCATTAAATTTTGCAGCACAGTGAACAATTAAATATTTTTCTAAGTTCTCTGGGGTGAATGATAGCCGTTTGTCAGATAGAATGTTCTTATAAGCGGAAAATGACCGCTCAACATCGCATGATGTCACTGGGGCAAATTTTAGCAAAGGAATATTTTCCGGTGAGATGTCCTTAGGACAATCTATAATGTCCCTTTTAGAATTTGGCACACACTGCGAAATGTTGAAAATCCAGGGTTTTTTCTCAAAACTGTTTTTAATTTATTCAATGCACTCTCACCACTCTCCCCATGCACTACACTTAGTTTTTCAATTGCATCTTCCACAACACCAATATAATCTTGAATTGGAAGTCCTGAAGTTTCCAAGCGTGAGATGCTCTCCGGTAGCCAGCTAAAGTTGCTCCTAATGTAGGAGACAGCAGAAACTACTTTGGAATCGCTGAAGGCACGCTGAGATTCACGAATACATGCAGCATTTTCAGGATCAAAAGAATCTACAATAGTCTTCATGTCATCGAAATGTTCACCATAAAAGTTCACTGCTTCAATCCATGTTCCCCACCTAGTTAAAACTGGTTCTGGAGGCAATGGTGTTCCTGGTAGTTGCTCTTTGTATGAGTTCACTCGCTGTGGGGCTTTTAGAAACACTTTTTTTTTTTTACCGAAATTAATGTGTTGACTTCTGGAAATTTAACTCTTATGTCCTCGGCAACACGTTGCAAACCATGAGCCAAGCACGTCAAATGGAGCATGTTCGGGTAAAATACCTTCAGAGAAGTTGCAGCTTTAAGCATGTATGGTGCTGCATCAGAGTATAGCATTAATACTTTCTCTTCTTGAGTTCCGGTAGGCCACAACACTTTTAGTCCATCTTGCAATAGTTGAATGATTAGTACGGTCCAGCTCTTTGCAGTAGATTAAACACAGGTTAGAAGCGCTGTCAGGTTGCAACTTTCCTACCATGAGATTTGCTATGTTACGTCTCTTAGAATCAGTCGTTTCATCAACCGAAACCCATATGAAAGAATCTCTGATGTACTCTCTTATGCTGTCCATTACCTCATCGTAGCAGATGTGTAGATAGTTTTTGCGTAGTGTTGAATGGTCAGGTATATGTTGCTTGCAGTGTTTTTCCAAGAAAGATCTGAATTCAGGTACTTGAATCTTGTACCATGAAATGTTAGCAGCAATCATTGCACTGCACAAATCCTTATAGAAAGGGTTAATTGAAGTTGAATTTTTCATCTGTGTTAAAAGCATATTTGCTTTGTCGGTTGACGTAATTGTTTGTTTTTTCTATGCAGTGCACTTCTTAAATGCTGTTCAAGCTGGGATTCATAGAGCATCCTATGTGTTTGTTGCAATCTTGACAAATCACTATTTTGCCATCAGTTGTAAAACACTCGTCAATTGCAGTCCATGATTTTAATTTTGATGACAGCGAAGATGACACTGGTGCCATGTTCGCACTAGAAAGAACTGAAGTAAACTGTTCACTTGCCCACTTTGATTCTGAATGAAACTAAAAACAGTTTGGGATTTAAGGTTAACTGGAATTCCCAACAAAAGAACAAATTTAAAAATATTACTGGAAAATCCAAACAACAGTAGCCTACCTCTTTGAAAAGAAAAATTAGGCATTGTTAAAAGGGAGATGTAAAGTATATAGTAAAAGTATTGAGTGCAGAATTCACAACAGTTAGGTTTCTTTTCATGTAGTGGTCATGCTCTTAAGTGGCTGTCAATCATCTGTCAACCCTTTCTTACCTGGTATGGTCATTCCTTGCTTTTCAATACCCGTCAGTGATCTTAATCTTCCTATTGTGGCAAGTGACAATATCCACATAGCTTCAGTATAAAATTTATAGGGAAATTTACACATGTGAAACAAGAAAATATTGAAATATGTAATTTTATGTAACATCACAAGAATATGTAATATACTTAAAAATATGTAAAAATATGTAAAATGAAATTCAGTTACAGAAACCCTAACATAGTGGTTTGTGAAGATATCTCTTTTCCCAGCATCTAAATAGAAGGAACAAAATATGTAATTACATAGAAATCCCAGCTCGAATCATCACCATCACTGTCTGGTCTCCTCGGAGTTTATAAAAGGCTGCTAAAAACAGCTTGCAGCTTCGAAAAAGATAGATTTGGATGTCGCCGAAAAAATGTTTTCCCTGAATTCTCAGACAAAGGTTGCTTCAAATCATTTCTTATGGCTAGTTGTCACGCAAACCATAATAGGCCTATCGTTCCTTTATTGTTAAAGAATACTTCACTTTTTCATTTTCTAGACTTTCTGGTAGAACATACTTTTGTCCCAATTTTCGGAGCACAGGTCACAGAATTTTTACCTGTATGAATAGCATAGTCATCCAAACTTGACCTTGACACTTTAAAGGTTTTAAAAGCTTTAAAATAGCCCATTTATTTTTTCTCACTGCTTCCACATCTTTCATCATTGAATTATAAAAAAAATAGGGTCCCATTTTTCTACATGGTTTTGTTTGTACAGGAGTCATCAACAAATAATGGAATTAACAGTGTTAATTGACTGAATTCATTTTCGAAACGCAAGATAACTAACCCATATTAGGCATTGGCAGCGGCATTAAATGTATTAATTTATATCTTCCACTGTTCACACAAGCATAATGAAATACACCACAAGTAAACTACAATATAATATAACTTAAATGAAATAAGTGAATTAATTATCGCACATATCCTCTTTTGAGTAGAAGCTGGTAAATTCTCCTCTGCAAAATCTCACAACGCCAGAAAACAATAATACACTTCTCACGCAGAAGATTTTCAAATTAACGCTTCCAGCTCAAAACACCAGAGTGGCGTCCTAATAGGGTAGTGATTCCACATAAAGACATCAGGGTGCAGCATTTCCTGTAGCTAATATCTTGTCTAATGGCCGGTTTCTATAAACTCGCGAATTACCTATGGGTAAATTATCCAACGCACAGAATTTACACAAAAATAACACCACACAAACACAAATAATTTAAAGATAGCAATCACATACACTTGTGACGAGTTCCTAGAAAAATGTCCTCTGAGTAAATATGAAAATGACAGAAAAAATGTTCCTACAAACTCGGGCTAGATCTTTCCAAGGGTAAATCTTCGGGTAAATTTATCCTTTCATGGATGGCTGGATAAAATTTAACCTTTCATAGGATCAATAGTAATATTTAAACAATGAGAATCAAAGTCTTCTGAATTAAATTAACTGTACAACTCCAAGGCCGTGCTCATTATATCATTGTAGGTTAAATGGAACTAATTTGTCCATGGATAATTTACCCATAGGTAATTCACTAGTTTGTAGAAACCGGGCATAAGTGACAAGATAAATGGCAGTTAATGGGTTAAGTATGGGCAATAGGCCTATAACTTTCTCACTTCACATTATTATTTAAAATATGAGGCCGTATTCCAGGTGTTCTCTGAGCCGCATGCAAAGGGTGTGTAGTTCGCCACGCAAATCTTAAAGCCTCATTACCGAGCGGGGTGGCTGAGACGTTAGCGTCTTGGCATCGCATTCGGGAGGAAGGTCCCGTGTTCAAATCCCGAGACCGGTCAACTTGACTTTGGTTTTCCGCAGTCATTGAGGCAAACGCTGGGTTGGATCTTCATTACCACGGCCCATCTCACCCCATTTATCCCATTATCACCCTTCAGGTCATTCGACCTCATTCTATTATCATCTAGCCATAATCCCCTTCTTGCGGAGCGGACGATTTCTCTGTATCCTTTCCTACATCCCGAGCCCTTGGGGAAGGTATTGTCCCGAATCGAGCCCTCGAGCTTTGGCCCTTTCTGAGTACTCATGGAGTACTGGGGACGGATTCGTGTGCAATGAGGTCGCACTTGGCAAAGGGACGGGTGTAGTAGGAGATGGGATGGGAAGTCTGTTGGGCGAGCGGCTAAGGGGGCACCTGCAGCCACCATTCATCCCATTCTTCGGGGTGCACAATAAGTCTTTGTAAGGCCGGTATTCCACTATCCAAGTTATTTGATCAAATCGTCTAGAAAAAAGAAAATGGCCGCCCGTTGCTTCAAGGAAACCGTATTGGACGATCATTTGAAGACTTTCTGCATGTCGTTACATTGGATCAAAGATTTCCCGGCATTCATAGCATAGGGATCCAAAATGGCGGCTAAACATCGACTGTTTTGAGAAATAAACGGCACCAAAAAGTTTGATACCACATTTTCTTCAAGTAGGCCTATATATGATTATTCAGTTTTAATCCACATTTCAAAAATGATGTACCGGTACTACATGCTATAGTAGTAATATACGGATATATTTTAAAAAGCCCGGCAAGCTAACCTAAACTCGTCTCACATAACCAATGTAAACAGAAATTCAGCCTGATTTTGTCATTTAGGTATTTCTCAAATGCGGGGTCACTGCTACAAAAACATTTATAAACTAATAAATTTATACCATTATTTATACTGTTTTACGATTCACCAATGAAAATCAAGCCTTCTGTATATAGCCTGCATTTTTAACTTAGTATTGAGCAGACCCAATGTATGTCCGCAGTATAAATCACAAACATTCAAACAGTACTTTCATGGCAGAGCATTTATACTATTTAAGCCACATTTCGAAAGCGACATACCAAAAGATAAAAATATTGGCATTGCAAGCGAACCTAAACTCGTGTCATCGTTAACATAACCTTCAATTTAAAGAAAGTAACGATTCGGCCTGACTTCATTGTCATTTAAATATTTCTGCAATTATGCTACAAAACAATTATAACAAACTAATAAACTAATGCCATTATAAAGAATTTTTTAATGATTTAATCTTCGAAATTCAAGCTTTCCCTATACAGAGAAAACTGGTTTTGGTCAAAGCTATTGGATGTAGTGTAATAGCGCATCTTTGATTCAAATATCACCTGACAAGTTCTTCGTGAAGTTCTTGTACAATGAATTGGATAGTGGAATACCGCCCTAATGCTGAATTGCCTCGGGGTAGTCCCAACCTTCCCCGTTCTCTAATCTCTAACCTCTCAAGCCTGAGTTTATAACAACAATAACTGGCTTATAACTTCCTTTCGAAGAGTTTTTTAAAGAAAGGTATTTGAGTTTTACCTCTTAGTATAATCCCCATGACGTACAAAATTGAGAGAATTGTATGCAACACGTACGGAAACACTTTAGCGAATTCATCCAGCATTTACTAGATTCGTCCGTTAAAGTCTTGCTTTGCGTACTTGTGACATAAATAGCTATTTTGGATTCAGGGCAGATTAAGATTCTACGGACACATTAAAAGAATAAACCCAGACAGACTTACAAAACAAATAGTCGAATTCTACGAAAACAGGAGTAAAGCGACAACAGACACTACGAAGTGAATCGGGGAAATGAAAACCGATCTGAAACTGGCAGGAATTACACCAGAAGATGCAGAAGATGTTCAAAACCGGGAAATCTTCAGGACCAAAATTTATAAATGGCAAGTTGATCAAGAGGAAAAACCAAAGAAGAAGACTGAAACAACATCGTCTAAAGAGAGAAAGGAAGTCCACAGTAATAGGATGAAAGAGATATGGGCACAACGGAAGGCAAATGCACACCTTCAAGTACTTTGCGTAGTCCTAATGGGCTGATTCGCATAATATTATAATAATAATAATAATAATAACATTAGCTCATGTTCTTGGTTCTTGTCACCATGGTAATGCACTTCGCAATGCGAGACACCACTCCATCAGGACTGTCATTGCAAACGGTCTCCGGCAAGTTGGCTATGTAGTCCATGAAGAAGTTCATGGTTTAGCAGAGAAAGGAAGTGTTCGACGTATTGACATTATTGCCTACAAAGAGAACTCTGCTGCTGCTTACATCCTCGACCCGACAATAAGAATGGAATCTCATTTCAATCAGCCTCAGGAGGTTCATGAAGAGAAGCAAGCCATATATCAGCCTACAACACCGTATTATATGGCCGAATACAAACTTAAAAAAATAGAAGTCATCGGTCTTCTGATTGGAGCACGGGGCAGCATTCCATCTTTTTTCGTGACTGTGTGCAAGAGACTAGGGATTCCTAATTCCACCATTCTACAAGTTTCGAAACTGGCACTGAAGGGATCTGTCTCATTATTGCGCCATCACTTGTATAATTGATTTTTTTTAAGTTATGCATTATCTACTTCAATTATGATACAATTATTGAATTCGTAATATCTGGTAACTTCTAACTTTAAGTTGAATTTTTCTCAAACTGTTGGGTGTGTTATACTTCATTGTTAATAGAAGCACAGTAAGCTTTGTCATTTAGGCAATCTTGTAATCAAGAAAGCAAATAAAATAATAAAATAATAATAATAATAAAAATAATAATTTCATAAAGTTTCAAACCATAATTTAAACGTTGTCATGCCCAATAGTAGTCCTGCGTTTTGTTCCTGCAAAAGGAAACAAGGCGTTCCTTCTTTGTCTTTTGACAACGCTTTGAAGGAAATAAATTTTGATGCGTTTAATGGTTAGAAAATATTAATGCAATATTATAGAGCTGTTCGATTTTAATAACTTTGAATCCAGAGTATAACAATTTTGTAGGATAGTCGACTTATTTTTAAAGAATTTTTATTATTCTCTTTTGAAGTAAAATTAGTTTCAAACAAATGGACTTTTACTGGGGAACAAATTCAGCGGCTTCATGTTTCTGTCCAGCTATTTTATTAGTTCACATATTTTTCCTTCCAAATCGTTGACTTCACATATTGTAGTGTGTTCAACTTAGTGCTGCTTACGAAAATAAGTTCTCTTAATTCTGCATTCAGCAGCCAATTATGTTTTTCATTGTGGATCTCATTCATGGCTTGACAGGCTGTTTCAAGTCAACCATTTCGTTACTGAACGCCACTACATGTAAAATCCATATAATATAAAGCCATAGGCTGACTCACTCACTCACTCACTCACTCACTGGCAATGTTTGCCCACTTCTAGATGAGCTAGAAACTTGAAATTTGGTACACAGCAGGAAAATTACAAGAAGTATTTTTTTTATTTTTAGCCCCAAAAAACCTCAAAAAAGGCCTCACTCGCTGACATTAATGTTTGCCCACTTCCAGATGAGCTACAAACTTGAAATCTGGTACACATATAGCTTTTAGGCTGTAAACCACACGAAAAATACAAAAAGTATTTTTTAAAGTTTTTAGCCCTAAAAACCCCCGAAAAAGGGCTCACTCACTGACAATGTTCGCCCACTTCCAGAAGAGCTACAAACTTGAAATTTGGTACACATATAGTTTTTAGGTTGTAAACCACAGGAAAAATACAAAAACCTTTCCCGAGAACCTCAGCGGAGCGGAGCGAGTTATTAATATAAAATACTTAGGGGAAAAAACTTTCCGTGTTCCGGTCCAACTAAACCACTGCCTATGGTACGGGTAAAGAAAATAAAAAATCAGTTCCAGCTCTCCCACAAAAATCCGCAGAAAATGAGTTCGTTTTAATTTATTAAAAATCTTTGTTCTTTGATACTAATATTCCCAGGGAATTTCTAAATCACATACTTTTGCTGCTATTGCCATATAGTTTAAGGTTTCAGTTGTTTTCCCCTTACCAATTACAGCATGACAAAGAATACTGGAAAAAATCCTGTTACTGAAGGGATGAAAGCGATTGAAAACCTGGCAGCACACCCTTCATATTCTAATTTGACATCTGTGAATGATAATTTATCTTGCCAAACCTTCCACAGTCACTATCAAACTTTCTTGACGGAAGTTATAGAAGGGACATTGGGTAAAGCGGCACAATTTTGGATTGGTAATATGGACAATATTGAGATTTCAGCGAGAAACTAAAGAAAACAACTTTAACTTACACTTGGCATGTTTAGAAGATATGATTTCCCTTTTCTTTGCATGTGACCAACACAATTATGGCAGATATCTCGTAGTCCACATACCACCCTTTTGTACCTGCAAAGGACACACCTGAAGCAGAATTACTTCGCAATAACGGTTTCAGTGACTAGATCACAAGTTGCGAGTTCTAGAAATTACGTGGATTTCCGTGGTTTTCCGGGTTTTACGGGGATATGTTGTAATTGATAACGGGCAAACAACTGAAACCTTAATCTAGATGACAATGCCAACATAAAATATGTAAGTCAGAAATTCCCTGGGAATATTAGGATCAAAGAACAAAGATTTTTAATAAATTAAAACGAACTCATTTTCTGCAGATTTTTGTGGTTTTCGGAGTTTTCCGGGGATATGCTGTAATTGATAAGGGGAAAACAACTGAAACCTTAACCTAGATGGCAATACCAATACAAAAACATATGAGTCACCAATGCCCTTTGAATACTAGGAGCAAAGAACAAAGATTTAAAAAAATTTAATGAAAGTCATTTTTCCCGGGTTTCCGTGGTTTTCGGAGTTTTCCGGGAATATGCTGTAATTGATAATGGGCAAACAACTGAGACCTTAATCTAGATGGCAATACCAACAAAAAAACATATGAGTCAGAAATTCCCTTTGAATATTAGAAGCAAATAACAAAGATTAAAAAAATAAAACATTGTCATTTTCTCCGTATAGGCCTATACGTGGTATTACGGGTTTTCCGGGGATATGTTGTAATTGGTAAGAGACAAACAACTGAAACCTTAAATTAGATGGCAATACCAAAAAAAAAAAAAATATGTGAGTCAAAAATTCCCTGGGCATATTAGAAGCAAAGAACAAAAATAAATTAAAACAAAGTCATTTCTCCGGATTTCCATTGTTTTCCGGAGATATGCTGTAATTGATAAGGGGAAAACAACTAAAAACTTAATCTAGATGGCAATACCAAAAAAAAATTTGTGATTCAGAAATTCCCTGGGCATATTAGGAGCAAAGAACAAAGAAAAATTAAAACAAACTAGTTTTTTCCGGATTTCCGTAGTTTTCCGGGGTTTGATAACGGGCAAACAACTGAAACCTTAATCTAGATGACAATGCCAACATAAAATATGTAAGTCAGAAATTCCCTGGGGATATTAGGATCAAAGAACAAAGATTTTTAATAAATGAAAACGAACTCATTTTCTGCGGATTTTCGTGGTTTTCGGAGTTTTTTGGGGATATGCTGTAATTGATAAGGGGCAAACAACTGAAACCTTAACCTAGATGGCAATACCAATACAAAAACATATGAGTCAACAATGCCCTTTGAATACTAGGAGCAAAGAACTAAGATTAAAAAAAAAAATAATCAAAGTCATTTTCCCCGGGTTTCCGTGGTTTTCGGAGTTTTCCGGGAATATGCTGTAATTGATAATGGGCAAACAACTGAGACCTTAATCTAGATGGCAATACCAACAAAAAACATATGAGTCAGAAATTCCCTTTGAATATTAGAAGCAAATAACAAAGATTAAAAAAATAAAACATTGTCATTTTCTCCGTATATACGTGGTATTCCGGGTTTTCCGGGGATATGTTGTAATTGGTAAGAGACAAACAACCATAGGCGTAACCAGGCCGACCATATCGGGGGGTTTTAACACTTGAGGGGCCCCAGAGAGAGGGGGGTCCGGGGGTCCTCCCCCGGAAAATTTAAAAAATTAAGATGCAAAATAACGAGTTTTAAGCTTCCGGAGGTCCTCCCCGGAAAATGTTAAAAATTAAGACGCAAAATTACGAGTTTTAAGCTTCCCACGCTTTATACTTGTATTAAGTAATTTATGGGCAGACTTAAAAAAATTATACAATTTTCATTTTTTTAATCAATGGGGGGGGGGGTTCAAACCCCCAAACCCCCCCCCCCTCGGTACGCCTATGCAAACAACTGAAACCTTAAATTAGATGGCAATACCAAAAAAAATATGTGAGTCAAAAATTCCCTGGGCATATTAGAAGCAAAGAACAAAAACAAATTAAAACAAAGTCATTTCTCCGGATTTCCGTTGTTTTCCGGAGATATGCTGTAATTGATAAGGGGCATACAACTAAAAACTTAATCTAGATGGCAATACCAACAAAAAATATGTGATTCAGAAATTTCCTGGGCATATTAGGAGCATAGAACAAAGAAAAATTAAAACAAACTAGTTTTCTCCGGATTTCCGTAGTTTTCCGGGGTTTCCGGGTAAATGCTGTAATTGATAAGGGGCAAACAACTAGAAACTGAAACTAGATGGCAATACCAATAACAAAATATGAGAGTCGGAAAATCCCACGGGGGGGGGGGGTAATGGGGGGTAGGGCCTATACAGTAGCCCACGCTCTACTGTACAGGCTATATCCATCCTGCCATTCATGATTAGGATACAAAAAATATGTTTGCTTATCACATGTATTTTTTTAGCTGTGAATGAAACAGTAATACAAGGAATGCGTTGATATAATATAATTACATGTCACATACACCTTGGCCTATAGGCCTATACACCTATAGAGAATCACAATGAATGGAAGTTAGGGTTAGAGCTGGAGATTGGAGATTTGCTGGTGTCAGGTGGAGATTCTGCACTGTCTACGTGACAATGTTCACTCAACACACAAATTTATGTTTGGAATGTCTTGTGTAAGATGTCTCTGATAGCTGAGGTTTGCTACTTCGATAGAGATAGTGTAATGTGTCCATGCGTGATGCAACTGCGGATCTGCAGGGTGTGGGGCTTACAGACACCATGTGTAATGTGACACAGTAGTGAATTCACTTTTTGCAAAATCTTCACTAGTTCCACTATCTGAGAACAGATTTTCATACAATTCTGCAAACTAATTCTACATTGAGTACAACACAACTAATAACTAGGGCAAGGCATTTGATGATTTTGCATATTTTTTATATGAAGGTTAAAAGATGGCTCGAATATATTTAAATGTGTATAATTAAATAATTTATTAAATAAGCGCAATTTATTTTTGTATTTTTTGCCTCATTTTGCATTTTTGTCATTTTCAAGAGATAGGTAATTTTTTTGCAATTTTTAAGTCATTTTTTGCATTTTTAGGTCATTTTCACGTTTTTAGGTATTTTTTTGTTGTTGCATTTTTAGGTCTTTATTGGCACTTTAAGTCATGTTTCCGTGGAGGTAGAGAGGAGTTTTTCCATGTACAAATCGTTACTTTCACACAACAGACAATCCTTTTTATTTGAGAATCTCCGCCAAGTGTTCATAGTTCATTTTAATACAGGTTTATTGTAAACTCCATAGCAGTTTATCTTGTAGCAATAAAGATCTTTTTCTTTCTTTTTAAATTGACATGTTTGCTAGGAAAAATTTGATAGGCATGCCAGTTCAAAAAGATTTTTTTTTTCGCTAAGGGCATCCAAGTAGTTTAGATATACTTACTTCTTTAGTAAAAAATGAGTGTTTTTTATATTTTTAATTAATATATAAAGCACTGACATCCATTTAGTTGCTTTTAACGATTCATTACTATAAAAAAACTAAATTTAAGTAATAAAGGACAATTTATTGGTAATTTTTTGAAAATTTTGTGTCATTTTTCACTATTTGTAGGTCATAAATGCATTTTTTATTTTGCATTTTTTCACTATTTTATGGTCATTAAATACCTTGACCTACCAATAACTGTCTACATAATTTATATTTTGGAAAACAAAATCATACTTGGCCTATTCATTAACAAGGTAATTTTCCTAAAGTAGGCTAAGTAAGTTTTTGCCAATGGATATTTTTTCATAAATCTGACATGGACCTCAATAAAAGTATCATGCCTCATTATTAAATTTGCATTACATTTTCACTTTCTCTACCATACAAGTAGAGGAATATTGTGTTCCACCCTGAGGACGATGTAATCTTTGTCTAAATAGAGAAGACGCTGAACATGTAATTTTAAAATGTCCGGAAACTGAAACGATCAGACAAAAATTTTTGAATAAAAAAAATCCTTGGAACTTACGTAGAAATAGCATATGATATAAGAAATTAACAACGACGAAGAATATGAAAACTTTGAAAGAAATTGGGAACTTTTTATACATTGTTAAAAGAAAATGGTAAAAACAAATCCTAGAATTAAGTGAGCAAGTGTGTTGATCCTTTTGCTTTATACATAAGTAAGGCACGTACAGCAAGACAGTGATGCCATAATTTGTAAGTTCTCAAGGCTTTTATGTTAATATTAATCTGTAATGGTAGGAGGTACCGGTACACGCTATGGTGAAAACGTTTGTAATGCCAAGGGTGTAAATATTACGACAGAAGAATAAATTACAATTACAATTACAATTGTATTCCAGCCTGAGATTCCATGTTCAGTTTTTTTTCGGCATTTAGCCTATAGACGTTTTGAGGTAAGTTACGCTGAATCCAAAAATACAATTTTCAGAAACATGTCTCTGAGTGTGTATTCCTGCCTGTCTGTCTGCCTAAGAATAGCGTAGGTTGAGAAAAAAACATCGTAGAAAAAATATTGTGAAGATTGGTATCATTGGTAACAATTTTATCTTACTTTTACTACCATGAAGTAGAGTTCATATTTAGTATACGGGCCATTCTCCAAAAAAGGGCAGATTTCAATGTTAGAAATAAAAAAAATATATATAGCCCTATATATTTTGGACCATGTAATTTTTTTATGTAATATTTATTTCTGCAGAGTACTACTGAGGTACTAATCCTACTTACCGAGTGGTATTTTGCATTAAATTAACAAGGTTAGAAAGTGGAGCATTCACGGAGGTGGGAAAATAGTAAGAAATAGTAATTATATAGAAGTTATGTGAGAATTAGATTAAATTTGCTGTATTAAATGTTATTATGGAAAATAACAATATTTATTACCATACAAATGGATTAACACACAACTTTTACTTATTTATATCTATGTTAAAATAGATTATCACCTTCAAATCAAAACTTTAAATCAAAACATGGTATATTGTCATAAAGTCTTAGGCTATACCAGTATCTTCTTTGAACAAAAATAATAAATGCAGACAGTTAAATATGTAATCAATTACAACATTAATTACACCTCCATAGATAGGACTCAAGACTAACAGTAACGGAGGTGAGATTTTTATTTAATTTGTCAAACAGCTTGAGAACATTTGAGATTAGAAAATCTCAGTTTTAGAGTTTAACTTTGCATTCCTTATTATTATAATTTATAGCAAAAGTAAATATAAAAACATACAACTTTACCGTTGGATGTAGGTTTTGGAGGTGAGGAAGTTCAATTACCAACTCTGCATTTAGCCCCTTTACACAAACAAACAACACAGAAAAGCACAGTGACAGCTTGGCTTTATATAAATGATAAGAAAACTGCCAAAAGTTAAAGTCCAAGGAAGACAGAAAGACTACAGTGCCATCTCTGTGGAAATAATTGAACTTTTATACTGTTTCACGGAGGTGAGGTCTCACTTTGGGACACACATGTTTAGTGCAAAACATTGTCTTCACAAAATGATATATTAGCTTTTCAGTTATTAATGACTCATTTTTGAGTAACACTAAAATGGAATACAAATTGAAGTCTGTTGAAATATGAAAGAATGAAAATGACAAGTCAGGCATGGGGACATGACACGGAGGTGAGATCCCACATACTGTGCCCTAAAATGCAGAAAATTGTAACTTTTGTTTAAAAAGTGGACTATGGGATCAAATAGACCTTATTTCAATCTAACTTATAATAATTCATAATACACAAATACTTATTTTACACCAGAAAATCAATTGCGACATGAATCTGCCCTTTTCTGGAGAATAACCCATACGCTCTCTAAATCAGCTGCTTGTCGGACTGGTAACACACCGAAAAATTGCATTTTAGCAACCTAGGCCGCTAAAATTGCATAAAACAACACCTAAACTGCATTCAAAATGCAATTTTATCGACTTTTGACGCTTAAGTCGTCATGGCAATCTATAAACAAAATCCAGATGGCATTGGCCAGTCATACCAATTTGAACATGGATTTAAGCATATATTGGATCATAAAACAACAAATTTACGCCAACATGTTTCTTTATGATAATCAGAAATTTTACCTGGGTTTATCGCTCAACACGGTAACCTACTTCATCCAATAGCTTTTCACATCTTGGTTCACAAGAGAAACGTTGCTTACCATAGATGCACCAGCATTTGATTTCTTCTCATAATCTACTGCTGCCGAGATTTTACTGGAAGAAACTCCAATTCAATGTTTCTGGCTTGGATTGAAAATTCTTCAGGATATCACTCATATTTTCACAAGCTTCCTAGTTCGTATGCATTATTGTTTACAAATATGCATCTATAGGCCCTACCATATTTCGTATTGGTACGGTTCATTGTTGTTCTGAGATTCAGGTGGCAGTGAGAATATGACGTTAACAAATGGCTCACTATACCTATTATTATAAATAATTATACGGTAGTTTTATTTCATTTCATATAATTTAGAGAGCTTTTACTAAAAAAATATTGTATGCACCACGTACGCAAAAGCTTTATCGGATTCATCCAGTATATATGAAGTGCTTATATTAGGGGTCAAAACTTTTATTTCACACATTTTTCTTTAAATTTTCCTATAGGATAGTTATAAGACAGCCATCTTTTATAAAATCTCAGAATCATGCCTTGCCTGGCCAACAACATGCTTTTGCACTAGCTGATAGAACTGGATAACCTCTTGTTCTATACCAGAATGTGAAGAAGTTTTATTTCGCATGCCTCCGGTAGAGGAAGTTATGTGACTGCAGCACATTAGATTTGTTATTTTATTCTCTATGCTCCGTATTTTAATCCGTCAGTTTTTTTTTTTAATTAGTAATTTTATGTTATAAATTAGTATTTTTAGTTCGGCTTTGACTTTTTTTTTAAAATGATTGTACATGTCTCCTCTTCAGTATGAATACCAGTAAATTAGTAGGTCTAGCTAAGCCAAACAAAATACAACCTGAATGTAGAAAGTCTGTGTAACTGTTTGCTTTATTGGTACCGGTACCTAATTCATAATCTCTCTATATATCTCATGCTCTGTCCTACACAAAGGAGAACCAACATTTTTTTAGTGAACGCAGTCAGATCCATACCCACAACACAAGGCAAAAAACAGACCTAGACACCCCATATTTAAGACTATCAAAAACACACAATAGCTATAAGCACATAGGTCCCAAACTATATAATAACCTCCCACACAAAATTAGAATCCTTAAAACAAAACACTTCATGACCTACATCAAAAAATTCTTAACAAAGAATGCCATATACAGTGTAGAGGAATTTGAAGAAAAATGCCACAATGCTGAATTATTTTCACTGTAAATAAATGTAAATAAGATTTAATGTTTTCTCTCTCTGTTCTATATGCAAATTGTAACACAACTCTGTCTGATCTTGTATAGTTAACATATCCCATAACATGTAAATGTTCAGAGGATGAATAAACTATTATTATTATTATTATTATTATTATTATTATTATTATTATTATTATTATTATTATTTCAATTTAATTTCAGGAAGACGTGCTAAGGTACTCCAGGGTCCGCAAGCGATCGTATTTTACAGGAGAGGATTCGAAACGCAACTGTGCAACTGTGTACATATAATAATAATAATAATAATAATAATAATAATAATAATGCTAAACTAGACTATTAAGCCCATGGGAAAATAATAATTGCACGACGAAGTGAATTTTACCGAAATCGCAATAGAATTATTTTCATTCTTGTGTCCGACTTTAGCGCTGTGTAACAAATAGTTGAATAAAAACACTTTCTTCAACGCACTTTATTTACCTTAGTAAACTTCTGGACGGCCGTTGACACTCTGCTGATGATGCAGGAACACCACCTGGGAAACGGCCGTCCAGAAGTTTACTAAGGTAAATAAAGTGCGTTGAAGAAAGTGTTTTTATTCAACTAAAGAATTATTTTTCTAAAACCAAACTGTAAATAATGATACAACACGCAGCAGAAACGCTAAACATGAATTTCAAAGGTCAGATGGAGTAACTTGAACTAAAGGAAAGTGAGATTTTAAGAAAAATCATAGGACCAAAATTTCAGGATAATAAGATAATATACATCAAGAATTAAACCCTCTACAAGAAAATTGAAAAACTTTCAGATACTATGTGAAAAAGGAGAATAAATTTCTATGGTCTTCTTCTCAGAATGGACTCTGATAGATTAACCAAACAAATCTTTGACTTCTTCCGCAACCGCAAAACAAAACCCCACTGGTTTAAAGAAAGTGAAAAAGATCTAGTCGAGTTAAAAATTACAGAAAATTCACTACTCGATCGAACGGCTATAGTAGCTTAATAACTAAAGACGAAAATACAAGGTTCCAAGACAGGTCGACACTGAAACCAAACCTATTATCTCGGAAGAAGAGAGGAAAAGAAGATCGGAAAGAATGAAGAAATACTGGGCACTTAGAACCAAACCTATTATCTCGGAAGAAGAGAGGAAAAGAAGATCAGAAAGAATGAAGAAATACTGGGCACTTAGGAAAGAACAACTCATAAAGAAATGACTGGTTCAACGTACCCCAAAGAGGGTGAAACGAAAGAAGAAGATACAACACTGAGGTTTCGAAACAGGACTGATCGATGCCCTCACGACGCTACAATTTAGTGCTAGAGTATTTGTATGCAGTCCACATTATGACTGTACAGGACTGCATAAAACACAACAAATAACTTTCACAAAAATAAATTATATTTAGACTGTGGTACCAGGATGAAATTTGAGGTTGGCGGTATCTAAATATTTAAACCAGGACCTAGTTCTCATCGTGATTTAATTTTTTCCCTTTATTTGCTATTTTTAAAAGTTTACAATTTCACGGAATTTTTTGTTTACAACAGATTGTCTTATATTTGTAAAAAAAAGTAAAACAAAGAAAAAACCAAATTTAATTTTAAATTTCAGAATATAGCCGATGTCCCAAGACACTAGTTTTAGTCCAGATTTGTACAAATCATCTAATTGGGTCGTGTGACATTGATGAGTGTCATTGCACACAAGTTCGTTCTATAGGCTGCTTTCGTCTTATTGTATTGCATACAACGAAATAGGACGTTTCTAATTTTCTATCCAAAAATATGAAATCAACCAATGAACGTCATTCCCTCCTCCCCTGCGTGATCCACATCACAGAGATCCAAGGTATATAAAGATACTAACAGAGATCGCCTGGAATCTGAAAGCTTCCCTACCGTTAATATGAACATCTCGTTGGCAGTGCGCATGCGTGGAGTGCTAAGTCCACCTTGAAAATATAGTCCACGGCTCCACACGCTTTAGTTACCCAAGTGGATACTAGCGTGGTACGGTCGATGTTTTCAACTCTGCACGTTTCGCTTGCATTGGAATGCCCGCCGCCTCTGTCTGTGACGTAGTCCATGCTTTCAGTTTGCGGGCGAGTACAGTACGTAGAAACATGGCAGCTTCCTCCGAACAGCTGACTCTCTGCGTTGCCAGTGCTGCGATCATGAGAATTATTACCAAGAAGATAAAATTACATACTAAAGTCAAAAGTTTAACAGATGCTAATGCAGACTGTACTATGTGAAACCAACCGGCAAAACATTGTTCTTTTTATTATAAAAAAAAAGATTCGGCAGTAAATGAGGTCATTGCCCACCATATCGACCGTCATGTCGATTGTAGTCGCGATCGATTCTTCTTTCGGTGAAGAGTGCATTGGACCAAGACGCAGTCTGTGTGCACACACAGAAATAACTATAGAAATGCTGCTTCATACAACTTTAAGCACCAAACAATTGAATCTTGGGACATCGGTTTACAGTACAAGAAAAAACTTAGGTCATAATCGATATGTTAACAGGTTCCTTTGCAATCCGGCGAAGGCTTATAACATTATGAGAATATTATAGAACAATTTCTGTGACACTTGGTTTCGAACCCGGGGCCATTGGCTATACGTGCCATTGTTCTACCAACTGAGCTAAGTCAGAGTTCGCTTCGCAGTGCCAGATGGAACCTCTCTCCTATGACTGATTGCCCTTAATGGTCTACCTCACTGTCAGACAAGTTATGCCATATGCAGTACTGTGAGGCACACTAATTAGTGGTTTTTGTGACCCGGCTTCCACTGTTATTGTACAGTGAACATTCAAGATGGATATATATGCATTCCTGAACCACAGATTGTCTCTGTTTAACATTACATGAGAACATTGTAGGAGAAAAATTCCTTTGTCCCTGGGATTCGAGCCCAGGAACTTTGGCTATCCGTACCAATGCTCTACCAACTGAGCTCGCTTCAAAGCGCCAGATGGAACCTCTCTCCTATGGCTGATTACCAGAGTCTGATTAACAGAGACAATCTGTGGTTCATGATTATTACAATTGTATTACCATTATTTTAATCTTCCTACTGAGTTGAATAATGTTTTTATGTAATTATGTCCACTTATGCTCAGTATGTAAGAAACTTTAGACACCTAACCTATTTTAAAAGCATAACTTATTCTATGACAGTTTACATAAATAAGCAGCATAAGCTACTAGTCTAGAAATATATAAAAATCTTGTGTACATATGATACAAGAGTCATAAGCATACTAAAAATTCTTAACACAGTTAAAAATATGTTTAAAGTCCATAAAAATGCAAGTCTTGTAATAAAAAGCAAATGTCTTCTTCTTACGACGCGTTTCGACGTTAATTCGTCATCTTCAGGTGTATATTTTATTTGTGTAGACAGAATAGCTGTAGACTACAGACATAAAATATACACCTGATGATGACGAATTAACGTCGAAACGCGTCGTAAGAAGAAGATATCTGCTTTTTATTATAAGACTTGCATTTTTATGGACTTTAAACTGTGTCAAGAATTTTTAGTATGCTTATGACTCTTGTATTATACTCGTATACGAGGTACCGTTCAATATATAATGCAACACATTTTCTTTCTTAAAGCAGGTTGGTTTTATTCAGGATTCAAATACAACATATTATTCACCAATCTTTTGGCTACAAAACCCGACTTTCCAACATAAACTCCGTTCAATGCTACAGCCTTACGTCACCTTAATGGGAGGGCCTGTATGCCTGCATGGTACCACTCTACTGGTCTATGTCGGAGCCAACGTCTTGCTGCATTCAATTTCCTTAGAGTAGCACAATACACTTCAGAGTTGATCGTTCCACCATGAGGGAGGACATCAAACAGAATAACCCCTTCAGAGGCCCAGAAGACTGTAGCCATGACTTTACCAGCTGAGGGTATGGCTTTTAACTTTTTCTTCGAAGGCGAGTTGGTGTGGTGCCACTCCATGGATTGCTGTTTTGTTTCTGGTTCGAAGTGATGAACCTATGTTGATCTTTGTGGCCTTCAGTTAGGCGTCGAGAAACCCAGCGGGAACAAACCTTTGAGTACCCCGACTGGTGGACAAGTGTCCACTGCCAGGTCTCCGTAGACATTCTGCAAGCGCCTATGAATATCTGTGATGCTCTGGTTTTCCGCCAAAAGAAACTCATTAACTGCTCTCTGTTTGAAACGCACCTCCGTTACAGGCCCATTTTGAAGGCTAGTTATAGCGCTGCCACCAATCAGAAATTAATTAAACCATATGAGATGAAGCAGGAATGTTTTAAAGATGTTACCCAAAAAAATTCCAATTTTTTTCAACCAAAATTGGCCGAGGAAAAAAAAAATGTGTTGCATTACTTATTGAACGGCCCTCGTATACACAAGTTTTTTTTTATTTTCTTATATATATATATACATATGGGTACGCCGTAGCGTAGTGGTAGAGGCACTTCACTATAAACCGGAAGGTCGCGGGTTAGATTCCCGATGAGATCGTTGAGATTTTTCAATTGGCCTAATCCTTCTGGTGGTACTATGGCCCTGGAGTCGACTCAGCCTCTAACAATCCTGGGGGTAAAGCCGGCCGGTGCGTAAGGCTGACAACCTTACCACCTTCATGTGCCGAATGTCCAAAATCTGGGAGCCTCAACCTCCTGGAACCCTCTGGACCTCCATGGCCTGTATAGGGATCACTTTACTTTATATATATATATATAAATATACATACATACATACATACATACATACATACATACATACATACATACATACATACATACATACATACATACATAATTTCTAAATTAGTAGCTTAAGCTGCTTATAGGTTAGGTGTCTAAAGTTTCTTACATACTGAGCATAGGTGGACATTATAACATAAAAACAACAGTATGTTGTGTCTTGCGCATTTAAGTGTCAACTGTTGCATTGTACGATAATAATTATCCTTATCTTATAAAGCCCTCTTCCAGCTCTCGATAGAAGAAGATAACATGTGCGACTAAGAAAACACAATTATTCCAGTGACGTTATTTGGAGAGGAGTGTTCACGTTGTCTTGCATAATACGATTTAAAATTTAGTTTGATATCAACGAATGTGACGAGGTTTGTGATAACTCCGAGCGTTATCATGCACGTCAACTACTTTGACAGAGACGTACTTCAGCCTCATTCATCTGACTGCTTTCTAACGAGATCAGCTGTAGTCAACGTGGATCTTTGTGACAAGAGGGCAATTTGTCAATATGTCATGACAGTTGTATTTTTCATAAATATTACAACTTTTCCTTACATTGCAAGCAAATTAATGTAAACTGTCAGACTAAAAGAACCCTTTTCATAAACGCGACAATTTTATGTCAAACCTAAAGATTACTTTAGTACACTGTAGATGGCTCTCATATAGGTGTGTGATAATTTATTTCAACATCGAATGTGATACCTGAGCAATTAATTATTACTATCGAAAATAATTGACTTATATATTTTCTCTTTCAATAAAAAGTCACTGAAATTGAAAGTTAGGTTAATCCGTTGCCTAAAAACCCAGCAAGGTCCATGTCTTCATCACTTTCACTACTACCAATATCACTACTACTAGTGTTCCTTATTAACAAGACAATTTAGCAAGTTTATTAACAAAAAAATTTAAATCACAAAAAAAAGTTTGTCAAGTTATGCCACATATTTACATAACTTACTAACTTGGCCTACATTTATGAAAAATTGCCTATCACTTCTGTAATGAAAATTCTACATTTTTTGTAAATTTGTAAATATATCAACAAAAATTAATGTTTTATAATTTTTTGCGGGGGGGGGGCACATTAACCATGTTTTTCTTTCTTTCTCTTACACTAACGCTGATGATAAAACACAAATATGTGAGTAATTTCTTACAATATTTAACAACATAAATTCATGTCAGAAGATACCCCAGATAAGTAATAGGAGAGGTCAAAGAAGATACACTTCCTCCAGGCCAGAAGATTCAGCGAAGGTGCCCTTGATGTTGGCAGCATTTCCACGCTACAGGGTGATACCAATTCGCTGCCTCAAAAACTCAGTTGAACGAGGTTCCCCGGTTAGTGAACACGGTCTTCTGACAATGTCAGCAACAAGAGTACTGAGACATCTTTGCACCATGAACCCATGGTCTCCACCGCAAAGACGACGAAAAAATAATTATCAACGAAAGAGTACTATTTTAACTGGGGGTCTTAAATGAATTATCCTTAACTGGAAAACACAACAGCCACCGTGTCAGCTGTACCGTTTCGATTGCTATGCAATAACACTAACATCTGAATGACTACTCACATAGGTATAATGGAAACGGAGATTATTCTGTGAATAATAATAATAATAATAATAATAATAATAATAATAATAATAATAATAATAATAATAATAATAATAATAATCCTGTTCCTATTAATATCGTTCCTGTCGCAAGAATGAAGACATTAATTGAACTCTTGTATTACAATTATATGTAAATGTTTTATATTATTGTGAGGCACTTGGTGCATCCCGTGCCCTGTTACTACCCATATGTGATGTGGAGAAATTTAATAAATATTAATAATAATAATAATAATAATAATAATAATAATAATAATAATGTAAACCGGGTCAATGGTTAGCACACTAGTAAATTGCCACTTCCTAAGTCATTTATATATAAAAAATAATACAGTACTAGGTGTTTTATTGCCCAAAAGTTAGGAGTTCCGTAGGCTAAGTTAAATTTTATCGACATAACTAGTCATCCTTTTAGTTTTGAAAATAAAAAAAATTGAAAACCTCTTCATGAGAAATACCCTTCATATTTTAGTAATGAAACCACATTCTAGGGAGTACGACAAACTCTAATAAAAATATAGGCTAACTTAATACAATATCCACAATAGGCCCGCACACAGACGGACACTTTTCAGTTTCTAGGCATCGAGAAACGTCGATATGTATTCGTGAAAACACAGAACAATGTAGCCCGGTCACAAAGCCCTAGATTACTGTAATTTACACTACATTTCAATGAGCTTGACCATTAAGGGCGATTATAGGTGAGAGATTCCATCTGACCCATGATTCGAATTTTGGCTTGCTCAGTTGGTATGTCATCGGCACGGAAAGCCGACAGTCCCGGCTGCGAATCCTGGTGTCAGAGGGGATTTTTCTCCTAAAATATCCTCACAGTAGAACATATTTTGCCCGGCATTCTCTGGATTTTCATTTTTGTCACTAACAATAGGCTATGTTTTCTCTGTACTATATAATATAAACTAAACTCCGTCGGGCTACTTCCCTGAAGGGGCAAGGTCTACCACACGACCGCTGCGTCATTTACCATAGGCAGATGGCAGGATTGGGGGCATATGGTCAGCATGCCTACACCTACGGCCGTTAATGGTGATTTTCGTGACCGGAGCCGCTACTTCTCAATCAAGAAGCTCCTCAGTTTGAATCACCAGGCTGAGTGCACCGCGTTCCAGACCTCCCTACGTCAGAAAAATCCAAGGAGATACACATGATCGAACCCGGGCCTGCGAATCTGTAGCCAGCGACGCTAACCACGAGACCACGCAGGCGGCCTACTATATAATATGCGAGAATGTAAAACAAACACAAAATTTGACCAAATTACTAATATGCCTCCCATCTCCCCCTTAAAAGCGAAAAGAGAAGGACAGTATTAGTTCTGAATGAATGTGGCAATATTTCCCAGATGCTTGTATAGATGCGGTGTAGACCTTCATGTTGCAACTTAGAGTAATTGTGTACATTACGTATAATTATATTGACGTCATAGACTGTGTTAAGTGATTCTCATTTGTTTAATGTCGTTAATCATATTTAGCAAGAAGATGGAGACCACATGAGAAGGTTTTTGGCGAGGTAGAGGGGGGATGAATCAATGAACACACTTGCTACGTTTTCAACTTGTTCCGTACAAGAACTGGGAGAGACTAATGACGTCATATTAAAATCAACCTGTATGCGAAGTTTTAAAGCCATTTTCTCACACTTGTATTTTCAAATGTCAAAATGATGCATCACTAGTGAGGTGAAAGGGCCTACAGCTAAAATTGAAAATCTTACATCATACATTCACATAACTTCCTCTACCCTAAGCATGGGCAATACAATTTTCTGACGTCATACTCGGATATAGAAAAAAAAAAAGAGGTCGGTTGCAGGGAGCGCATTCCATTGTTTCAGCATCACGCAAATTGTATATTTTCTATGCAAGCCCCGTTCTGTGTTTATACAAATGATGACTAGCTTATAACTACCCTTCAGAGAACTATTTCTCAGAAAAATAAAAAATAAAGTTTTAGCTCTTGGTAACAGAGCTCTTGGTAGTAATAGGCTACTAAAGAAAAACGAAAATGAAATTTTCTTCATGTAAAGTAGTAGTAAAAGTAAGAGAAAGACGTCGACAATCTTCTTGTCACATCTCCAGGCGATATCTTACCAAAATATAAAACTTCGTTTTTATACGACTTTTCAGACACCAGACGTCTTTTCTTCGCAAGTTCGATCCCGACCTAGGTCGATGTCATTTATGTGTGCCAGGAATAGGAATGCAAAAGAATCTCTGTGTTGAAAAATTCCGGGTCGCCGCGAAGAATACGTATGGGTATATAACCGTTGTTAAATAACCAACGAAAAAACAATTGAACGAACAAACATGACTGCTGCTGATAAAAGTATTTTGCAAATGTAATTAATCGTGTACAACAAATTAATAATAGTAATAATAATAAATTTACACATTTTATAGTCTAAACCAGGGGTCTCCAAACTACGGCCCGCGGGCCAAATCCGGCCAGCCAGTGTCATCAATCCGGCCCGCGACAGCTAATAACCAGTGTCACCAATCCGGCCCCCGACAGCTAATGGCTTATTGTTGTTACTGTTGCTGTGATATGTTGAATAAAAAAAACACAGAATGATAACTCGGTTTTATTTACTTGCTAGGTAAAGATTAATGACAAGTATAATACGCAAAAAATTTAACTTAAGCATAATATTTAACAAATAATTGAAATGAATCCTACTAGCATTATAAACTAACTAGCTTAAAAGACCCGGCGTCGCCCGGGTTTTGTATTTTGTAATTGGAAATTAACTTATGTAGGATTTTCAATTTTAAATTCTAGGTCCTTATATAGGCATTTATAATTTGAAATAGGAAGAACGACTTATTACACTCAAACTATTCCCTCAGATAAAGCTTGAAATATTTTTTTTATGGCTCATAGAGGATCTAGAATTTTGCATCCCATCGCTTGTACAGTGCACAGCAAGCCTGGTAGAGGTTTAAATAAGAAGAAACAGAAATTCCATAAAGCCGTTTTGGAGATGAAATTAAACAGAAAGCATTATCACTTTCATACTTTTCTCTCCAAAAACCTGCGATATAATATTATAATATACACATTACCTTACCTCGTTTTGTTTTCTCTATGTCCAGGGTAGAGAAAGTTATGTGATTCCATTATTTTAGTGGATTTCATTCTGTAATATTTATTTATAACATGAATTATTTTGATAACTTCTCTTATTTGTCAAAAGTGCATTTCATTTGTTTTTTTCCAAGCCCACCTGATACCATTTGGCAACAATATATTCTGTGATTTGGAATTGATAATTCTATGTAAAAAGGGATTAAGTATTTTCAAAAACATTTAATTTTTGGCATTTAGAATCAGAATTTTTCAAAATCCTTTCTTAGTGAGCACCTACATTATGAAACGAAGGTACTGTCAAAATTCCAAGTCTCTACCTGTTATAGTTTAGGCTGTACGTTGAGTCCTGTCATTCAGTCAATCAGTCAGTCAGTCATTCATTCAGTCAGTCAGGACAAAGCCTTTTATATATATAGAGATGAACATCCCGCGGTTTCAACCTCGGTAGTTATGTTGGGGTAAAGAGTATCGTATATGACGTAGTCTATCGATGTTTGGAATGTACATATCCTGAATCACACATGATTTTTATCCTGAAAATCCCACAGGAACGGAAAAGCTAAATTAACGCGAATGAAACCACGGGGTGTATAGTTGTAAAAAATAATGACATTTATGTAATTGTGATTTTTTACTGACAATAGTTTGTAGTTGTGGACCAATTTTACTTGTACCTATTATTAAAAGATATTTAAGATGCTCTTCGGTTAACTTGGATCTGTAAACATTCTTCGTGTACTTCATTTTAGAGAATGTTTTCTCACACAAGTAAGTAGGCCTACTACCAAAAACAGAGAACAGCCCACGAGCAAATTTATGCAAATTACCAAATTGTACCAGTGGAAGACTTACAAAATTCCAATAAAGATGAGTTATAATATTTGTTCTTAATTATATCACTGCACTGTAAATCAATAATTTCCATTTGAAGTTCCGGGGCTAGGGTTTCATTTTTAGTATCAAAAGGATTTTGAAAAATCTTAATTTCAATCGCAGTGACATCAAAGTCTGAGAAACGAGTATCAAAATTTATCTTCAAAGCACTCAAAGCAAAATCGACGGGAAATTCAGTCTCAGTAGTGTGGCTGAATATTTCACATGTTTTAAAATGTATGAAACATTTTTTACGTAATTGGGATTGAGACACGATTTGATATTAGTGAATAAATCAGGGAGAAGCTGGTTTTCTCCTTGCAATCTCAAATTCAGTTCGTTCATATGCTTTGTTAAATCGACATAGAATGCTAATTTCCACAGCCATTCGCTATTTTGTAATTTGGTAAGAGGGCGATGCTTTTCATTAAAAAAAAATTCAATCACTGCTTGAATTAAAAAAAAAAACAAAAAAACAAAAAAAAAACAAAAAACAAAAAACAAAAAAAACAAAAAAACGCTGAAGGACTTTTCCGCAACTAAGCCAGCGTACGGCAGTATGATATGGTAAGTAATTTTCTTTAATCTCTCCAAGAAACTCGCGGAATTGTCGATGATTCACCTCAGTGGTTCTGATGAAATTAACAACTGATATGGCTGGTTTTAGAACTTCAGACATATCCAAACACTTTCCGCACAAGGACTGTTGATCTATGATACAATGTAAGACTAATGGTTTTAAACCACCATCATTTTCTACAGCCTTTGACACAAGTGCAACCACTCCTTTATTTTTACTACACATGTTTCTACATCCATTAGTTGTAATAGATTTCAAGTTTTTCCATCGAAGGTTCTTTTTATTAGTGACATTTCCAACTCCCTTAAAAATATCTTCCCTAGTAGTCGTTCCGTGAATACTATCAATACACAAGACTACTCCAAGATCAACACTTGAGCAGTATCTGACACATCCGTTGACTCATCCAAGGCCAGAGAAAACCACTCAAGATGTCCATTTTTGTCAGATAGGAGAGATGATATATTTTCTGCGATTTCTTGTACCCTCCGAGCCATGGTGTTTGCTGACAAACTGAAAGTTTTAAATAAATTTACCTTTTCGGGGCACATTTCTTCGGCTACTGCAATCACGCATTCTTTGATCATTTCTCCATCGGTGAATGGTTTTCCACGTTTTGCGATTTCAAGAGCCACACGAAAACTGGCACGAGTTGCATCCTCTTGTTCAGTATTGGCTTTCGTAAACAAAGATTGCTGCGCTCTCAATTCGCGCTTCAAAGCTTCAAAGCTTCAAATTTTTCTGTCCGCAAACTTCCTGTATATTTTGAGTAATTTTGAAAATGTTTCGTTTCATAATGACGTTTGATGTTATATTCTTTGAGAACGGTTTCATTCCAAATCACACATAGCGCCTTATTTCTGGACTCAATCAAGGAATATTTGAAGTTCCATTGATCTTTGAATATTCTGCATTCGCTGTCTATTTTTCGCTTCTTTTCCATAGCCTACTAGTAAATCACACACAAAAACAACAATTCAAATAAAAATACTGTTACGTATGGGTGTTGGTCGGTTTGTAGATGTCTTTTAAACGGAGTTACGCACTCTCTTCCTTAGCCTTCCCTAGGCAGACTCACGGTCGCGCCGCTAGCCTTTTTATACTCAAATGACTGCCATCCCGAAGTGAGTTCTAGAACTTTCTGGAACCAACGAAGTTATTCACGAATGCTTGTTACTGCGCTTTCGAAAGTACATACTAGCTCCATCTGTAAGCGATAGAGGGTACTACCTCTACCAATTCCGGCTTTTAACCACCAGATTTTGTCGTCACGGTCGTAACAATACACAATAATAATTGAAGTAGCGAATTTAGCAGGCGTATGCGCGTACTCGGTGACTAGCCTAGAAATTATAGACAATTATAGACAATTAAAACGGTTTTGGCCCTCGGAACTTACAGGAGTAATAAGAATGGCCCTAAGGTTAGAAAGTTTGGCGATCCCTGGTCTAAACGAAGATGTGAACAGGGTAGCTCAGGTTCCGAGATGTATAGGAACAACAGTAACATTATCTCACAAAACTGTTGTAGGATTCAGAATTTCAAACCTATGGTCATGACGTAAAGAAACAAGAGTTCCACCAGTTACATATCGAAAGCTAAGCATGTACACGCTAATAAAAGAACAAATCATCTCGCAAGGTGTCAATATCACAGCTGACTGCTTACCATTAACACATTGAGCAAACCTAGGCTTGCCAGACGTCCCGGTTTGACTAGGACAGTCCCGGTTTTCAGACAAAATCCCGGTGTCCCGGCCGGTTTACTTCACGTCCCGGTAGAAATTAAATTTTATTTTCTATATGACCGATTAAAAGTATAAAATTGTAAAGTATAAGAGAGTAAAATAACCAATTAAAAGTACATGTAATTATTGTTCAAATTGTTATTCTTTATTCAAAGTGTTTCTTCTTACTTAAGTAACTTTTAAATATTAACATGTTAGAAATAAAATGTTTAAATTTATATGCTTATGTCATTTATTATTACCCCTGGTTTAGGTTCCTAATCAGTAACCATTTATTCATAGCACTGAGAATAAACTACCCTCTAAAACACTCTAACAATCCGCCAAGGGTGTGTACCCTTGAATACCTGCGACGCTGGGGGGCATTCCTGTGTCCCGGTTGAACATTTCAGAAATCTGGCAAGCCTAAGCAAACCTAAAGTCGCGTTCAGTATTCCATTGAAATCCAAGTCACAATCATGTAGCCTATTACCAAATTGTTTAGGACCCACCCCTAATAGTGGAATGATAATTCTTTCACATTGGGCCCTGTTTCATAGATCTTTTACCCTCATATTATTAGCAAATACATAATATTATTATTATTTGTCTTCTGTTTCATAAGAATATTTTCTAATAATATTAGTTATGAGTTCATGGCTCTAAATTATTAGTAAATATTGCTATATTATTGGTAAACTGTTACAAAGATTGCAGAACTAATAAAATTGACTGATAATATTAGGTGTTTCTGGGCTAATAAGTTATTCTCATACCCATGTAATTCAGATTTCATGATCTTGAGGTGGAAAATGAATTACTCTGAATTAATAATTATCAATTTAGAAAAAAGCTTACATACACTATCAAAGGCATTTTTGCCAAAACATGTTTTTAGGATCTGAGGTTAAATTTTAGTACATAATCCTGCTGCTGTTAATTCATTTCCTAGAGCTAGTTATTATATGTTACATTTATGAAGATATTATATAGGCCGTGCTGCTTTGAAATAGTACTAACAAAAAGACTAAGAAGAGAAAAAACACAAACAACAATGCAGACAAAACCTTCAAATCAATCAGCTGACTAATGAACTAATAATATTAGTGAAGAGATTTTATGAGTAGTG
The DNA here is from genome assembly GCA_964059195.1 of Ectobius pallidus. Classification (NCBI taxonomy): domain Eukaryota; kingdom Metazoa; phylum Arthropoda; class Insecta; order Blattodea; family Ectobiidae; genus Ectobius; species Ectobius pallidus. Next base: position 171,448,163 of record CAXKWD010000004.1, on the reverse strand, counting down.
TTCATGTCTCTATGAAACACTATTTTGTAAACTAATAAATAATATTATGAGTTCTAATATTATTAACTAATATTGTTAGCAACTTCTATGAAACAGGTCCCTGGCCGTGTGTAGGCTAAGCTGGAATTCAGACTGAACAATTAAATGCCATAGCCGGAATTTGAACCGGCGTTTCTATTTCACGATATGCCTTTCGCATTTCATGAGTCAGGATGTGCAATTAAACTGTACACTGTCTGTCAGATTAAAATGTCCTAATGTGCAGTACATTAGCAGGTCTCTGTATTTGGGGGGAGCTGTAGTCTACTCAGACTCCATCTGAATACGCCCCTGTCCAAGGTTGTGTCCAATTGGCATCCTTTCAATTAAGGCAACTATCCTGCAAAGGATTTTCTATGTCCCTATAAGATATCCCAAAATTCTACCGAAAATTTTTTGACGGATTACAGAGTGGACTCAGATCAAACATTTTGAGATAAGGGACTTTTTGTCGACGGGTTCGAACTAAATGCAATAACATGGTTATAATGTGTTAAAGGTGAGTACGCCACTGATTGCACTTTCATCTGAAATAGTGAACACAATATCTGTCAGATTTTACTTGGCAAGAATTTTTAGAGAGAGAAAGAAAGAGTCAATCACCTCTTTTGTTTAGAGACTTGACGGCAAATGGGAATTCATTACCACGTCAGTCCGTAGAATCACTGGCGAATGGTCCTGTTTGAGTCTATAATACCAATGTTCCTCACCAATAATACTTGTCAGCTATAATAATGACTAGGGCAAGGCATTTGATGATTTTGCATCTTTTTTACATGAAGATTAAAAAATAGCTTGTATATATATAAATATGTATAATGTAATAATTGATTAAATAAGGGTTTAAATACAATAAAATAAGGTTTTTGGATTTTTTGCTTTATTTTCCATTTTTAGTCATTTTAAAGAGAAAGGTAATTTTTTGGCATTTTTATGTCATTTTTCAGTGGAGGTAGAAAGGAGCTTTTCCATGTACAAATCGTAACTTTCAGAAAGCAGAAAATCGTTTATATTTGAGAATCTCCACCAAGTGTTCATAGTTAATTTTGAGTCAGGTTTATTGTAAACACCACAGCAGTTTGTCTTGTAGCAATAAAGAATTAATTTTTCTTTTCTTTTTAAATGGCACATATTTGCTAGGGCAATTCGATAGGCATGCCAGTTCACAAAGAATTTCTTTTTCGCTAAGGGTGTCCAAGTAGTATAAATTTACTTACGTGTTTAGTAACAAAATAAGTGTGTTTTTACTGTAAATTTATATAAAACGCACTATAATCCATTAAATTGCTTTTAGCAATTCATTACTTTAAAAACTATTTATAAGTAATAATGGTAAATTTATTGGTCTTTTTTTAATCATGTGTCATTTTTTCACTATTTTTAGGTCATAAATGCATTTTTCATGTTGAAATTTTTCACTTTTTATGGTCATTAAATGCCTTGCCCTAGTAATGAAGTTCGCCGCTGACCAGCTGGTGACGGCAAAAGATTTTCAGCTAACAAAAGAAGTAAGTAGCCATCTAAAGAAATTTTTGTTGAGGGGAAACCCTATTCTCCCAACCCAATCAGCTGACCAGGCACTTGTGCCAAGTTAAATCTCACATTCTATTCGTGCCATTTTAAGAAGACCTCGTCCCAAACCATCGTCTATATACAAAAGAATATAATAGTATTGTTCCCTAAACCGAAGATCTGCGTAGACACCGGCAACGACGAAGAACAGGTTTTCTCAGTGTTGCCGCTGTCATTCACCACTTTTCAAGTGAAGTAAACGTGCTGTGGTACGAATTTGGCAACGTTGTACTGGACTGCAGAAAGTGTGAATACGCCTAATTACCTTTCTATTCACTGATTGACTGGTTGAAGAGGATTAGGGTGGCAGCAGGTAGAGGCAGTTCTTGGAAAAAGAGTTTTTAAGAAGTGGCGTCCACAATATGTTCCTCACCAATAATTCTTGTCAACTGTAGATATATAAGCATTCATGAACCACAGATTATTGTCTCTGTTGGACATTACATGAGAATATTATAGGAGAAAAATTCCCCCGACACTGGGACTTAAACCCAGGACAGGACAGGACAAGAGAGGTTCCATCTGGCGCTGTGAATTGAACTCCGACTTAGCTCAGTTGGTAGAGCATTGGCTCGAATAGCCAAAGGTCCTGAGTTCAAGTCCGAGTGTCGGAGGAATTTTTCTCCTATAATATTCTCTTGTCAGCAGTAATAATGACAGCTCGCCGGTGACCAGCTGGTACTGGCAAATGATTTACAGTTAATAAAAGAAAGTCACTAGCCATATAAAGGGTGTTTGTTGAGGGGAAACAGTATTTCTCTCAACCCAATCAGCAGGCTAGGCACTTGTGCCAAGTTAAATCTCACATTCGAGTGAATTTTCGCAGTATGACAGTACCTTCTTTTTCAGCGAAGCTGCCAGTTGGTTTGAAGTTAATGCATTCAAGTTGAACGCAAATAAGACACAGAGGCTATTAGGCTATTTACAAGGAATATACTTGACGAAATTTCTCCTCCGTAAAACTTCTTAGAATCGTCTTGGATCCCCAGCTAAGTTGGTCTAAGCACATTAATTATATTTGCACAGGTAGTCCAGTCAATAAAGAGGTTGTAGTGGACGTAATCCAGAACTGAGTCTATTTCAAGGCTTGTTTGGAATAGTTAAGAGGTAAACATTATTGCCCTTATTATGCTTTCTTTCTTCCCCTCAGATTATTGACATTACGATATAGGCCTACATAAATAGAGAGAATGGCACAGGCTTTGATAAAATCATTATTCTACAGAAAAAAGTTCTTTGCATTTTGACAATTTGAAATTATGAGCCTCATTGCAAGCCACTATTTATTGAAGAGAATACGATTCTCACATTTGTCAACCAATATGTTTTCAATTGTTTGATCAAAATAAAGACCAATGCAGTAATAAGTAACTACAATACAAGCAGGAAGTTTATAAGGACCCCACGAAACGTAGGCCAATTGCTTTCTTGTAAATAAGAGTACAACATTAGTTAACAGATAACTATGTTCAACTGATTGGCTTCCAATGCTCAATCTGTAAGTCTTGATAGATTCAAGAATATATAACAAAAACTGGCTTACTCATAATCCATTGAACAACATAACTAATTCTTTAATGTTGATTTCACTATAATATTTTAGTGTATTTTTAGTACGTTTATTTTTAATGATGTTAACTTGTAATAGGGTGTTGTTTTATCATAGATAAACCCACAAGAGATTACGAGTTTATCGATAGATTCGCGACTGCGCAGCAGAAATTATTATGTATTATTATGTCCCAGGTTTTGGGGAGGAAAGTATGAAAGTGGTATTTGATTTCTTTTTTATTTCAGCCCCGAAACTGTTGTATGGTAACATGAGAATGAGAAATGAAATATTCCATAAAGACGATACAATTTTATGTTACCGGAAATTCTATTCCTTCTTATTTGAACCTCTACCAGGCATGGTGTGTAGAAGCAATGGGTGCAAAATTCTACATCCTGTATGAGCCATAAAAAGCTATAGGCGTATCAAGCGTTTTCTGAGGGAATTGTTTGAGTGTGATAAGACGTTCTTCCTCATTTCAAATTCTTCCTCATTTCAAAGGACCTAGAGCTTGAAAATCGAAAGTCTTTCATAAGTTAATTTCGAGTGTCAAAATACAAAACCCGAGCGACGCCGGGCCCTTCAAGCTAGTAAAAAATGTAAACAACTTTTTTGGGGCCCCTTGAGTGTGGGGCCCTCGGCGATTACCGACCAGCCGATCAGGCCAATCCGGGCTTGCAGTTATTTTATTGTAATTAACATGTCACTAATAGCTGGATAGAATACAGTATTATTAATTATTAATTATCAACTAGCCAGTGATACTTTGTTCTCTCATTGCAAATATAGTTATCCCTTCGTGTGTTGACTTAAATCCAATGAAAAAATTTAAATGACTATGCCATTCATATGCCGCGTGTTTGATATTGACCAATAATGTTTAGAAGTCCCTCGGATATAGACCAATCACGGCCGTTTATCTTGCAGTATTCTTCTAGGAATCGCGAGGATGGTGTTTTTCGCGATAAAACAGTCTGCTCGTTACTGGAGACGCGAGTATCAGTATGCAGTCAGATGCTGCCACTAAGCGGCACGAAAACAGATTATTTTATACAACATAACTTGTTTGGAAATTGAAATAATAGAAATATACATTGATTAAGAACACAATTTCGATTCGGTGCAAGCCAGTTCGTGTGCTTTTATTCTGTTCTGCTGTTATCTTGCCTGAATTATGTTAAATGTGTCTTATATGCACCATTGGTAGCACTGGTCACAACATGGTAGCTCGAATCGATTCATTGATGGTCGATTCACAGTAGCCTATGCCGTGATCTCACAACTGTTAGTTTTGTTTTTATACAACAAAGCACGAACGTAATTGCTATTATTTACATTTTATTCATGGAACGGTCTTAATAAATCCTACTCGAGATTACCTATGATAAAATGAGTGATCTATTGTATTTTATATTATTAAATATTTTTCCATAATTTCATATTTAGCCTAAATAATTTTCATATTTTTGCGCCATTTTATTCATATTATCCCTCCAATCCAATTGAAAATAAATCAATCACCCCACTGACAAATTTTCTTGGGCCCCCGTCAAATATTAAATTCATTACCCAATTCGCAATTTATAATGTATGCAACAAAAAGATTAGCCTATGTAATGATATTGCATAATTATTAAGTGCCAGAATGGTACCGGTACTTTATGAGATTGTCTGGTAGACAGGAAAATACCTGTCCGTCTGACTGTCTGTCTGTGTGTCTGTAAGTGCGATAACTCAAATACGCTTTATCGGATTTTCATAAAACTTGGCATACGCATTTATAAAGCCCATGGAACGAAACTTATTGATTTTGGACCAAATCGGTTAACTGATGACGGGTAGCCTACGAAATGGAAAAATACATTAAAATGTTCTAATTAGGAGCAATTTTATCTGTATGAACCACTTTAATCTTTTGAAAATTATCAAAAAGCTTTCTGCTTCTACTCTTCAAAAATAGCAATTTTTCTTCAAGAATAATCCATTTCAGATTAACTGATTAATTCCGTGTCACCGTTATATGACAGGACAATGCAGATAAAATAAACACATAAAACATAACTTAAGCTGTTTATTGACTTATAACCAATTTTATTCTAGAGTAAATTTAGAAAGTAAACCCTCCCTCTCGTCGGGCCTGTGTGCCTGTCTCTAGTTATAATAATGATGTCCTTTCTTCCAGGCGCTACATCAGAAGAACGAGCCCGGTTATCGGGCAGTGGAGTGAGACTAGGCTTTCATGTTGTGGAAAGTACTATAACCTCCCTTGTTATCTTTCCATCTTCTCTTTTATTTTCACTCCACATATTGCTTTAGACTTGAATATGGTTTTGTGCTTTGTCATACGCTCAAATTATTAACAGGGACCTCTCAAGTTTGTACATCGATTTCTTGTTTAGTTCCTCCACTAATGAAAACAAAGGAACCACGCAATTAAGTGCATTCATGAAGATGAATGTTCAGTCGCGTTCCTATTTACTGCGGATGGTGTTAACTAACCCTCTGCTGAAAACACATGGTGAAACAAGTGGACGACAAGAAAAAGTTAAAATTTTAACCCGAAGTTAACAGCTTGAGTCGATGAAACTGGCCGCTAGTGTTGCTAATATTGTAAATCTCATTATTATTGTATGGCCCTGGGGTCGACTCAGCCTCTAACAGAAATGAGCACCAGGAGCAATCCTGGGGGTAAAAGCGGTCGGTACGTAAGGCTGACCTAGTAATTGAATAGTCGGAGCAATTATTTACTCAGTTAAAAACCTGGAGGTTGTAGTCTACATTAATTTTTGAATACCGGCTTTATTCATCAACCTAAAAACCTGAATAACAAAGTATGTGCAACATATTTTGCTCTGTTTATTAAGTGCCAGTATGGTACTTTATGAGATTGTGTGGTGGACGAAAAAATGTCTGTCCGTCTGTCTGTCCGTCTGTCCATCTGTCCGTGTGTCTGTACGCACCATAACTCAAATACGCTTTTTCGGATTTTCATGAAACTTGGAAAACACATTTATAATGTCCATGGGAAGAACCCTATTGATATTGAACCAAATCGGTTCACCGGTACCGGAGTAATGCCCAATTTAGTGCCTATTTTAATAGATTGTGGCGCCTTTCTAATAGAAAGGCGCCATCGGCTTTCTAATAGAAAGGCACCATCACTCAAATACGCTGTATCGGATTTCCATGAAACTTGGTATACCCATTTATGACGTCCATGAGAAGTGCCCTATTGAATTTGAACCTAATCTGTTGACCGGTACCGGAGTAAACCCAATTTAGTGTCTACTTTAAAGGCGCAATAACTCAAATACGCTTTATCGGATATTTATGAAACTTCGTATACGCATTTATAATGTCCATGGGAAGACGTTTATTGATATTGAACCAAATCGGTTGGCCAGTACCGGAATAATGCCCAATTTAGTGTTTTTATGTTAATATATAGGCCTAAGAAGTCGCGATAACTCAAATATGCTTTATTGGATTTTCCTGAAATGTTGTATACCCATTTATAATGTACGTGGAAAGACGTCTACTGATATTGGACCAAATCGGTAGACCGGTACCGGAGTAAAACCCAATTTAGTGTATATTTTTAAGACGCGGTAACTCAAATACGCTTTACCGGATTTTTATGAAACTTGGTATACACATTTATAATGTCCATGGGAAGACGTCTATTCATAATGGATAAAATCGGTTGACCTGTTTCGGAGTAATGCTCAATTTAGTGCCTATTTTATGGTAATATACGTATTCGAAAGAATTTATAAAAAAAAATGAAAATCAGTTATCTTGACAACATAGCCTATTGTTTTACTGTGATCTTATAAGGCCTTGGAAATTAAAATACAGGTAGCTATGACAAAAAAACATATTGATTTACATGCGCTTATCCAACTAGACCGTTAAAATGACCCAGGTGGCCGAGATGGTAGACCTTTCTTCTTCCATAAGCCCTGCTTAATGAATAAATCTGGAGCTTAAGTTGGAAATCAATTTAAAAAAAAAATTCTGCATATCATAATTGCAATTATAACTTAATAAACAAAAGCATACTGGCACTTTGTTACATCAGTTTACCTGATTTTATTAAATGCCAGAATGGTACTTTATGAGGTTGTGTGGGGGACGGGAAAATGTCTGTCCGTATGTCTGTACGCGCGATAACTCAAATACACTTTATCAGATTTTCATGAAACTTGGTATACGCATTCATATCGTCAATCAGACGAAGGTTATTGATTTTAGACAATTCAGCTGACTGGTACCGGAGTACTGGCCAATTTAGGGCCTATTTAATGGTAGCCTAATTAGCCAATTTATCAAATGCAAATCAGTTCTCATGACAACACACTGTTTTAAAGTGTTCATATACGACTTTGAAAGTTGCAATATGATTAACTTTAACAAATAATGCTATCCACATATTCCTTCACATATGCTTATCAAACTTTAAACCTAAGCCCTGCTTAAGGAATCGATCTGGAGCTTAACTCTGCAATCGATAACAAAAATAACTTATTTTCTGCATATCATAATTGCAATTATCACTGTTTAAACAAAAGCTTTCTGGTATTTCTTAATATCAGTTTACCTGAATTTATTTTAAAAGGTTGTTTAATAAAAATAATATACAGAAAACTGCATAGAAAAAACGAAATTGCAAGACAGTGTTACTTTTAGCAAATGTGTTCGCTCAGCCACATTTTAATCTTATTTCGGAGAATCCCGTCTACGAGTTTTTCTTATATAATACATTTGCAAATAATTTCTCGTACAAATATTTGAAACGTGTTTTTTTTTCTAATATAATGTAATAATCAAGACTAAATAAATAAGAAAATATGTTAATATCTAAATAAATTTCTGTTAACTTCATTATGACAACACTAAGATAATTCTCCGCCAGCATTAAAATAAATGTATTAGTGTTACCATAATGAATAGAATTTCATTATGGTGTTACTACATAAAATAACTCATTCCAAAAAGAAAAAAAAACAGTATATATACATATATAAGAAAATCAGGTAAACTGATGTAACAAAGTGCCAGAATGCTTTTTTTAATCAGTGATAATTGCAATTATGATAGGCCCATGCAGAAAAATAGTATATTGCGACACAAGGGCGGAAAGGCACGTTTACGGGTCGAGGAAACAGATTGAAACCCCGAGGCGCAGCCGAGGGTTTTTAAGTTTTCGAGACCCGTAAATGCCTTTACGGTCCGTGTGTTGCATGCTATTTTTTGCACGACGGTTACTTATATCAATTTAATTATATCAATTGTGATATTACCTGAAAATATTATGTAAATACAGTCTTGAAGAATGGTGCTTATTTCAGAAAGGGATTCGCATTTGTTATTGTTTATGGCAACCGAATATTTATAAAGCGGGGAGGCCTTGGTCATTTCTGCTCGCAAATAAGCATTTGCGGGCGGTAAAGTAACTTTCCGCCCGACGCCCCTACCAACAAGTCACTTTCTGCCCGTCGCCCGTAGCAACAAGATTGCGTGTGGTAATGTCAAGTTACGATCCATGTAAACAACTTTCGTAAGTAACACTTACTAGCTAAGGAGTGCAAAAAAGTTATTTTTGTAATAGATTTCCGAGTTAAACTCCAGATCGATTCATAAAGCAGGGCTTACGGAAGAACAAAAGTCTAAAGATTGATTCTTAACCTTAATTCATATTCTTATACGCTAATATAATAATTCTCAAAATATGTCAGCATTTTACATTGGCAATAATATTACTGGTATAATAGGCCTACGATTCGCTGACATGTTTGTTTCAAATTCAAAGCAGCCGTATAGGTTATAAACGAATAAAAAGTCAATCTGAAATCTATATATCAGGAATTACATTTGGTATTATTGCTGCACATGAACGAATAAGAAAAATACTCACATTAAAATATGTCGATATCGATAACATACTTATCGATAGAATGAACAATATTATATCAGTATTCAACGGCTAGTTGTGTTTTAAATCTTTTATTTACATTTACTTACACTAACATCGTTATAAAGAAATGAATCAATCAAGGCGGACCAAAAATTCTCAATACACGATTGGCAATTTGTTACGTTATGTTTAATATATTGTGGGCCATGCTAAATATGTAGCGTGTTATATCCATTACAAAATTAATACTTATATTGAATTGGAAATCAAAGCACGTTCTTTAATAAGTAATTTCTCCTATTATTTCTATTTACAGAATTATTTACATTAAGACCTTAGTTACGGGAGCTCAGCCACTGATTGGCTGGCCACGAGCCAATCAAAATGCTTCGAATTGTGGGAGAACGAAGATTATATGGTAATAGATGTGACTGATAATTACTAGTTATTTCGGTACCGGTCAACCGCTTTGGTCCAATATCAATAGGGTTCTTCCCATGGACATTATAAATGCGTACACCAAGTTTCATGAAAATCCGACAAAACGTATTTCAGTTATCGCGCGTACAGACACACTGACAGACAGATAGATGGACAGACATTTTCCCATCCCCCACACAATCTCATAAAGTACCATTCGAGCACTTAATAAATAACAATAAAATATTGCTAAATTAGGACAACTGCGAAAATAAGATTGTTTGCTATGTCTTTTATTCATCGTTTGACCGTTTTTGATTTTCTATTAGTCTTATATGACATAAAAAGAAAAAAGAATATGTATAACAACTTGAAAACAAAACAATTACTCAGCTTGTTAACATGAATGCACTCATAACTTGTACTTTATGATCTTAATAGGTGGATCATTTCGAATGCCTTATGAGGAATATGTTTTGAAACTATAGACTACTCTCCATTCGCTGAGAGCCTCCTCGTTTGTGCGAATCACAATTCCTTTTTTCAAGAATATTATGCATTTGATATCGGAGTACGCCGTAGCGTAGTGGTTGAGGCGCTGCGCTATAAACCGGAAGGTCGCGGGTTCGATCCCCGATGAGGTCGTTGGAATTTTTCAATTGGCCTAATCTTTCTGGTGGCACTATGGCCCTGGGGTCGACTCAGCCTCTAACAGATATGAGTACCAGGAGCAATCCTGGGGGTAAAGGCAGCCGGTGCGTAAGGCTGAGAACCTTACCACCTTCATGTACCGATTGTCTAAAAGTCTTGGAACCTCACATTCCTCGAACCCTCTGGGTCTCCATGGCCTGTATAGGGAACACTTTACTTTATCTACATTTCATGGTTATTTTAAGTGCCTTGCACTCTGCACAAAGGTACAATTAGCTACGTCTATGAACTTGAAACGTCATCTGAGAAAAGTTTGTCATCTAGTAGTCTACTACATTATCGTTTCATGACGTGTATCCGATAACAATCTCGTTCAGAGACGCCGACTTAAAAATATTTCGGGGGCAAGAATTGGATTTTTAGTTATACATAGGACTTATATGATAAAAAATTTAATGTCGGGGCAGAAATTAACTTGCCTCTCCAAAGTCGGCGCCGATGATCTCGTTTTTAAGAGACTGCATGTAGCAAGTTCAATATTTAGCATTGAAGTTGACAAGGCAATGGCTATAGTCCTTGGTAAATCACACTAGACTTCTTATAATTTGTCCCGTTGTTGATGAATATATTGCAAGGAGAAATCCCAAAAGAAAGTATATGATTCACTAATATAACTTTCTGAACCCTATGCATGGGCAATACAACTTGTTTATTTCACATTCTAATATAGAATAAACGGTCGTATTGCAGGAAGTGTGCGTTTTCTTAGCCTCACGAAAGGTATACATAGGCCTATTTGTTCTGAATAAAAGACTGAGGTTTTTAAAGGGTGACTGACTTATAAATGTCCTTCAGATTTTTTAAACATAAACTGTTTCAAATAGAAGATTTAGCTCTTAGTATATATAGGCTACCTTGTGTAAAAGCTTTGAACGAAATTGTTAGATCCGTTTTCGAAAGTAGATTGAAAAATAAAATTTCGTTCATTAAGTCATTGCCATTCTATGGGTGGCGTGCACCAAACTCATGCCATTTACTCTTTTAGTAAGCCTTACTTCTTTAGTTCTAACTACTTTAGTAAGCTACTCTTTTAGTAACCGTACTCTTTTAGTAAGGACGGCGTGCACCAACCAGGAGTAAACTAAACTCGGCGGCTTTCAACATAGAGGAATGTACTAAAGAAGTAAAAATTTTATTTACTCCCAGAGTAAATGAACTTACTCCACAAGTGGTGGAGAGCACCAACACGGAGTACGTTACTAACGTAGTAAGTTGTGGAGTAAATAAGGCCAATATTTACTCCTACTCAGGGGGTGGAGTAAGTTGTGGAGTAAATGTGTTCTGTGGCATTTGCGTGAGTTATGAGTTACATATCACATTAAATGGATTACATAGTTCAAACTGAGGATAAGTTATTGAGATGAAGAAGGTTGTATACCAAAAATGAGAGTTGTGGCAGGTGATTTAATAAATATTAAGCAAACCATACCTAGTAGGGCATTTAATAACGTAAATAATTAAGCTCATAAATCCTTACATGAAATTTTGGCGTTTGGAAGAAACGATGTCAGATTCTCACTACATCCATGTGATTTCAGCCAGTCAAATGTGGAAATATCATTGCGGAGATCGGTCCAACTAGGAAGACGTCCACCAAAGGTGAGGGGGAGAGTGAGTGGAAGGGACGTTTGCATTGCACGGTACAAGCAGCGCATGTGCTCTCAAATATCTTCCTAGCTGGATCGGCCTTTAGATGTTGCAGTTCTCCCTAACTTTGGGTCAGAAAACGACGATGTATTTCAAGCTAATCACATGGATACAGATATCGGCGAGGTATAGTACATTCCAAAAAATGAAAGCCTCCGTTCTTGGAGCTACCCAGAAAACACTTCCCCCTGCTACATAACCATAGAATTACTGAACAATAGGTGATTCTCATTGTTAAACGATTTAATGTAATTATTGTAAATTAATTTTATTACATTACACTTCTATAGCTTAACTTAAAGCACAACATTGCGAATGCCAGATTATAATAATAATTATAAGAGCTAAAAGTTCAATAGTTGCACCCGCAGTGTTAATGAATAATATGTCCTTTTTTCTAACCCAGGTGTAAAAATGTCCAAACAGGCCACATCGGAAGAAAATTTGACTGACTCTGGGATTAGCGTACATTGAGAAGGGGACACATTGTAAAACCATTCCTTAAAGACTCCCCAAGTCTCGAATGGTGGAGTGAGACGAGACTTGCATGTTTGGGAATAAACTATAACAGATGCTGCAGGTCTATAGTATGCTGCTAACTATTTAATTAACCCTGTGGACAGGAAAGTGAGAAGCATTATAAACTATACAGAAAAAAAATGCCAACATGAGTGCCGAAAGAAAATTTTAAGGAGGGGCCCGGAGGTTGAAGCTGCACAGGATCTAGAGAAGTAGTCACTGAAATTATTTTTAAACACACAACCATCAACATAATTATTATTGGAGTTCATAGCTTCCGAAATATTGTACCGCCATTTTTTGTTTAAATATTACATTTCTCAGTTGTAATATTATTATTTTTATAAGGTAATATTTTTTAAGTAAATGTTCTGTGCATTTGAAAAAGGACAGAAACATAATGCCCCTTATTAGTTTTGTTATCCTTTTTATCCCCCCTTTTTCATGATTTTGTGTAATACTTCTTATTAATATTGTTAAACAGTCAATAAGTATTAATAATTCATTATAGTGAGATTTATGATAAACAACTATAGAATAATTGATTTATCGTTTTTGGGGAAGAATATGTAACTTTAGGAAGTATAAATATTTTAATATATTTTAGAACTTTATTATTATTATTATGAGAGAAATAATTATAATATTGACAGTGAATCAATTATGAAAATCAACTGGAAATTCCAATTGTTTGCATTATAATACAGAAATAGTTTGCACAAAAATACGTACCCATACGTAGGCTACTAAACTGAAAATACTCAATTGAAGGAATTAAAATTAGTAATGAATAAAACATTACTATTAGACCTATTTTAAAACATGAAGATTGTCATTAGTAATATTTGGAACAACCCAAATTCATATTCATTGTTTCAGCGAACCTTTCCTTTTCATTATCTGGCACTTGAATAATACTGGCAATTGAAATGCACGTGTTCTGCTGCGCTGCACTAACGTTTCTGCTCTGTTCTGCGCAGAATTCGACTACTTCTTTAGTAAAAATCGCTTACTACTTTAGTAACAACTAAAGAAGTAACTATCAATTGAGCTCTCCAACACCAACTAAAAGAGTAAGTTACTAAAAGAGTAGCACTAAAGTAGTAAATTTAGGAAGGGAACCTTACGTAACAAAAACCGGTTTGTCTGTCTCACTCTAGCACATACATTAGTATGACTTAAGAGTGAGACAGATGTACTGGTTCTTGTATACTCCAGGTCTCCGTCTTAAATTTACTACTTTAGTAAGATTTACTCCTGGATGGTGCACGCCACCCTATATGTTCCATCCCCAGAAAAGTTGTGACGCAAATGTAAAATTTCATTTCATAAGATTGTTCATTGTCGACAGACATAACACGAAGGCATTTTTCTGATTGTTTTATTTTAGGTAGATTTTCGAAGAAAAATCTACCTATTGCAATGGATACCACTTTATGATTTTCGAAAAATTCTTTCATATCTTTACGTTTCATGCTCCCCTAAGTACGAAACCACCGCCCGTTCAAAAAAAAATTTTGTGATATATATATATATATTTATATATATATATATTTATATATATATATATATATTTATATATATATATATATATATTTATATATATATATATCTTTACACGATAGCGGCCGTAATTTTGAAGATATTTGAACCAAATTTTATTATGTTATTTCTAGGCCCAATAGTTCGGACAAGTTCGTTAATGGGCAAAATTGGCCCAAGGGGGTGGTCGGGGGAGGGGGTTGAAATTTTAAAACATTTATATCTCGGCCCCTATGAAGTATAGAGGGAAACTTTGTTTGAATAAATTAGAGTACTCCCTATGGAGTTCACAGTGACACCAACAATTCGGGGGTTCGAGTGAGGGTGGGGGTGGGGTGGGGGCGGGGGATGAAAATTCGAAACTTTTGAAACCACGTCTTGTGGGGTATCGTTGAAAAGCTCTTGATGAGTACTCTACAAATCAATAAATAGTTTCTTGATAGCTCTCATATGACGCGAGATTTTAATGTTTGAAAATAATAACACTTAAAAGAATTATTATAATATCATAATTCTGTCTTGTTTAGCGGCTTTGCTAATTTTATTCATTGCTGATCTTGCGCACGGCCTCCAAGAATATTATATCCTATTCCTGTTGTCAAAACAAATGATTGTAGGCTCTTCCTCTTTACCGAATTCAATTCTTATTACTGCAGGTTTACCATGCCAAGGCTAAAGAAAAAGAGTGCTATGCAGCGACAATAAATTAAACCAAAAGCACTTCGAAATCTACCTCCGCCTGTAGGCCTGCCTAAAGGGATTTTTTTTATTTAAGACATTTCAAACTGAAAATTCCAGAAGGATTTTCAGGATAAAACCCAATACAGCAAACAAAAGGAAAAAAATCCAGTTAGAACAAAAGATATACTGTACTTTAAATGAAACTATTCTCTTAAAAATTATAAAGCTCCATCGTTTTCGTTAAATAATTCCTAATTAAATGTGCTTAAACTTTTTGGATGTTGTTGCGAATAATTACGTCTTACTGAAATTATAAGTTTGGGATATTTCGTCAAATCAGGTAAGTCATGAATATACGTAAAGAAAACCTTGTAGACTTATTTTTTGTTCATACATCGAATTTATTTTTCGTTCTCATCCCAGGAATCTGAATATTGATATTCTGCCAGAGAATTGTTTAAAACAAAGCGAACCAACTGTTATTCCCAGATCCAAGCCAGTCAATAGCACTTAGTAAATTTTTCCCACATAGAGAAATGCATTTTTTAAAATAATTATGTACATGTTGCCAAGATATTACTAAATTTTTGTACGCCATCAAAGAACTATGTTGCTAAGAGATCGCTCTTCATTTTCGGCGTGGATCAAAATTAGTAGTTATTTGAGAAACATTTCTGTTTCTCAAAAGCATATTAAAATTGGAATCTCCGAAGACTACAACTTCCGAAATCACACTCCATAGGCTTAGTATTCAGGTATTTATAGCCTGTGGTTTTTATCCTGATTTCTTATATAACTTCGGCATGAGTACTGTATTCTTGTGTGGGTTTGTAGATGTGCTGATTTGAGTTTTTAAATATTTTTAATTGAAAACTGGGAAGCGTATTTCTTGCGTGAAACCTCCAAATTAGAAGATAAAGCGTATAATTTTAGTAAATAATGTTGCTTCATTTAATATCCATTAGGAGATATGGTTAAGAACTTCTGAATTTTATAGCCTATAACGTTGTTTCAAACCAAATTTTGGAATGTAGCCTAATGAAATTAGTGCTGATGAAATCTTATCACATTTTTTATGAAGCTATAGCAGCGCGTCCTATGCTGTACTGTAGATACGTTTAAATTAACAAGTTATTTATTGTTAGTCTACAGCAGAGGTCCACAAAATATAACCCGCCTGTATGTGAAAGAGTTTGATCAGGTCCTTAGGTAGAGAAAATGTTGGTACAAGGGAACAAAGATAACGTTAACCTGATTAGGCAAAAGTAACATAGCAATGTTTTGTCAATGGAACTGGCTTGTTTGTTGGTTTTATGGTTATTTGACGATTAAGAAGTACTGCAACTTACGCCTGTGATCGTCGCTGGTGAGTCTTAATTTTGTTCAGCAGGAGTTGTTTTATATGCCTGTAAATCTACGGAGATGGCCTTATTACATTTATGCATACATAATTGTAGTAGACTTGGGCCGGGATCGAACTCTCAATCTTGGACACAGAAAGCCAGCACGATACTGACTGTGCCAAAGCCGACTCAATTATTTGTAAATTGATACAATCCAGAAGGACGAGTTCAACAAAGGGAGCCTTGCTCGGTTTATAACATCCTTCCAAACAAATCTATTCAAAATCAGAGTCTGAGCACAAAGTTTATCTGTGTTTGAGACTAGGAGAATGTTTGGAAAATACATCTATTGGAGTATTGTAAATATAATTAAAATCGCTAAGAAGTTTACACAAAATTAACCTAAAATGGCGAAATGAAATAATGTGTGTTCACAGAATCGACTGCTCAGGGGGAGGGAATCGTTGGGTCACGTGGTGCAGGCAAGGGCTGAAACTTGATGGCGGTCTATATGGTGATTAGTAGGGACCGGATTTTTATGTTTTTAAAAACACTGTTTTAGGTTTTCCATTAGGTGAAATAGTTTTTTTTAGGTTTTTTGTCGAAAATATCGTTTTCGGATAGAATAATTGGTTTAGTGAATTTGAATGTGCTACATAGGATTCAATACATAATACTTGTAAAGTTTAACTTAACAAAATTGACTTTAATTTGTGTAAACTTGCTTTAGGACAATATTATACAATTGAAGAAAGAAAGCATAAACAATAAAAAGAAGCAATGAAAACAAGAATGCCTCACATTTCCTGGTTATGGTATATCACTAAATATCTTTCAAGATTCTCATCTTCGAAGTTCTTCCTGTTATCTATTAGTTAACAGTTAATACTGTATATACACACTATCCTTCTCAGGATTCGAATCCGAAGCTTCTAATTTAGTAAGTAAAATACTTTATGGTTGGATGTGGATAATGTGAAACTGATTATTTTCCTTTCTTCGGTTGTTACGCATGCTAACCGCACACCAGATCAACTAGGGACGAAAACTTCCGCCTTTTCTAGAAAGGTAAATAATACGTGTTTCTGGCAGGCTTGACAAAATATTACTTTGCCATCTATAGTGAAATTCAGGTCGTCGCCAATCCACTGCCGTAATAAACTCGATTTCATTTGTTTCGGCATAATTAACACGTCTTCTTAAAACTGACAGCGTGTCCTCTAAAAATGAGTAACAGGGCAGTAATAGAGGCAAACAAGCGCTTTAAAACACAGAAATCTATATCCTTGTTCATACATGGCAACAATGGTTGTTCGTACGAATATTGTAAAAGGAAGACGCCGGTACTCTTACACTTCCTCTCTAGATACTGTCTATCCTAGACGACAATGGGTTGAACGAAACGCTGGTGGTATTAGTTTCAACCCGACAAAAATTATTGTATCTCCGCAAAATATCGATTTCTCAACTGACAAACAAAAAAGACAAAAAAAGTAGCCTAAATTAGATATTTTAGGTTTTATATCCCGTTTAGGTATATTTAGGTTTTTATACCCCATTTAGGTATTTTTAGGTGCCACAGAAATAATGTGGGTGAATCCTATGGACATAATTAGAAAAAGTGTATGAACGCTTTTTGTTTTGGAAGTAAGGAAAAGAATAGGTAAAAACCTAAGAATCCGGTCCCTAGTGATTAGCAAATAATTTGCTTTAATGAAATTAGATTAGACCATGTAGCCTACCGGCCTCACCGACGAATCAGTTTCTTTGGTAGTGACTCCTGAAAGAAACCTGTAATGCTTGGTTATTCCATTTTACCGGATAACTTATTCTATATAAAATACTACCGTGATCTATAAATTTCTACTGTAATCCCTAAAAATCCTGCAAATACCTCCAAGGGTATCGTTACACATACCACATTTTGAGAAGCACTGCTTCTATGAATTTACTACTGGGCCAATTATATTCACTTTATGATTGTCGACCTAAGTTGCTTTTATTTCAGAGTCCGGTCTATGATAGCTTTTCAGTAAACTAAAAACAAACCTCGGAGGTAAAATCCAACTTTGCGTCTTCATTAACACATGGTAGGATGGTGAGGCCTGTGGTCAACGTTCAATCTGTCGTGTCCGATATTGTTTCCTGATCAGATTGCTAGTCCTATCAAATAGTTCTTCCATGGAACTGATGCTCCCCAAATTGAATCTGAGAACATCCGTGGTCAACAATGGTAACCACTTGCGACGGCCTATAAGGGCAGTGCTAAGATATAAATCATACTATAACGAAGACAATCCTTGGATAATATTTTAAAATACCTTTTAGACAGTCGAAGGTAAAAGAAGCTCTCTTAACGGTAAATGATATTAGGCCTAAATAAAAGGAGAATATTATGCAACTGAGTGGTGTAAAATTACAACATTCAAGGGTAACCAAATATGGTTTCAATATCACGGAAAATATTTACTGAGTTTTAAAAAATTGCATTTGAATAATAAAAATACTCTGTTTGATAAAAATTGAAAATGTTGAAATTCATTAGACATACGCCTTGTTAAATGTTGAATTTCTCACGGTAGTCGCAAAACTAGTCACTTGGTGCCTGAAAAGCGTTGTCCACTCCATTTCATAAGATGTTGGCACGCATGCACCATAAAATCAATAGCCTCATCTGCGCAAGTGCATACTAGATGATAGGACGGCTGAAAGTCCCAATATGGCTGCACGGCACGCAATAAAATTAGTATTTCAAAACTATTAACGGATGTCTAAAAATAGTGTATGATACACATGGTAAAACCACACGCTTGTTATCTCTGAACTCCCGACCGTTACTTCTCTTCGACACTCCAGACCGTACCACATACCAGCTACCAACCCTTGCACCAAAATGACAATTCGCTAGCTCACTCGGCACTCCCGACAGTACCACAATCACCTCTGCATATAGTCTAAATAATGCATAACACTATCCACATAGCTAAAAGCGCGAAGCGGAGGCGGTAGCCGAAGCGAAGCGCCATTGCATTTTCGAATAATGTACGATACACTGTTTGTAGGTTTCGAATATGTGGCATATTATATCTTCCAGAGGTTAGTCAGCCTGTCACCTTTTATTTAGCGGTATGACGTCACACCACCAACGTCCAATCACGGGTTTCTTCGTAATATGACGACAGAAAAATTCGCTAGATCGTGGTATAAAAGAAAGTGCATCGCGAGGGCGTAGTGGGTGGGAACATTCATACAGGGTGCGACTTACATTTATTTTTTCCCGTTTTGATTTAATCCCTCTTTGCTAAGAACTCCAATGAGAATTCTTACTTCTTAAAACCATTTAAGAACTCATTTTTTTCATTATCTCTAACCCTAATATATCTTCGGGTGAAATAGGGTTTAATCCAATTTTGGGTATTCAATAAAAATAAAATAAAATAAAATATGTTTGTTTGTTTATGGAGGCTAGTGTTCACGGAATGACAGTGATGAAATTCACTGCTTTACTGGAAATTCTTATAAGATATGTCTTTAACAGTAAATGTTCTTAATTGTTTTATTTGTGTTATTTTTTATGCATAAGTAATTTATTCATTTTAGAACTTATTTTTGGAGCACTCTATGCCATAACAACGTAAGTAAAAAACATTTGAAACTTTGTTCACGTCTTATATTAATTCTTATATTAATGATAGTACTATAGAAACCTCCACATGCATCCATAAATTTGGTTTTACGCAATTGGCTATACAATATACGAGTGTTCAAGGTAAAAGCATAAGTATTGATTTTATTTAGGCGCGCAACATAACCAATTGACTTTCCTTCATATTGCAGAGATATCTTTATATTTCAGTTATCATTGATTTAAACTAAGGAAGTAGTACTGTACATATTTCTGCGAGTCAATACCCTGTAGAGATTTCTTAATACTTGATATGAGTACTTTAACACGAGATCGTTTCAGTACATTTCTGAACTGGTTTTTCGGGTTATCACAACAATATATTCCACCATCAATGTCACTCACCTGAAACTAAGTCACATATCACAGATTAATTTATAGCACAGTATTTGCTAATATAGACAAGTATAATACCACATTACTCAATTATATATGTTATATAAGCTCTTTTACAGAGTTTCAGGAATTCTAAGAAGAGATGAATAGCTATTTATGTATAAGTATGCAAAGCATGGCTTTAACCTGAAACATGGGATGTAGATTTTGACAGCTTATTCCTTCGCTAGAACAATAACAAACTTTCAACAAAAATATCTTCATCGCCCTGGTTTCTTCTGCTCAAGCTGTTTGTCTTTTTCCGATCTCCCTGGGGCCGGCCTTTTGAATACATTAGGTTATTCTCCCCTCTGTGTCTAGGTTCTTAATAACTTGCACGACACTGCTCTTCAAGCTACGAGTTCTGCCCATCCATGTCTACATGATTATTAGGTGGTAGGCTATATAGAAGTTGAATTTCGTCACTAAATGTGCCCTTCATTCCTATTTCATTCATCTCGTTATTGTCTGAAATTTTTTCTCTGTATGCTTACCTTGTTCTCGAATATTCTGAGTGTTTTGTTCTGAACTGTCGAAAACAAAATCTAATTTCACATCTACAGAGCACTACTCATAATATGATTGTTTTACATAACAAATTTCAGATCCGTATAGAGCCAGAGAGGTTATTATGAGCTCTGGATGGAACTGCCTTGGATGGAACGACGTAGGATAGGGCGAGAAAGGAGAGAGCGGCTCGGGATAGAGAGGTGTAGATGTCATCAGGAGGGAAGAAAACAGTTTGTTACAGAACAGCAGAGGAGAGAGCAGTATAGGATAGCGCTACAGAGGTTCCAGGATGTAAGGATAGCGCGGCAGAGAAGACACCAGAGGAGAAAGAAGGGTCGGGAGATTCGGAAGAGGAGATAGCAGAGGAGACGGCAGAGTCGGGAGAGGAGACAGCAGATTCGACAGAGGACCCGGTAAAGGAGACGGTCGAGGAATCGGCAGAGGATTCGGCACAGGAGACGGCCGAGTAGTCGGCTTAGGAGACGGCAGATGAGCGGCGGAGGTGATGGCTGAGGAGAAAGACGCAAATGAGAGGAGTCAGCAGATAAGGATAGAGCAGCGGAGGAGATAGCATATCCTTATAGAGCAGCGGAGGAGATGACAGCTCATGATAGACAAGCGGAGCAGATAGCAGCTCATAGTAGAGCAGCGGAGGAGGTAGCAGCTCATGGTAGAGCAACGGAGGAGATAGCAGCTTATGATAGAGCAGCGGGAGTGATTGCAGCTCATGATAGAGCAGCGGAGGTGATAGCAGCTCATGCTACAGCAGCGGAGCAGAAAGCAACTCACGATAAGCAACAGAAGAGATAGCAGCTAATGATAGAGCAGCGGAGGACAAAGCAGCTCATGGGAGAGAAGCGGAGGAGATAGCAGCTCATGGTAGAGCAGCGGAGGAGATAGCAGCTCATGATAGAGCAGCGGAGGAGATAGCAGCTCATGCTACAGCAGCGGAGGTGATTGCAGCTCACGATAAGCAACAGAAGAGATAGCAGCTAATGATAGAGCAGCGGAGGACAAAGCAGCTCATGGGAGAGAAGCGGAGGAGATAGCAGCTCATGGTAGAGCAACGGAGGAGATAGCTGCGGATTAGGTAACAGCGGAGAAGATAGCAGCTAATGATAGAGCAGCGGAGGTGATTGCAGCTCATGATAGAGCAACAGAGGACATAGCAGCTAATGATAGAGCAGCGGAGGAGATAGCAGCTCATGGTAGAGCAGCGGAGGTGATTGCAGCTCATGATAGAGCAGCGGAGGAGACAGCAGCTCATGGGAGAGAAGCGGAGGAGATTGCAGCTCATGATAGAGCAGCGGAGGAGATAGCATCTCATGGTAGAGCAGCGGAGGTGATTGCAGCTCATGATAGAGCAGCGGAGGAGATAGCAGCTCATGACTGAGAAGCGGAGGAGATATCAGCTCATGACTGAGAAGCGGAGGAGATATCAGCTCATGATAGAGATGCGGAGGAGATAGCAGCTCATGGTAGAGAAGCGGAGGTGATTGCAGCTCATGATAGAGCAGCGGAGGAGATAGCAGCTCATGACTGAGAAGCGGAGGAGATTGCAGCTCATGGTAGCACCTCATGCTACAGCAGCGGAGGTGATAGCAGCTCATGATAGAGCAGCGGAGGTGATTGCAGCTCATGATAGAGCAAAAGAGGAGATAGCAGCAATTGATAGAGCAGCGGAGGAGATAGCTGCTCATGATAGAGCAGCGGAGGAGATAGCATCTCATGGTAGAGCAGCGGAGGAGATAGCAGCTCCTGCTACAGCAGCGGAGGTTATTGCAGCTCATGATTGAGCAACACAGGAGATAGCAGCTCATGATAGAGCAGCGGAGCAGATAGCAGCTCATGATAGAGCAGCGGAGGAGATAGCAGCTCATGATAGAGCAGCGGAGGAGATAGCATCTCAATATAGAGCAGCGGAGGAGATAGCAGTTCGTGGAAGAGAAGCGAAGGAGATAGCACCTCATACTAGAACAGCGTCGGAAGATAACAGCTCAGGGTAAAGCAGCGTAGAAGGTAGCAGCTCATGATAGAGCAGCGGAGGAGGTACCAGCTCATGGTAGAGCAGCGGAAGAGATAGCAGCTCATGGTAGAGCAGCGGAGGTGATTGCAGCTCATGATAGAGCAACAGAGGAGATAGAAGCTATTGATAGAGCAGCGGAGGAGATAGCAGCTCATGGGAGAGAAGCGGAGGAGATAGCAGCTCATGGTAGAGCAGCTGCGGAGATAGCTGCTCTTGGTAGAGCAGCTGGGAGAAGAGCAGCTGGGAGATAGCAGCTCATGATAGAGCGGCGGAGGAGATAACAGCTCATGATAGAGAAGCGGAGGAGATAGCAGCTCATGATAGAGCAGCGGAGGAGATATCAGCTCATGATAGAGATGCGGAGGAGATAGCAGCTCATGGTAGAGAAGCGGAGGTGATTGCAGCTCATGATAGAGCAGCGGAGGAGATAGCAGCTCATGCTACAGCATGCGGAGGAGTTAGGAGCTCATGATAGAGCAGCGGAGGAGATAGCAGCTCATGATAGAGCAGCGAAGGAGATAGCACCTCATGCTACAGCAGTTGAGGTGATAGCAGCTCACGATAGAGCAGCGGAGGAGATATCAGCTCATGATAGAGAAGCGGAGGAGACAGCAGCTCATGGTAGAGCAGCGGAGGTGATTGCAGCTCATGATAGAGCAACAGAGGAGATAGCAGCTATTGATAGAGCAGCGGAGGAGATAGCAGCTCATGGGAGAGAAGCGGAGGAGATAGTGGCTCATGGTAGAGCAGCGGGGAGATTGCAGCTCATGAGAAAGCAGAGGAGGTAATAGCATCTCAAGCTACAGCAGCGGAAGAGATAGTAGTTCATGACAGAACAGCGCAGGAGATAGCAGCTCATGATATAACACGAGAGGAGATAGCAGCTAAGGATAGAGCAGCGGTGGAGACAGCAGCTCATAGTATAGAACCGGAGGAGGTAGCAGCTCATGATAAGGCAGCGGAGGTGATTGCTGCTCATGATAAAGCAGCTGAGGAGATAGCAGCTCATGGTAGAGCAGCGGAGGAGATAGAAGCTCGTTGTAGAGCAGCGGAGGAGATAGCAGTGGAGTAGGTAACAGCTGATTTTTTTTTTTTTTTTTATTAGCATAGTCTACATGCCCCATTACAGAGTAATAATACATGTGTTTTTGTACATTATTTACAGTTGATATTATCTTATACTAGAACTTGTATATTATTTTTTGGTTATATCCTAATTACCTAATTAACCTAATTAACCTAATTATTTCTACTTCTTAACAGTTAACTTATTTCTAATTACTCTTACAATTCATTATAATTTTTCAAAATCTATTTTGTTTAAGAATCTTGTAAAGTCTTGGAGGTAATGTTTAACTAGTTCGTAATTTGTTACTGGCCACTGTCCACCTTTTAATCTTATGTTTTGTTTTAGTTCTTGTCTTTCGCTGTTTAGGAGAGTACATTCAAATATTAAGTGATTAACAGTTTGATCTTCTTGTTCACATTTACACAGTGCACTTTCCTGTATTTTAAATCTTGTATAATATTCTCTTGTCTTCCCGTGACCTGTTAAGATGGCTGTTACCTGTCCGTTTAGTGGAACCCTCAGCTTTAGACGTTCCATCACTGAAGGGAAAAACATTCTGGTAGTAGTTCCTTTTGTCGAATTCTTCCATTGCTCTTGCCAGGTCCGCAATCCTTTCTCCTCGGCTTCCTTGACGACATGGCTTTTCGGGATCTTGCTGTAAATAACTTCCCCGGTGTCTTCCTTCGCAGCTTTCTTTGCTAATTGATCGGCCATTTCATTTTCATATAGCCCAACATGCGCCTTAACCCACTTTATGTGGATAGTCCAGCCATTGTCTTGGAGGTATTTAATTTTTTCTTTTATTCGTTCAATTATTTCATTTTTTATTTTACCGTTCTTAAGGAGGTCTATTGTAATTTTGCTATCTGTATTAACTAATACCAGTCTCTTGTCGTCCTCTATTTTTTTATTGTCTTCTATTGCCACTAGGGCACGTAATATCGCGATCTGTTCCGCTTGATTATTGGAGCAGTGCAAGCCGAGTTTGTATTTTAATGTTTCTATCAGTTCCCCATTTTGGAAGATGACTGCTGCAGCGCCGACTTTCCCATCTATTTTTGACCCATCAGTGAAGATTTCTATATTGTATGCTATGTTTGCTTGTGCCTCTTGAACAATGACTCTGTTTGCCGGATGGGGCCACTCAGTTGGTTTGGGGGCTTCTTCGATAGTTCTCTGTGTTTCGTTTTCATTTGTCATATGTGTTTCTTTATATATATCCAGCACTTCTTTAATTTTTATGTCGATTGGTGTTACTGCTGCTAAAATGCAGGACGCTTCATAAGACACAGTTCGGTAGGCTTTTGAAATTCTAATATTCATTAATCTTTGCACACGCTGGTATTTTATCATGTTCTTCCTCTTTAGGATTGCTTCTTCCCACACTTGAACGCCGTATAATAGCATCGGAAGTAGAGCACCTTTATAGATTGTTCGTAAGGCTTGTTGTCCGAGACCCCAGTTCAGCTTCGCAGACTTCGCTAAAGCGTTTATCAGCTTTACACACTTTTCAGTTGTTTGTTTTATGTGAATACCAAAGTTCATTTTTTCATCGAATAGTATCCCGAGATATTTTACTTGTTTCACTTGCTCTAGTGTCCTGTTGTTTAGATATATGCATATTTTACTATTTTCTTCTTTTCTCTTCTTAGATATCAGCATAGCTTTTGATTTGCTGCTGTTGAACTGGATTTTATATTGTTTAGACCATCCTTCTATTAGCTTCAAGTCAGTATTCGCGTACATTTCTGCTTCTTCCATTGTTTTGCCTGTAGTTAACAGAGCTAGATCATCTGCGAAAGCTATTGCTTTACTGTGTTTCGAGTATTTTAAGTTAAGTAAGGAGTTGTATAAGATATTCCATAGACCTGGACCACAACAAGATCCCTGAGGGCAGCCTTTTGTTACCTCTTTTTCTGCTTTGCAGTTATTGATTGAAAGTGTGGCTATTCTTTCATTGAAGTAGTGTTTGACCAAATAATACAAATGTTTTGGGCATTGTAGATTTCTCAAATTGTGGAGAATGCCGGGCCACCAAGCAGCATCGAAGGCTCCCTTCACGTCCAAGCTAGTAAATATTACACTATTTTTCCTGTCTAAATTTTCTTTTATGAACGATTTAACTGCTAGCGCTGCGTCAATGGTGCTTTTCTGTGGTATGAATCCGAATTGGTTTGTATTCAGCAGATTGTTTGTATATATGTGATGGTTTATTCTGTCTATCATTAACTTTTCCAAGATTTTTCCTTCTATATTTAATAGACTTATTGGTCTAAACTTTGTCACCTCTTGGCTATCTTCCTTCCCTGGTTTTACTATAGGGATTATTTGCGATGTTTTCCATATTTTTGGAAAGCATCCTTGTTTCAAACATTTATTGTACATGGCCGTTATTGCTGTTGGAACCAAATCGAAGACTCTCATTATGATGTTTTTCGTTATGCCGTCTTCTCCCGGTGCTTTCTCGGAGGTAAACTTATGAATTATGAGGGATATTTCTTCTTGTGTAAATTCCTTGTCATCTGTAGTCTGTATTGGTTCCTCTTGTTGTCTTCGTAGCTCTTGCTGTTGTACTGTGTCATTTTCTATTTCGTCTTCGGGAGTGAAGTGGTTCAGCATATGCGAAATAGTTTCGTCCATATCGCTTGTGTAGGTACCATCTGTTTTCTGGATAGTTGTTAGGATAGCTTGGGTTCTTGTCTTTCCTGCAGCCAACTTATACGCTGCGTGCCACGGGTTACTTCCATCTTCAATGGTGCAATATTTTTTCCAAGAATTAAACTTTTCTTTTTGTAACAACGACTGATATTCACGTTTTCCTTCCGTGTACAGTAGTTTTCTTTCTCTTCGGAGCTCTTCGTTATTCATTGTTCTCTGGTATCTTCTTCGTAGGGCATTTACTCTTTTCCTTAATATTGTTATTTGATCGTTCCACCATGGAACTGTTTTTCCCATTGTTGGCTTTCTCTTCGACGTAGATTTATAAAAGGCGTTGTCACAAGCTGTTATGATACACGAGTGGAATTTCCCCGTGACCTCTTCGGCATCAGGTAAGAGTTTAATTCTTTTGCAGATTTCATTTTCTATTTCTTTTTGTTTGATTTCTTTGGTTGCGCATTTAAATTCCTTCGTCAATTCAGAGAGTAGGGTATTGTTAAATAGTTCGTAGTTTTCTTCCTTCTTTGCGATATATCTTTTCCTCGTGAATTCCTCTTGTTTCTTGAGTAGATTAGCTTTTCCTATATTAAAGGTGATTATTGCAAGGTCAGAAAAGCTTTCCTGTTCTCCACACTTCCAGTCCGTTATTTGGGAAAGGCTAGGGTGGTTAGCTATTGTAAGGTCAATGCAGCTACTACCTCTCTCCGTTTCAAATGTTGTAGTCGCCGAATCTTCATTAATTATGTACAAATTGTTCGTTATTATGAATTCTTCCAGTAGCTTTCCTCTTTGATTGCAAATTCTGTCATGCCATGTAGTACTTCTTGCAAGGTAACAGCTGATGAGATAGCAGCTGATGGTAGAGGAGTGGAGGAGATAGCAGCTCATAATAGAGCAGCAGAGGAGATAGCAGCTCATGATAGAGCAGTGGATAAGGAAGCAAATCAAAATAGAGCAGCGGAGGAGGTAGCAGCTCATGGTAGAACAGCGGATGAGGTAGGAGTTCATGATAATAAGCGGAGGAGATAGCAGCCCATGATAGAGCAGTGGATTAGGTAGCAGCTCATGGTCCTGCAGCGGAGGAGATAGCAGCTTATGATAGAGCAGTGGAGGAGGAGTTAGCAGCTCATAGTAGAGCAGCGGAGGAGGAGTTAGCAGCTCATGGTAGAGCAGCGTAGAAGGTAGCAGCTCATGCTGGAGCAGCGGAGGAGGTACCAGGTCATGGTAGAGCAGCGGAAGAGATAGCAGCTCATGGTAGAGCAGCGGAGAGAAATCGCAGCTCATGATAGAGCAGCGGAGGAGTTAACAGCTCATGATAGAGAAGCGGAGGAGATAGCAGCTCATGATAGAGCAGCGATGGAGATTGCAGCTCAAGTTAGAACAGTGGATGAGGTAGCAACTCATGATAAGCACCGGAGGAGACAGCAGCCCATGATCGAGCAGCGGATTAGGTAGCAGCTCATGATAGAGATGCGGAGGAGATAGCAGCTCATGGTAGAGCAGCTGCGGAGATAGCAGCTCATGGTAGAGCAGCGGGGAGATAGCAGCTCATGATAGAGCGGCGGAGGAGATAACAGCTCATGATAGAGAAGCGGAGGAGATAGCAGCTCATGATAGAGCAGCGGAGGAGATATCAGCTCATGATAGAGATGCGGAGGAGATAGTAGCTCATGGTAGAGAAGCGGAGGTGATTGCAGCTCATGATAGAGCAGCGGAGGAGATAGCAGCTCATGATAGAGCAGCGGAGGAGATAGCGGCTCATGATAGAGCAGCGGAGGAGATAGCAGCTCATGAGAGAGCAGCGGAGGAGATAGCACCTCATGCTACAGCAGCGGAGGTGATAGCAGCTCATGATAGAGCAGCGGAGGAGATATCAGCTCATGATAGAAAAGCGGAGGAGATAGCAGCTCATGGTAGCACTTCATGCTACAGCAGCGGACGTGATAGCAGCTCATGATAGAGCAGCGGAGGTGATTGCAGCTCATGATAGAGCAGCGGAGGTGATTGCAGCTCATGATAGAGCAACAGAGGAGATAGGAGCAATTGATAGAGCAGCGGAGGAGATAGCAGCTCATGGTAGAGAAGCGGAGGTGATTGCAGCTCATGATAGAGCAGCGGAGGTGATTGCAGCTCATGATAGAGCAACAGAGGAGATAGGAGCAATTGATAGAGCAGCGGAGGAGATAGTAGCTCATGGTAGAGAAGCGGAGGTGATTGCAGCTCATGATAGAGCAGCGGAGGAGATAGCAGCTCATGGTAGCACTTCATGCTACAGCAGCGGACGTGATAGCAGCTCATGATAGAGCAGCGGAGGTGATTGCAGCTCATGATAGAGCAGCGGAGGTGATTGCAGCTCATGATAGAGCAACAGAGGAGATAGGAGCAATTGATAGAGCAGCGGACGTGATAGCAGCTCATGATAGAGCAGCGGAGGTGATTGCAGCTCATGATAGAGCAGCGGAGGTGATTGCAGCTCATGATAGAGCAACAGAGGAGATAGGAGCAATTGATAGAGCAGCGGAGGAGATAGTAGCTCATGGTAGAGAAGCGGAGGTGATTGCAGCTCATGATAGAGCAGCGGAGGAGATAGCAGCTCATGATAGAGCAGCGGAGGAGATAGCGGCTCATGATAGAGCAGCGGAGGAGATAGCATCTCATGGTAGAGCAGCGGAGGAGATAGCAGCTCCTGCTACAGCAGCGGAGGTTATTGCAGCTCATGATAGAGCTGCGGAGGAGGTACCAGCTCATGGTAGAGCAGCGGAAGAGATAGCAGCTCATGGTAGAGCAGCTGAGAGAAATCGCAGCTCATGATAGAGCAGCGGAGGAGTTAACAGCTCATGATAGAGAAGCGGAGGAGATAGCAGCTCATGATAGAGCAGCGATGGAGATTGCAGCTCAAGTTAGAACAGCGGATGAGGTAGCAACTCATGATAAGCACCGGAGGAGACAGCAGCCCATGATCGAGCAGCGGATTAGGTAGCAGCTCATGATAGAGATGCGGAGGAGATAGCAGCTCATGGTAGAGCAGCTGCGGAGATAGCAGCTCATGGTATAGCAGCGGGGAGATAGCAGCTCATGATAGAGCGGCGGAGGAGATAACAGCTCATGATAGAGAAGCGGAGGAGATAGCAGCTCATGGTAGAGAAGCGGAGGTGATTGCAGCTCATGATAGAGCAGCTCATGATAGAGCAGCGGAGGCGATAGCTGCTCATGCTACAGCAGCGGAGGAGATAGCAGCTCATGATAGAGCAGCGGAGGAGATAGCAGCTCATGATATAGCAGCGGAGGAGATAGCACCTCATGCTACAGCAGCGGAGGTGATAGCAGCTCAAGATAGAGCAGCGGAGGAGATATCAGCTCATGATAGAGATGCGGAGGAGATAGCAGCTCATGGTAGAGAAGCGGAGGTGATTGCAGCTCATGATAGAGCAGCTCATGATAGAGCAGCGGAGGCGATAGCTGCTCATGCTACAGCAGCGGAGGAGATAGCAGCTCATGATAGAGCAGCGGAGGAGATAGCAGCTCATGATATAGCAGCGGAGGAGATAGCACCTCATGCTACAGCAGCGGAGGTGATAGCAGCTCAAGATAGAGCAGCGGAGGAGATATCAGCTCATGATGGAGAAGCGGAGGAGATAGCAGCTCATGGTAGAGCAGCGGAGGTGATTGCAGCTCATGATAGAGCAACAGAGGAGATAGCAGCTATTGATAGAGCAGCGGAGGAGATAGCAGCTCATGGGAGAGAAGCGGAGGAGATAGCAGCTCATGGGAGAGAAGCGGAGGAGATAGCAGCTCATGGGAGAGAAGCGGAGGAGATAGTGGCTCATGGTAGAGCAACGGGGAGATAGCAGCTCATGAGAAAGCAGCGGAGGTAATAGCATCTCAAGCTACAGCAGCGGAAGAGATAGTAGTTCATGACAGAACAGCGCAGGAGATAGCAGCTCATGATATAACACGACAGGAGATAGCAGCTAAGGATAGAGCAGCGGTGGAGACAGCAGCTCATAGTATAGAAGCGGAGGTGATTTCAGCTCATGGTAGAGCAGCTGAGGAGATAGCAGCTCATGGTAGAGCAGCGGAGGAGATAGCATTGGAGTAGGTAACAGCTGATGAGATAGCAGCTGATGGTAGAGGAGTGGAGGAGATAGCAGCTCATAATAGAGCAGCAGATGAGACAGCAGCTCATGATAGAGCAGTGGATAAGGTAGCAAATCAAAATAGAGCAGCGGAGGAGGTAGCAGCTCATGGTAGAACAGCGGATGAGGTAGCAGTTCATGATATTCAGCGGAGGAGATAGCAGCCCATGATAGAGCAGTGGATTAGGTAGCAGCTCATGGTCCAGCAGCGGAGGAGATAGCAGCTTATGATAGAGCAGCGGAGGAGGTAGCAGCTCATAGTAGAGCAGCGGAGGAGGTAGCAGCTCATGATAGAGCAGCGAAGGAGATAGCAGCCCATGATAGAGCAGCGTAGGAGACAGCAGCTCATGGTACAGCAGCGGAGGAGATAGCAGCTCATGATAGAGCAGCGGAGGAGAAAGCAGCTCATGATAGAGCAGCGGAGGAAATAGCAGCTCATGATAGAGCAGCGGAGGAGATAGCAGCTCATGGTAGAGCAGTGGAGAAGGTAACAGCTCATTATAGAGCTGCGGAGGTGGTAGCAGATCTTGATAGAGCAGCGCCGGAGGTCACAGGTACTGGTAGAGAAGCTTAGGAGATAGCAGCTCATGGTAGAGCAGAGGAGGAGATAGCAGCTCATGGTAGAGCAGCAGAGGAGATAGCAACTCATGATAGTGCAGCAGAGGAGATAGCAACTCATGATAGTGAGGAGAAAGTAGCGGAGGAGATTGCAGTTCATGATTGAGCAGCAAAGGAGAAACCAGCTCGTAACAGAGGAGGATGCTGTGGTGATAAAAATTTAAGATAAATTATATTGAGATGTGTTCAGTTTCCAAATACTGTTCCAACAACAAAGTCTCTTAATCATACAGTCTGTAAATTTTTGTATAGTCTCTGTCAACATTGTACACCTTACGATAAATAAGTAGGATGATGAATGTGGAAGTTCTTTTAATTTAGTTTACGAATTAACTTCCTTGTTAAATTGACTTCTAGTTGACATGTAAATTACGGCAAGAGTCAAAATTTTCAACCATAATATTACTCTATAATATAGAGTAATATTATGGTTGAAAATTATATATTATATGCTTCTTATTTAATCGTTTAGAAGATGCTCTGCCTTGGAAATCCACTTCCAGAACAGAATCATTGATCGAAAGTCGGATAGATTAACTCTGTAAAATATATAGTGCTGATCAGCAACCCTAGGAATGTATGTAATAAAAAAACAAATATGTATATACACAGAAATCCTAGCACTGCTGATCAGCGTTTACAGCAATGTCGTATCAATATTAAATCATTTTGTCAGTTTGGATTTCTATCTATATCCTACTTAGAATAGATAGTTATGATATTCAGAATAAAAAAAATTCAAATTGGCCGGTTTCGGGAATTGAACCATGGAACTCCAGAATGTGAGTCCAAGACGTTACCATCTTGGCCACCTGGGTCAGTTTAACTGTCTAGTTGGATAAGAGCAAGTAAAGCAATAGTGTTATTTGTCATAGCTAACTGTATCTTAATTTCCAAAGCCTTATAAGATCACAGTAAGACAATAGGCTATGTTGTCATGATAACTGATTTGCATTTCATAAATTCTTTCGAATACGTATATTACCATAAAATAGGAACAAAATTGAGCATTACTCCGAAACAGGTCAACCGATTTTATCCAATATCAATAGAAGTCTTTCCATGGACATTATAAATGTGTATACCAAGTTTCATAAAAATCCGGTAAAGCGTATTTGAGTTACCGTGTCTTTAAAATAGACACTGAATTGGGTTTTACTCCGGTACCGGTCTACCGATTTGATCCAATATAAGTAGACTTCTTCCCACGTACATTATAAATGGGTCAGGAAAATCCAATAAAGCATATTTGCGATATCGCGACTTATATATTAACATAAAAGGCACTAAATTGGGCATTATTTCGGTACTGGCCAACCGATTTCGTCCAATATCAATGGATGTCTTTCCATGGGCATTATAAATACGTATACGAAGTTTCATAAAAATCCGATAAAGCGTATTTGAGTTATTGCGTCTTTAAAATAGACACTAAATTGGGTTTTACTACGGTACCGGTCAACAGATTAGGTTCAAATTCAATAGGGTACTTGTCATGGACATTATAAATGCGTATATCAAGTTTCATGGAAATCCGATACACCATATTTGAGTTATGGTGCCTTTCTAGTAAAATCTATTAAAATAGGCACTAAATTTGGCATTACTCCGGTACCGGTGAACCGATTTGGTTCAATATCAATCGGATTCTTCCCATGGACATTATACATGTGTTTTCCAAGTTTCATGAAAATCCGAAAAAGCGTATTTGAGTTACAGTGCGTACACGGACAGACGGACATATTTTTTCGTCCCCATACACAATTTCATAGCATACTGGTACTTAATAATTAGGGTCCGGATTATTAGGTTTTAAACTACTTTGTTCCTTATTAGCTGACTACGCAGGAAAGGCCTGTTTTTATGCAGTGCAGAAACTCTTTATCTTTTCGTCTTCTGTCCAGAAATCTAAAAATACATGGATGTGAGATATGGTCGCTTACTCTTCGGGAAGAACAAAATCTGAGTGTGTTCGTAAGCCAGGTGCTTAGGAAATATTTGGGCCTAAGAGAGATGAAAATGGGGAATGGAGAAAACCGCATAACGACGAGCTTCATGCCCTGTACTCCTCACCGGATATAGTGAGGGTAATTAAATCACCGAGGATGAAATGGGCTGGACATGTTGCGCGCACGGAGGAGGAAATAATACCACAAAAGTATTGACTGGGAGACCCGAAGGGAAAATACCACTTGGAAGACCTAGACGTAAGTGGGAGGACCATATTAGGATGGATTTAAATTAAGTAGGATTTGCGAGTTGGATGGAGTTAGCACAGAATAGGCCTAGGGTTGAATGGCGGGCTCAGGTAAGCGCGGCAATGAACCTTCGGGTTAAATAAAATAGATAATATTCCTTTAGCTTGTTGAGGAATTGTCTATTGCCACAGAGTAAATAATTAGCTGATATTTTAACATAATAACCGTTTCGTTGTCTTGCAGTCACATAGTCCAATCTTATGAAACCTAGAAGTGGCAAAATAAGACTTTATAAACTAAAAATGGATATGTTTTAATTAAAATAAGATAAAATACTTAAACTAATAATATGTAATTAATCTTATTCTTTCTTTCTTTCTTTTTTTCTTTCTTTCTTTTTTTCTTTCCTCCTTTGTCTTAGTTTTACCTATCCCTTTTAGGATTTAAGCGACCCAAGCAGCTCGGGCCTTACAGGGCCGCGACCTGTCGGGAGAGGAATTATCTATGGATCACATACATACTTTTTTGGCAAGGTCATGGAGGCCTCCCCGGTTGAGTGATCAGCCCAATGCCGGGGCCACCTCCAGAGACAACACGAACACATAGGACGAGATAGGCTACACCATTCACACTCACTCCAAATAAGGCGAGGATGGGATGAAGATGATAATGACGGCCAGATGACATCTGGGGACCACAAGGGCTTAACGTTACCCGACATTTGTCTCACAGGTGAGGAAAAACCCCAGAAAAAACCCAAATAGGTAACTTGTCCCGACCAGGATTCGAATCCGGGCCCGCTGCGTGAGAGGTGCGAATGGAATCCCCTACGCCACAGCGGTGGACCTATTGTTATTCTTATACTAATCATTGCTTTTAAAATATCTGCCTACATTTTGAATATTGCTCATTGCTATCAGTGCATTAGTACAAGAAAATATAACTTAGCATTACAGTTTGCAATTTTCTCATTTTGTAACAGCAAATTAAGGCATTCTTAAGGAGCTTACACTTGGAGTTTGTTCACAGTGTCTGCTCCAGCAAGACATCGAAAGTAAAATATTCTAAAAGTTTATTAATCGAAAAACGTCATGTTGAATGTATGTAGGCCTAGTGAAGTTTGTAATGACGGAGGTAATTATAAAATTAAGCATATATATATATTCCTATAGTTTTGTGGCTCAGAGCCATAGCAATTCAAGTAAAAATAAAACGAATTAATTTTTTTCAATGTGTTTATTGTACTTGTGAAACTAGAAAATGTCTGAAAATGGTAAAAATTGAAATAAAACTTTTTTAATATGTTTAAAAAACTAAACCAGGGTTTTTAAAAATGTAAAAATCCGGGCCCTAATGATTATGAATAAAATGTGTACCTTTTTCTACCAGAGGTGCAATATGGGTAATAAGTTAGTGTCAAACACTGCCGCTATATTGCTTAAGAAATGTAATGATTAAATTTCAGAATTATCTAAATGGTTTAGACCTACTACCAATAAAATGCATTTGAATATTAGCAAGACAGGATATGCTCATTTTAAAAATATACCAAATAAAAATGATATGAGTGTAAATATTAATTGGTCGACATTCTGCAAAACGGAACCAACCCACATGATTTTTAAGCTAAAAAAACAGGCATTTAAAGTTAAACAAAAAGCCACCTGGATCTTTTCAATGTGTTTTTGTTTGATTAATAGATGATATATAAATGGATGAAAAGGGCTGGTTAGTTTGCAAAACGTAAATATATAGTTCAGTAGCAAAACTTTAGCATCTATTACGGTTTTTTTTAATTTGAGGGTTGGTTCCTTTCTGCAGAATGTCGTCCAATTATGAGGGTCTGAGTGTTAGTAGACTGCACGATATAAAATGTCTGGGTGTGACTTTCGATGAGTGCATGTCTTGGAAAGTTCATTCTACAAAAGTAATGAAGAAACTAAGTGTTGTATGTTACCAGATTAGAATTTTGAGGAGCTTTCTTGGAATTGATACACTGCTTTCTTTTTATTATGCTCAGGTTGAGTCTGTTCTGTGTTATGGGATTTGTGTATGGGGTTTTAGTAATTTAATGAGGAATGCCTAAGTTGCCCAAAAGAGAATCATTAGATGTATGTTCAACATTAATGCAAGGCAGTCATGTAGAGAGAGTTTTAAGAAGTATGGAATTTTAACTGTGTATAAGTCTATACATTTTAAGGTTATTGGAATATGTACATGCCAATGGCAGAGATTTTAATACTAATGGTCAGTATCACGAATATTTTACTAGTAATAGAGATCAATTTAAAATTGGGAAACATAATTTAATCGTATACAGCAAATCGCCAATGATCGTTGGATTGAAAAAATACAATAGCTTGCCTCAATCTATAAATAATATTGGACGACTGGGAAATTTCAAAAAGGCGGTTAAAGAATTATTAATTGAAATCTGCCCATATTCATTAATTGAACATATATTTAATATTGTGTAGCATATAATTTATTAGTTTCTTTTAGTTTTAATGTGACTTTTGTATCACCATCTAATGTACTGTCGTTTCCCACAGCCAAAGGCTTTTATAGGAAATAAATTATTATTATTATTATTATTATTATTATTATTATTATTATTATTATTATTATTATTATACCTACCATACCTAGTATGCTACGTTTTGCACGTGTTATCAGGTAAAATGGGTCATATGGATATCAAGTAATCCACATGATGTGTTCCTAATTAGCGGTATCCTCTGTAAATGCATGTCGGAACCTAGGTATATGCCAAGATACAAGACCTCTAGTTACAAAAGTGACACCTAGGATTGAGAGGTAGAGAGGAATAAATAATAGTCCAAACACAAATTATATTACAATTGTTTTTCCTGAATAAATACTTTAAGTAGCTAACAATGCAAAAGTAAAAAAGAGGGTTACACAACCTAATTTCCGTATACCCTTCTATCCTATCAAACATTTCAAGCTGTTCATACTCCTGACCGTCCGACTCTTCCAACTCCTCTTGAACGAGAGCACTGTTAGTGCAAGCGCCGTAGCACAACGACAAAATATGATCAAGTGCAATAAGGGCCTTGGTCTTTATAGGACTCAGATATCACCCATCTTCTCTTGTCCAATCTCAGCGTTGAGGTTCGAGAGATTATTTCCAAACCACTCTTGGACCTGTAGAAACTATGCAGATGTAGAGCAGCAATGAAGACAAGTTCGCTTTCATCTTGGCTGGTGATTTCACAAAGCACATTAGAACAGAATAAAATAGAATATTTATTTATCAAACAGCATTATTCAACGAAGTTAGTACATGCAATAAAAAATGAAATGTACCTGTGATTATTGAGGTCATGCTCGTGGGGTGGGACCTGATACATCAGTGGGAACATTGGTTTCCCAGCTTCAGCAATGTCTCCTGGCGTGGATGTGGAGTCGTAAAACACTTCAGCGATGTTTTTGGTTTCGTTAGGATATCGCTGGACACATTTGACTATGGCTGCTTTACTTTTCCCATAAATCGCAGGCGTGGTATAGTACACAGTGAAGCCATGGATAAAGAGAATGGCAAGGCCTGAAGTTGTTGGGAGGAGTACAGCCTGTCTTCTGCGTTGCCTCACATTCGTGTCTCGTGGTGTGATTGCCACGAGTAAGACCAGCCATCACCACCACAGTTGAATGAGAGGTATTTTCTAAAACGCACCTGACAATGCTGCAGTCAGCGTCTCGTTTGGCTATGCTGAACTGTATATCTTTTGTACCCAAGGCCTGCGCTAACATACTAATCAGCTTGGTTTTGTTCCTTTCGTTGGAAAGGAATGTTTCCTGCTGAACAGAAGCCGCCATGTTCTCATCAAAGTCTACACCCACTGATGTTCTACTTGATGCTCTCTGTTCGGCTCTTTTCGTGGAATTCATGTCTTCATAACTGTCCAAAAAGTATTTGTACATCAAACTACAGACTACATCCAATATTGATAGAATCAATAGAAAGCTTTGAATGTATGGCTATCAAGGTAGCAAATAAGATGCCACTCGACTTATTTATTAGAAATGAGCTACATTTTAACAAAAGTATCACTTGCTGGCTCCTAAAGAATCCATTTTATAATATAACTGAATTTATGGAAATTAAGTGTCCTATTA
Source organism: Ectobius pallidus (assembly GCA_964059195.1). Lineage (NCBI taxonomy): Eukaryota > Metazoa > Arthropoda > Insecta > Blattodea > Ectobiidae > Ectobius > Ectobius pallidus. Next base: position 171,410,805 of record CAXKWD010000004.1, on the reverse strand, counting down.
TTTTGTAAAATTATTGTTATTAACAATTGACAATGTCTGTAGTGTAGTCAAAACACTCAACGATAGTAAATTAAATTAAATTAAATTATTACCTGACGTCGAAGGCTGTGGCAATTTAGCTGCCCTTTCCTTCGAACAAACCATGTCTTCCATCTCTTCTTGTAAGACTAAGTTTTCATTCCTTTTGCACTCACACGGCTTGCACAACTTGCAGGTGATTCATCATATATTAAACACTTTTCACTCATTTTGAAGGAACTGCAGTGAATGTTTGTACAATAAAATCATAATAGGATATACGGACTGGCTCTTATCCGACAGGAAGCTGTGGCCTTCGAGAAAGAGGAGTCCCCTTTAGAGGATCCCTCTCCTGGACCAGATCACTTGCCCTCAACCACATTATTGCCGACCCGGCCAATTCCGGAACCGAAAAAATTCGATATATTGTCCCAAATAAACTGTTGACACAACAAAAACTATGTACACATTTCATATTTATATAATATAACACCATTTAGGTTTGAGTAAACAATACATAACGTTACGTAAAAGTTCACACTTCATATATATGTTTATATGTGCCTTGGTTCTAAAAGGGTCAATGTCAATTTCTCGCAAAAATGAGATTTATGCATTTTTTAGTTCGGCTAGACTTTATCTTTCGTATACTAAAAGTGCCAATGTCTGTTGCTGTTAATAGACATAACATAGAAACCTTAGAGGCCAATGTCGGAAGTTCTCAGCAAAAAATGTTACTTCTATAAAGGCTTCAAAGTCAGTTATCTCAAAAGCAAGTTTTATGACATTGGCCCTTTTAGAACCAAGCCACATTTATATGAATGCACATTCATATATATTTTACTAGTTATATGGTAATGTAATAAGTACCGTTTATGTTTACATAAACAATAAATAACGTGTTATAGACAGTTAAAGCCCTTGAAAACGAAATAAAATGATGAGCAGTTTAAGTTACTAGCGTAATCTCGAAATTGACCCAAAATTTCAAAACTCTATATCTTTTGAATGCTTCAAGATAAATTATCAAAAAGTCTACTTCTTGAGGGAAATTTAATGCTCTACAACATCCTGTCTCACAAGTTTCCTGTAAAATTGAGGGTAAAAGATTTGGAGGTCAAGTTTGACGAAAAATGAGAGGCGCTACAAAGCTTTCTGCAAATTTTCCATTTTTACTGGCTCATTTTTCGGAGATGGTAACATAAAGAGATAAATGTGAATATTCCAGTTTGTGGAAAATTTATTTAACTTTGATTTTAAAAAAATTCTGATCGATGCACCGTTTTCGAGATATGAACAAAAAACTGAAAAAGGGACCTTTGAGCCTCCTCCCCACCCCCGCGGCACCTGAAATCGGTGGTACTTTATTAAGGCGTTGATCAGGGGACCTCCGCCTACATATTCCTGAAACTTTTGGAACTACATGATTTAATGCATCAAAACGAACTTTTTTGGTTTAATTTGATTGGCCTAAATAGTCGCCGTAAAATATCTTAGGCTAAAGAAACTGACCGATTACGCCGTGTTGACCTTACCTCAAAATGTTTGTCTGAGTCCCCGCTGCAATCTCACCAATTTCGCCGGTTAAATTCTGAAACACACTGTATGTAACCTTAATGAAAGTGCAAGTATCATATTCGTGGACATCAATTAAAACTCACTATAACTGACACCACCAAGATTACAGATATCCAGACGTACTCGTGTGAAGTGAATGGGCGGGGCGAGGACGAAGTGATAAGACGCGTGCACCAAGTGATTCACAACGTCACGCGGGATTCTCTACACGTACGCCAGGGGCATCGACCAGCGCACATATTCTATAATAATAATAATAATAATAATAATAATAATAATAATAATAATAATAATAATAATAATAATAATAATAATAATACTAATAATAATAATAATAATAATAATAATAATAATAATAATGACGATGATAATGATAATTTTTTTATTTTTTATTAAGGAATATTCCACAATACAATGGTTTTCCTTCATCCCACAACAATCTTTTGCCTCCATAAGTCTCTGTCCATAGCATCTTCTTCACTTAATCCTTTTCTCGCCATACTCCTTTTCACCCCATCCATCCAACACTCTTTGGGCTTCCCTCTTCTTCTTTTTCCTTCTACTTTCCAATCCAAAATTTTCTTGGGTATTCTATCCTCTGTTATTCTGAGTACATGCCCATACCATTTCAAGCGTCTTTCTTCTACAATTTCCCAAATATTTCTTTTCAACTTGCATTATTTTCCTTATTCTATAATAATTATTCTAATAATAATAATAATAATAATAATAATAATAATAATAATAATAATAATAATGAAATCCTAGGCTCTAAGTTACATAACAACAAACTAATACACATCAGAAACGAAACACTCTACCGAAAGACTGAAAAACTCTCAGACACAATGAGGAAAAGAAGAATTAATTTTTATGGACACATCCTAAGAATGAACCCAAATAGACTGACCAAAAAATCTTTGAATATTTCCGCAACAAAAAGACCAAACCAAATTGGTTTAAGGAAACGGAGAAGGACTTAAAAGAACTCAAAATCACAGAAAAAATTCTGATAGAAAAAACTGCAAATATATATGTATAATAATAATAATAATAATAATAATAATAATAATAATAATAATAATAATAATAATAATAATAATAATAATAACCAAAGTCAAGAAAGAGAGGTTCCAAGTCAATACTGAAGCAATACTGGGCTAAAATTAAAGCACAAAACACTAAGAAGTGATTGATTTAACTTACCCCAAAGTTGGGTGAAACGGAGAATAAATGTTAAAGTACCCTACAATATAACATGTATAGGATGCATCGTCAAAAGTTCAAGAAATTAGGAATCAAATCTTTTAAATAAGTCATGAAATTAATTAAAGCTATAAAACGGATTGTTGATTAACCAACTCTTAATCTCAGCTTAAATCATCCATGAAACTTGTACGGGAGCAGGAATCGTGTTGTTTATTTTGATGCCTGTTATAAAGTACGTACCCCTATCTCACAAATGAAACATTCAACATAAATATTATATTATTTACTAGGGATGGGTCCTCGATACCTCGATACTTTCGATACCTCGATACTCTCGATACTTGCATGGTATCGGCATCGAACGATACTTCAGAAAACTCGCTCGATACTTTTTCGATACTTTTGTAATTCTGCAATTCTGCAATTAAGTGAGAATGCTAGTATGTTTTAACAAAAACTTGTAATTGGACTGTTTAAAAAACTAATTTTAGTTTTAATGTAGAGTTTAAAAATAATTATAGGCTACTAGATTACCGTATTAAATACTATATTAAATTTTGTCTCATTAAATATGCAGACTTAATTAATTTAGTTATCTCAAATTTTAATTTTTAATGTACCAATTTATTGAAACTGGAAATGTTGAAGGTATCGAGTATCGAGTATCGAGGAAAAAAAATCATGTATCGGTATCGAGTATCGAGAAAATCTGGTATCGACCCATCCCTATTATTTACTTCTTGTAACTCGATGTACCTCCAGTACTGTAGGCGGTCCACTACCCAGTAATTAGAAATATATTTTAGTGCGAACATTAAACATTCTAAAATGTACATCAAAAGAATTTAAAATATTGTCTTGAAACTTATAAAAAGCTGTTCTTTAAAGAAGTAAAACATAAATTATAACAGATCATTGCCGTAAAACATAAAAACGTAGTGATTATGTTTTCAAAAGTAGAATAATAATTTTGTGGTAAACTACTTTTGTGTAATTTACCATGAAGGTTCCTCAGTAGAATTTGCAGACATTCGTTCTGCAGACATAGGTACAGTTGAAATGGTTATACCAACTAATTTTCTAATCTATATAGATAGATAACACCTATAATCATCTGCACCAGATAAAAAACTGTCTGCTTCTCCGCAAATGTATATCTCAACTGAACAAATATTTTACATGAGTGCCTACCAGGACCTTAGACAATGCAACTAAACAAGCTATTGTTGAACGGATAACCTTACCTATTGTTCGTGTCATTTTACGAAGACTTCGTCCCAAACCGTCGTCTATCTACAAAAGAATACCCAATAGCTGGAGCATGTAGTACCAGACCTTCCAACAATACTGGCTGGAGATTTTAATTGTCGGATAGACAAACCGAACAGCAAGGCAGAAGCACTAACAGACATGCTGGAAGAAGAAGGCTTCATTTCAATCAATGAAAAACAGCAATCTCTATATATATAAAAGGCTTTGTCCTGACTGACTGAATGACAGGAATCAACGTACAGCCTAAACTGTAACAGGTAGAGACTTGGAATTTTGACAGTACCTTCGTTTCATAATGTAGGTGCTCACTAAGAAAGGATTTTGAAAAATTCAGATTCTAAATGCCAAAAATCAAATGTTTTTGAGAATACTTAATCCCTTCTTACACAGAATTATCGAATCCGAATCACATTTGACATTAAAACATATTGTTACCAGCGGGTCTCAGATGGCCATGGAAAAAAAATGAAAGTAGAATAAATTTGACAAATGAGAGAAACAAATGAGAGAACTATCAATATCCACGAAAATAATGTAGTCACATAACTTTCTTTACCCTGGACATAGAGAAAACAATACGAGGTAAGGTAATATGTTTTGGGAAGAGATGTATGGAAGTGATATTGTATTTCTGTTGAATTTAATTCCGAAAACGGTTTTATGGTAACATGATAGTGAGAAACAAAATTTTCAGCCACGATAATACAATTTTATGTTACCGGAATTTCGGTTTCTTCTTATTAGAACCCCTCCCGGGCTTACTGTGTACTGTACAAGCGATGGGATGCAAAATTCTACATATAGCCATAAAAGCTATTTCAAACATTTTCTTAGGGGATAGTTTGAGTGTGATAAGTCGTTCTTTCTACTTCAAATTATAAATACCTATATAAGGACCTAGAATTTATAAATCTAAAGTCCTTCATAAGTTAATTTCCAATTACAAAATAAAAAACCCGGGCGACGCCGGGCCTTTTAAGCTAGTTCACATATATAGCACATAACGGCTCCAGCACACTAGATCTTGTATTTTACCAGGGAAAAGGGCTTAAAGTACAAAGGCAAAATGTTGTTGTAAACTCGGCAAACTCGCCGCTAAGAAAACACCTCGCAGTCAAAACTATTTTCAACATGACTCGATGCGGGAAAGAAGAAATAAATGAGGTAAGGAGATGGACACCAAGAAAAATCGACCCACAGTTACTAGTGCAGAATATCGACGAGCACGAAATACTTGCACAGATCGAAACAGGAAGCATCGACGAAGCTCTGACAGCCCTAAACCAAGGGTTAATTGAATCCGCCGAAAGTCAGCCACCAAAAAGACGAAGCAAACCGTGGTTCGACGCAGACTGCTACAAAGCCAGAATGGAGGTCCTGGAAAAATTCCACAAAACAAAAAATTCCAACGTGCAAGAAATCAGACTGACATACATGAAAGAAAGACAAAGATATAGAACCCTACTGAAAGAAAAAAGACTAGCATATACACACACCCTGGAAGAAGAACTTATCAAGGAGGCGGAGAACAAACCATACAGAGCACTCGGCACAAGGAAATCGCGCATAACACCATCCATAACCATGGATACATGGGAGACGCACTTTACAAATCTACTCCAGAAGAAAGACGCGCCGACAAAGAACGAGGAAGACTCACCAGGAGAAAAATATGTAATAACACCCGATGAAGTCCAGTATGTCATTGGGAAGAGCAAGCCCCGAAAATCAGCCGGCCCCGATAACGTGGCCAGTGAATTGATCAAAGGAGCGCTCCCTTACACCCTGAACATATGGACAGCATTATATAATAAATGCTTGGAAAGTAAAACTATCCCCTCTCTATGGAGAAAATCACTGATCAAAGTTTTCTACAAGGGAAAAGGAAACCACGACGCCCCAGAAGCTTACAGAGGAATCGCCTTGGAATGTGTTGCATTTAAAGCACTCAATAACATCCTCCTGAAAAAGATCCACGACAAACTGATGACCGTGATCCCCGACGAACAGTATGGGTTCATCCCAGGAAGATCCACGACACAGGCAATAGAGAAAGTTCTTCACTACATACACAACGCACTAGACACACCCAAAGGACATGCATATGCAGCTTTCATAGACTACAAACAGGCATTTGACGGAGTGAACAGGAAAATCACCATCCGCAAATTACAAACAGTCCTCGGAGCTGACAACGAAATATTCAAGCTAATCCAGAACATGCTACAAGAAAACACCATAACCATCACCGACGGCCTGACTGAATCCAAGGAAATCAAGCAGACCAACGGCGTCCTACAAGGTGACCCGTTGAGCCCCATAATCTTCAACGTACTCACACATGATGTCATAAGAAGAGTCCAAACAGAGCGCGTGACTATGCATCTTTATGCCGACGATATGGTCATCCTAGCAAAGAAAAGGGAGGAACTCCAAAAGGCGATCAACAGCTTGCAAACATGGTCCCAGGAAAACGATCTCACTATAAATAGAGACAAAACAAAAATAATGAAATTTCGGAAAGGCGGAAGATTAACACAGTCGGATAGATTCACATGTACAGACCAGGAATTAGAAATTGTCAAATCCTACAAGTACCTCGGAATAACGCTCCAGACTACGGGCCATACCTTTTCCAAACATGTGGAAGAAAAATCAGTAGCAGCGATTAAGGCAACCCTCGACATCCCAAAACTTGGAAAACTGTCAGTAAAAACTGCGATCAGCCTCTTCCATCTGAAAATTGCACCCATTGCCTCATACGCAATCCAGCTCTTTTGGACACACCTAACATACAGTAACATGAAGAAACTGGATAGAATCAAGGCATCGTATCTGAAAAGAACGCCCTGTCTCTCGAAATTCACGAAGAATAGAATCGCCTATGCCCTGACCAACACAAATTCTTTCATAGAGGATCTTCTCCGTACAAATGACCTCGAAGTCACTCCAGCCTGCAGCAGATTCCTAGACGAGAGGCGGCAAAAAGCAGACAATATAGACCCAGACTTCTACAGAACCCCAGCCATGAATGACCAGCAGTGGAAAGGAGCCAACTTTGACCTGCGCCACCTTTACACAAGAGTAGCGGCCCATGGATTTCACCACCGCATATGTAATCAAAGCCGATTTCACGACGCCACCGATCAGTGCATATGCAAACTGTGTGGTTTAACATGCAGTGCTTATCACATCATTGACTGTAAAGAGAGAGTGTTACCACTCTCATACTACGCAAATGACGAAAACTTTTGAGTGTACACATTGTGTTTAATCGTAATTTATATATTGTTCCTTAATCTGAAAATCTGCACCAACACTGATACCGACAAAGAACAGGAGTCGTGTGGGTTTCCCCAGTGTTGCCGCTGTCATTCACCACTTCTCTTGTGAAGTAACCGTGCTGTGGTACGTATTTAGCAACGTTGTATTGGATTGCAGACAAGTGTAAATACGCCTAATTAACTTTCTTTTCACTGACTGACAGGTCGAAGAGGATTAGGGTGGTAGTAAGTAGGGGAAGTTCTTGGAAAGAAGTCTTTAAAAAGTGGCACCCATAATAATCAAGCTATTGTTGAACGGACAACCTTGCCTTCACCGTTTCTCACGTACCTCCCATGCCAGTAAAGAAAGCGCTACAGCGAGCAAATACAAATCACAGGGCACTGATGGAATAACTAAGTGTGCTCAATAATATCTTTTCGACCATAACCCACACATTTAACATTTCACTCGTAAAATCCACACTCCCTTAACTCCGTTCGATCTACGAGGGCGAATCAAAAAGTAAGTTACACTTCCAAGTTATGGCCATTTATGAAACCACCTACATGACTAGTGACTACATACAATGTACGTTCACTTTTCCACATAGTCCTCAAGAGACTGTAAACATTTCTCGGAACGGTCAACCAACTTTTCGATTCTGGATGCATCACAGGATAAATAGGAATAATAAAAGAGGTGAGCAATATTAATTTTATTTTCACAAGTATTATAGGGAACTTTTAAAGTACATAAGTACTGACAATCACGTTATTAGGCTTTCTTCTCCCCATCACTATCAAAGGGGCGTGAGGATTTCATTATATTCGAAGGGGGGCGTCAGCTGAAAAAGGTTGGGAACCACTGCTTGAAACTTCCTTCCCTAAAAGCAAACTGTATTTCGACTATTGCGACATCTTGTACGGTGATCTGAGTGTTGAGTTGTCACAAAACTTAATGATCACAATACTTGTGTTTGATTTAACTGTAACATTCGTTTGCAAGATCATGTTTAAAAATATTTTCAACAACATTACAGTCCTGGTTTAGATTGAAATATAACCGTTTAGTCCATTTCCTGTGCTTGCTATACCAAATTCTTAAGTTTTCCACACCTATTTAATTGTCTTCTCGCTCTGCGTTTCTTTATTCCCACCATAATCGTGGTACACGATTGCTGTTATCAAATCCTTGTTATTGCACATCTTTATACATTGACTCATTCACTGTATCATAGTCCGTTCCTGGAATTCCTTGCCACATGAAATCAGAGACAGCCAGAGTATACGCTCATTAAGAGCGCCAGTTATTAAAGAAATACTGTCCACTGAACAGAACTAGCTCTTTGTAGTCACAACTTCTCATTGCATATAGGCCTAGTGTTATCTTACTTCTTCTGTTGATCTCTCTCTCTCTCTCTCTCTCTCTCTCTCTCTCTCTCTCTCTCTCTCTCTCTCTCTCTCTCTCTCTATATATATATATATATATAAAAGGCTTTGTCCTGACTGACTGACTGACAGGAATCAACGTAGAGCCTAAACTATAACAGGTAGAGACTTGGTTTTTTGACAGTACCTTCGTTTCATAATGTAAGTGCTCACTAAGAAAGGATTTTGCAAAATTTTAATTTTAAATGCCAAAAATCAAATGTTTTTGAGTATACTTAATCCCTTTTTACACAGAATTATCAAATCGCAGGTTTTTGGAGAGAAAAGTATGAAGTATCGGTATCGGAGTAAAACCCAATTTAGTGTCTATTTTAAAGACGCTGTAACTCAAATACGCTTTACCCGATTTTTATGAAACTTGGTATACACATGTTCATGGGAAGACGTCTATTGATTTGGATGAAATCGGTTGACCTGTTTCGGAGTAATGCTCAATTTGCTGCCTATTTTATGATAATATACGTATTCGAAAGAATTTATATAGTATATAAAAAAAAAAAGCAAATCAGTTATCTTGACAACATAGTCAATTGTTTTTCTGTGATATTATAAGGCTTTGAAAATTAAAATACAGTTAGCTATGACCTAAAACACTATTGTTTTACATGCGCTTATCCAACTAGACCGTTAAACTGACCCAGGTGGCCGAGATGGTATCGTCTTGGCCTCACATTCTGGAGTTCCATGGTTCAAATCCCGAAACCGGCCAATTTCACTTTTTTTTTTTTTTTGTATTTTTATGAGAGTGTGCGATTGTCAAGATATCACAAATCTATACAGTTCAGCTGATGGTGGAAGATTTTAATACGATTTTTTAAAAAACTAGACCTTCGTTCTTCCGTAAGGCCTGCTTAATGAATAAATCTGGAGCTTAACTTGGAAATCAATTAAAAAAAAAAAAAACATATTTTGCATATCATAATTGCAGTCATAACTGATTAAACAAAAACATACTGGCACTTTTTTACATCAGTTTACCTGATTTTATTATTTTCAGATTTATGGACAGAAGACGAAAAGATAAAGAGTTTCTGAACTGCATAGAAACAAGCATTTCCTAAACTCACTTGACACTTAACTTCTATCTTAATATTATTTCTATCTGTAATTATTGCCCCCAGATATTTTAATATCTCCACTTGTTCGAACGATTTACCGACTATTCTAATATTTTGTAGAGCATTATTTTCACGTTTCATGACCATTTACTTAGTTTTTTTTTCTGTATTAATTTCCAACCCAATATTCCTGCAGTCATCGAAAAGACTCTCTGAATTTCTCTCCATTGTGTTTATGTCATAGCCCAACAGAGAGACATCATCTGCGTAAGCTAAAACCCGGGTGGTTGCCATTTAATTATAGACCTATCTTGTTTCCCTGAACTTTTGTAACGGCATATTCCAAAGAGAAATTAAAAAGTAGATCTCCTTGCTTTAAGCCGCTTTTAATGGGAAACCTGTCTTATAATATAAGTTTCCTTACCCTGTCTCTGCTATAGGTTTCATTTATACACATTTTGATCAGCCTAACTAACTTCTTTGGTATTCCAAATTCATTGAGAATATTGTACAATTTGTATCGCCTAACTGAATCATATATTTTCTTAAAATCCGTGTGTAGCTAGTGACCAGACATTATATTTCAACTTTTTCTCCAAGATATGGCGAATACAAAGTATTTGATCTATTTCGCCTAAATCCACATTTTTTTGTGATCTCCAATAATTTTATCCGCATATGGTGTTAATCTTGACAGAAGCATATTAGACAAGATTTTGTATGATGTTGATAAGAGATAAATTTTTCGATAGTTATTATATTCGGCCCTATCTCCCTTTTTATGGATCGGTATGATAACAGATTCTTTCCATTCCTTTGCCAATTCTTCCTTCCTCCAAATCGTAAGAATGAGTTTATGGAACTCTGAGTTTAATCTATCTCTACCTGCCTTAATTAATTCTGCTGGAATTTGATCAATGGTTGAAGGTTTACCTATAGCTGTTTCTACTTCTGTTAGGTTCGGTTCTGCAACCCACGGCGCTCCATTGAAAATTTCGCTTTCTATACTTTGGACATCTCTATGTACATTTAATAGCTGATTGAATACATTTTTCCATCTATTCAAAATATTTTTGTAAGCCGTGAGTATAGTGCCACCATTGTCCTTAATTGTGTTTTTTTCTTGGCTGAAAACCTTTCTTGAACTTGTTTATTCCCTTGTAGGGGCCACTAACACTTTTGTCTTTACTATTTTCCTCTAATTCATTTACTCTGTCTTTGAGATAGTTTTATTTTCTTTGTTCTAATGGTCCTAAAGGTTTCTCGTTTAGCATTGTTGAGATTTTCGACAGTAGTTTCAATCGTATTCTGTAATCACTACAGTTTCGTCTATTTTCTTGCATTTACTAATTTCATGCACTCATCATCAAACCACGGTTTATTTGGTTTCGGTTCAAACGGACCTAATTTTTCTTTTGTGTTTTGGCCAGCCTATAGCATGCCAAGTCAATTTTGTAAGTACTTCTAATTCGATATGAATGGACGGATTGTCTTAACGTAACATTGTTTGTTTTCCTTGAGAAAGACTAGACTAGACTATTAACACTTGTCTCAACGAACTACTGTATCATTTCGTTGACCTATTCATATCGAAGGTGCGTTAAGGGTGAACTTTCTGGGCACCAACATTTATGTTGAAATATAAAGTAGATTAACTCTACTAAATTTAAGGCCATAGGTCAAGCAAAAATCAATTTACATGTGCATTTATTTTAATTTTAATTGATATTAATGCTTTAAACTTATATCACAGACCTTCCTGGAAACTCAAAATTTACTTGGCTTAATGAATATTTACTATATTAATGTGCACATATTCATAAATATATAATTTATGTCCTGTTGAAAATCTATTTCTAAAATTATAGATTTCCTTTGAAAAATAAAATTTCGTTAAAAAAAAAGCACCAAAAATAAAAATTTCTATTTTTTTCGAGTTTTAATTGATAAAACTTTGGCCTAGAAGTGTTTGAACAAAATAACTACTTCATCAATAACAACAACAATAATAATAATAATAATAATAATAATAATAATAATAATAATAATAATAATAATAACAACAACTACAATTCGTGAATTCTTCGCTCACGAAAACTGGTACCCCTAATCATAGATCTTACTGAATAAGACGCTGGACACGATTTTGTTGAGATAAGTTCAATGTGCTTTTTTCCAGCTTAAAACGTGTCTAATTGTTGGCTTACAAGCTTTGTACTATCAGATTGTATCAAGTAACCTGTGTATATCATGTCCAATGTTCAGCACACGAGTTACTTATCTATATCCGTGGAATTTAATTGCATTTGTCTTATCAAGACTATGCTATTAAAGGGCTCTGTTGTATACTGCGTATTTTGTTTTGAAGTTTCAAGTTGCAGAGGATACAATTTGTTATTTTGGCTACGTGCCTGGGTCCATACGCCATGCCTTCCTGTTGTACCACTAGGACTACGCATGTTTGTGTTGTATGGGTCAGGGGAGGTCAAGAGCTATGGGGGAGACAATCAACATGACCTCACTCACGGAGACCTTCCCATGCAATCACAGTAACCATGTTGAGGTCAAAACATTGCCAAATTCTGTACTTCCTTGTTTACAGGACCCGAGGCCAACCAAGTTGTGTTAAGTCCTTCAGTATATAGGCCTAACTATAATGTGTAAGGAGTTGGAATTAACGGGGTTGGTGCAGCTGAAAGCATTTGGAATTAACCATATTGATGGAAAGGTGAAGTCAGAATGAAACATTCAATGCCATAGCTGGGATTTGAACCAGGATCTTCGGCTCTCCGTGCCGATGCTCTAACCAACTGACCTACCATGGCAACGTGCCGGTACAACATTAAATTCTCCAACTGACTCACAATCCCAAGCATCGGCACGGAGAGCCTAAGATCCTGGTTCAAATCCCGGCTATGTCATTGAATTTTTCATTCTGACTTCACCTTTCCATCTTAGCTTACACATGGCCAGTGTGAAAGAATTATCATGAACCATATTGAGTTTCTTTTCTACGAGGGTAAGTAATAAGTAGGGTAAGGATGTTTATGACATATTTTTTTATCCTGGCCTCCATTCTTGCCACAAACACAAATTAAACACGAATTGCACGCTTATTATCCTAGTCGGACCGTTTTTATTTGGCATATAAAGTCATATTTTGGTCATTTTTATGGTCTTGATATTATTTTGGTCATATTTGTGAGTTAAAGTCATATTTCAGTTATAACTTCGGTAAAGGAGCACAATATCCCTAAAGTATATGCACTAAATGATCGAGTTGAATTTGAAATTTATTTTAAGGGACACGCATGGTCTACAAAATATTATTTTGAACTGATGAAGTGGGCAAAAAGGAGAAAATTCTTTAAAACTAAAAGTTCGTTAGAAGTAAATCTGTAAAACACCTGTAAAATTAAAGAAAACAATAAAAAGAAGTTATATAAACAGTGGAGTATACCGATAAAAACCAAAATTCTGAATGATAAAAACACTTTATTCTCCACTTACGTCACTTTTAATAACACAGGACTAGTTTCGAGAGCCTTATTCGCTCCCATCATCGGCTGGTGGTCGACTGTTATTCTGGTTGTCAGGAGGCCTTGACTTGATCTGGCTTGGCTTGATAATAGTGGGAATATTTTTAATCGTATTTAACTTATTTGAGTGATTTCAAGGCGTAAGTTACATCAATTACAGTTCACTCTACTATCTGGAGTTTATACAAGTGTTGGTGAGCTTCTTGTTCGAGTAAATATTGGAAAATACTTAATTTTGCATCATGCATTCTTTGGCTGTGTTTTATCAGGTTGTTTATTCCACTTAGTTACCAATTTACATCATGGAATAAACCCATTTATATTCATTTTAAACTCATAAAGATGATGATGAATATCACAGAGCAAATTTATGGAAGCAAATTAATCCAAATTCCATATCAGCAACAGTACTGACGGTCCTACAGCATATTAAAAGAGGATTATTATATGATTTGGATAGATGAATAGAAGAAGATATATATCTTTTGTAATTTGTCATTCCTACCATGAAGAGCCTTACCAATCCTCCTTTAAATACTCCTAGCGGAGTACCTAGCCAAGATAACACATGTGGTCAGCCTTGCCCTCACTGTGGGAAAATATACAAGGGTACTCATGGCGTTAGTATTCATATCAGTCGAGCTCATCCTCAGGAACAGAGAAATAATATTGTGAATAGGCAGTCAAATAACATTAAGACTGCTCAGATAAGTGCTGAATTGCCTAGAGAACACGGAAACAAACAGACTGAAGATGATTACTCTTCAGTAGAAGACAACAATTTGAAGGTGTATAAAGAAAATCTGGAACAATGGAAGTCAGAATTTCTCACAACCCTTAGTGATGAACAATTTTGTAATAGGGTTGAAGAATTCACAACCTTCTTATCTCAGGCCATTCACCTTTTGCCTGGACCAAAACATCCGGCAGTGCGGTATTACGAAGCTCGTAAAAAGAAGAAGGCATACAATAACCAAAGGGAATATAGTAAAAGTAGTAACCCAGAAAGAGCCACCAAACGGGACAGGTTAAAACGACAACAAAGATTTGATTATCAGAAGACGCAATATTTGTATTACAACCAAAGAAGAAAAGCAGTAAGAAATGTTTTGAATGATAACCGCAATGTCTGTCGTGTTGATGTTAATAAAATTCTTCACCACTTTTCCTCGCTGTTTTCTATACCAAATGAAAGCGAACGAGATGTATATCCATCCAATGTTTCTGACGCTGCTCGAGTCAGTTTGGATGAAACAGAAGATATACTAATTAGCAAGCAAGAGATATCTACAGCAGTCAGAAGAATTGCAGTCGACACAGCACCTGGCCCTGACCATGTTCTTTTGAGAGCTGTAAAAGATGACACTTGCTATGAGATCATAGCACTAATTGCTACAACAATGGCAGCCCGCAATCTTGTTCCGGAATGTTTAAGAAGAGCAAGAACAATACTAATCTTCAAAGGTGGTGATAAGACAGACCTGGCCAATTGGAGACCTATTACCATCTGCTCGATCGTGAGAAGAATCATCGAGCGTGTGCTTGATAGAAGACTTCAAATGTATGTATCGTTTTGTGAACATCAGCGAGGGTTTACTAACTCCCCCGGCACACATATTAACACGTCTATTTTGGAATCTCTTCTCACGTCAGCTAAGAAACGTAAAACAAACCTTGCCTTGATCTTCTTAGACATTAGCAAGGCATTTGATAATATTGGACATGGCCATCTTGAGAAAAGTCTCTCATCACTTAATATACCATCTAAATTATCAAAACTTATAGTTTCTTTGCAAATAAATAACATTACGCAGATATGGACTAACAATCAAAAGACCAAGCCCATTTCAATAAGAAGAGGAGTGTTACAAGGATCGCCTCTGTCACCTACTTTGTACAATCTAGTGACAGACCATATCCTACATGAACTGTCTTCCAATGAAAATGCTGAGGATTTTGGTTATTCTATACTGCCAGGTCTCCCTAATATAACTGTCATGGGATTTGCAGATGATACTTTAATAGTAGGCAATAATGAAGAATCTGCCAAGAAACTTGCCGATATAGCCATTCAAAGGTTTCTTGAAATAGGCTTGGCTATTAGTATGCATAAATCAAAATCTATTTCAATTACTAAAGGCACTATAAAGTATGATGATTTCGTTCTAGACTCTGGACAAGTCATTCCTTCAATTGCACCTGATGAGACTATCCGCTATTTGGGTGTCAACTATCATCATGCAACGGTTTTTGACACAAAAGCAGCGATGAACGATCTTAAAAATAAATTTGATGCCTTAGCTTCCTCCTCTTTATTACAACCATACCAGAAATTTAACATCTTGAGTACTTTTATATGTCCATCATTGATTTATAAATTTCAGACTACACCATTAAATAGAATACCAGTCAAATTTCTTTCTGACGCTGACGTATTAATTCGAACAACATGTAAAGAGATACTTCAACTCCCAACCGACACCCCTGATGGTATGATATACTCAGCCAAGAGTTATAAGGGATTAGGACTCTTTAAAGCATCGTGGGAGGCATATTTACAATTCATTAATTCCTGCCAAAGTCTCATGAATTCTAATAACATCCACATAAATCACACAAGAGACTTGAACGATGAAGTTAACAGATGTCTCGAAAAACTTAATCTGCCATCAGATGGAAGGCCTGCCTGGCTTAAAGTTCCTTCCATACGGACGCAACTCCGAAATAAGGAATTTGAAACTTGGTGTTCTTTGCCCCAGAAAGGAAAGGGTGTCATCCTTTTTAAAGAATATACGCCATGTAATAAATGGCTTAGTAAGCCCAAAGGATTGACGAGTAGTGAGTGGAAGGATGCAATTAAGATGACAGCGAATGTATGTCCAGTTCGTGCTCTACCAGGCAGGTCCCAAGACGGTCACCATTGCCGTCGTTGCGGCAGTGAGAAAGAAACTCTTGCTCACGTCTTGGGTGCTTGTCCTTATGGTGAAGTGCTGAGGAACAGTCGCCATCACAAGATCCGAACTTTAATTGCAAATGCTCTGCGGGAAAATCATCATCAAGTAGCTGAAGAGGTCTACGGCGTTTCTGAAGGTGGCTCCTCTAGAAGAATTGACATCATCGCCATTCCACCAGGCTCAACCAATGGATATGTAATCGATCCTACAGTCAGGTTTGAAACAAGTAGCACCCAACCTGCAGAAGTTCATGCCGAAAAATGTCGTATCTACGAACCCACCATCGCATACTACAAAGAAAAATACTCCCTTTCTTCTATTACCATCTTTGGCCTGATGGTGGGTGCAAGAGGAACAATTCCTTCATTCTTTGTAGATTTCTGCAGATTCTTCCGTCTGAACAGCATTTTAATAAAAGAAGTGTCTCTGACAGCCCTGAAAGGTTCCCTCTCAATACTCAGGAATCATTTATATTCCTAAATTGTATATATTTGCTTTCAATGTTCTTTTTTTCTTGTTTCATAAGTTTTCTTGATATATGTGAGTTTTTTCTTTATGTTTATTGTAAATACTTGTAAACACTTCTTTGTGGTGCAAATCATTTTCTTTTATATTACGCTTTGTCTTAGGGCAACCCTTAACTAAGGGAAGCTGAATGTAAATAAACATTAATATATATAAATTTATTGCAACAACAGTACGAAACTTTCAATTACCGGTACCTCATTTTCCCTCATAGTCCCCTTGCTATTCAATGATCTTGACCCATAGTTGCCCAAACTTCCTGATGCCCTCAGAAAAAAAGTTTTTCGGCTGAGTAACAAGCCACGTAAGCACCACTTCCTTCAGTTCTTGGTCTGTGGAAAACCATGCAGCCATTTCATAAAATATGGGAATTTTTCCCTCAAAGAGAGAAGTTATAAAATTATTGTAATTGGGTGGTCAAAAATAAGTTTAAAACCTCAAATTCTCTGAATTTTAAGGACTTAGGTGTATTTGAAGTGGTTTCATGTGTAAAATCTGTCGATTTACTTATTTATTGCGTTGAGTTACTTTTTTTGCCACTTTTAGCATGATTTTAACACTCTTTAATACCAAGTAGTCAAGAGTAATCAGCTATGTTCATTTTCATTTGAGAAAATATACATCTTAAGGTACAATTTGGTATAAGATTAACTTCAACAAATATGTGTGGTTAATTACTATGTAAAATAACAAAGAAGGGAATTTTTGTCCCACCCGTAACAGTGATAGTTTTGTTAAATTATTATTGACGAGTTAAATAAATGTTCTGACAACCTGGAAACAGTTTATAATTTGTATTGAATCCTCATACCTTCATTAATAACAACATTAAGACCCTAAAAGTAATAGCAGAACAGAAAATGAGCTTTTGTTTTGCATCATTAAAATCAGTGTCCAAATCATGTCCCACCCGTAACAGATTTTGAAAAAAACAAATTTAAAATATTTAAAATAAGTTTTAAGTAATGTTTTGCATGCAGTGTTGAGGAGAAGGCATTGTAAATTTTACAGAATGTGAAGAACCAATTCTAGTTTATTATCCATGATATGTAATAAACAAAAATAGTTTATATAATTTGCTAGAATGTCCCACCCGTATTTATGAAATGGCTGCATGGATAATTTGCATATGTTTGCCACTTCATCGACAGTCACTCTTCGGTTTGTCGGAAATCATGATACGTATGTGGATGGGCTTCCTGTTTCTTCCTCGTCCTTCACACTTAACCGACAATTTTTTAACTTTTCAATCCATTCGTACACGCTTCTTGTGGTAAAAACATTACCCCCATATTGTGCGGAAAGTCTTCGATGGAATTCGTTTCCTGGTACACTTTCAGACGACAAAAAACGGATCACAGCATGCTGTTCTTCTTTGGAGCAAACTCTGAACTGTGCAACCATGTTTAATGTACAACAGCGCAATCATCAGTGGAGTCAGAAAGATAAAACATTCCACAAGCGGGGACAAATAAATAAAATGTCAATATGCATGAGCACAAAGCGGTACAGTCAACCTACAAAAGGTTAAACAAAAGGGGCGGATACTTATTGATTTACCCTTGTATAATTATGACTATTTACTTAGGTAGTTCATGAGACTGCCTGCTTGGTCTCGTAGTTAGCGTCGCTGGCTACGGATCCGTAGGTCCGGGTTCGATCCCCGAAACCTCATTAGATTTCTCTTAGGTAGAGACCTCTGGAACGGGGTGCACTCAACCTCGTTATGCAAACTGAGCTCATAATCGGCCGTGGGTGATGGAATGCTGACCACAAGCTTCCAATCCTGTCATCCACTTGGTCATTGATGAAGCGGTCGGTCGGTAGGCCTCGTCCCTTCAGGGATGTAGTGCCACGGAGTTAGTATTTAGCTCATGAATCAGTGAACTATTCATCCAAGAACAAGTGGAATTTTTACCAATTTCAAGTATATATGGTCATAGTTTAATCGTTTTATTGTTATCACTTCCATTTTATCGCATCAATGAACAATTTATTGTTTTTATGTAAATTCACAAGGACAGAACTCTGACCTGTAACATCTTTGATGAACACAGCGATTATGTATATACCGGTATATACTGCAATTATTAAGTGCTAGTATGGTACTTTATGAGATTGTGTGGGGGACGACAAAATGCCTGTCCGTCTGTCTGTCTGTCTGTCTGTCTGTCCGTGCGTCTGTACGCACCATAACTCAAATACGCTTTTTAAGATTTTCATGAAACTTGTTATAAACATTCATAATGTCGATGGGAAGAACCCTATTGATATTGAACCAAATCGGTTCACCGGTACCGGAGTAATGCCCAATTTAGTGCCTATTTTAATGGATTATGGCGCCTTTCTCATAGAAAGGCGCCATCACTCAAATACGCTGTAACGGATTTCCATGAAACTTGGTATACCCATTTATGACGTCCATGAGAAGTGCCCTATTGAATTTGAACCTAATCTGTTGACCGGTATCGGAGTAAAACCCAATTTAGTGTATATTTTAAAGACGCGGTAACTCAAATACGCTTTACCGGATTTTTATGAAACTTGGTATACACATTTACAATGTCCGTGGGAAGACGTCTATTCATAATGGATAAAATCGGTTGATCTGTTTCGGAGTAATGCTCAATTTAGTGCCTATTTTATGGCAATATACGTATTCGAAAGAATTTATAAAAAAAATGAAAATCAGTTATCTTGACAACATAGCCTATTGTTTTACTGTGATCTTATAAGGCCTTGGAAATTAAAATACAGGTAGCTATGACAAAAAACACGATTGTCTTACATGCGCTTATCCAACAAGACCGTTAAAATGACCCAGGTGGCCGAGATGGTAGACCTTTCTTCTTCCGTAAGCCCTGCTTAATGAATAAATCTGGAGCTTAATTTGGAAATCAATTTAAAAAGAAACATATTCTGCATATCATAATTGCAGTCATAACTGATTAAACAAAAACATACTGGCACTTTTTTACATCAGTTTACCTGATTTTATTTTATATGTGTGGAGAAGTATTTTAAATATCGTGTATTGATAAACTTTTAATAAGATGATATTGCTGGTTATACAAAAGAGATTAATACAAAAATAAAGCAGCTGATGGAAAGACTATCGTCGATGGCGAAGCAGTCGATAGATACAGCACAGCAGCGACGGGCATCTCGCGTGCACTCGTAGAGCTGCAAGGGCGCACTGTGGACTACGAGCTTAGTATCTGCTCGCCACAACGTAAAAAAATCCCTTTAGGCAGGCCTACAGGCTGAAGTAGATTTCGAAGTGCTTTTGGTTTAATTTATTGTCGCTGCACAGCACTCTTCTTCTTTAGCCTTAGCATGACAAACCCGCAATAATAACGGCAAAAAAGAGGAAAGAGCACTTTTTCAAACATTCAAATCTCACCTTATATGAGAGCTATCGAGAAACTAGTTATTGATTTGGAGAGTACTCATCAAGAGCTTTTCAACGATACCCCACAAGACGTGGTTTCAAGAATTTCGAATTTCCATCCCCCATCCCCACTCGTACCCCCAAAACCCCCGAATCGTTAGTGTCACTGTGAACTCCATACGGAGTACTCTAATTTATTCAAACAAAGTTTCCCTTTATACTTCATAGGGACCGATTATTAATTTTTCAAAATTTCCACCCCCTCCCCCGACCCTCCCTTGGGCCAATTTTGCTCATTACCGAACTTGTCCGAACTATTGGGCCTAGAAATAACACAATAAAATTTGGTTAAAATATTTTCAAAATTACGGCCGCTAGCGTGTAAAGATATATATATATATTTATATATCACATTTTTTTTTTGAACGGGCGGTGGTTTCGTACTTAGGGAGGCATTAAACGTAAAGACATGAAAGAATTTTTCAAAAGTCATGACATGGTATCGATTGTAATAGGCAGATTTTTCTTCGAAATCTACCTAATAATATTGCAGCGGCGGATTGTGAATCTGACCTAACCAAAATAAACATAAACATTACATACCTGTATATTTATTATAATATTCCGCCTTTAACCTTAACATTTAATACACAACTTATCTTGAAAATGCATTTCGGCGTATGCTGCGCCATCTTCAGTTCATATAAGATGTAATGAACACCACAATTCTTCTTAAATAATGTTGTTTATAAAATTTGTTATTTGGTAACCTAGGTCACCGTTGTAGTCAAGTGAAATAAATGATTTTGGTCGATGTTTTCATTAAGGGTGTTACTCCTATTCTTATAAATTTGAAAGTTTTCCAATGTATTCAGTCTAACACCCATATCACAGATATGTAGGACTTCCATGGTGTTATTTAAGTTATCCAATCTATGACCACTATCAAGCAGGTGTTTAGCATACCTGAGCGTAATCTGCCATATTTAAAGTCAGAAACATGTTCACTGAATCTTTGCTTGAATTTTCTACCAGTTTGTCCCACATATACCTTTTTGCAATCAATACACGTCAATTTGTAAACTCCACTTTCTTCCATTTTATCCACAGAGTTAGTATTATTGCTGTATAATTTATTCTTTAAGTTGCAGTTTGTTCTGTAAGCAATTTTAAAGTTTTCTTTACGTAGTAACTTTGTGATAGCATGCATTCTGTTATCTGTGTAATTAAATGTAGCAAAATACTTATTATTGTTGTCTTTTTGTAGAGGTGTATGCTAAACACATGCTTGATAGTGGTCATAGATTGGATAACTTAAATAACACCATGGAAGTCCTACATATCTGTGATAAGGGTGTTAGACTAAATACATTGGAAAACTTTCAAATTTATAAGAATAGGAGTAACATCCTTAATGAAAACATAATCGACCAAAATCATTTATTTGACTTGACTACAACGGTGACCTAGGTTACCAAATAACAAATTTTATAAACTACATTATTTCAGAAGAATTGTGGTGTTCATTACATCTTATATGAACTGAAGATGGCGCAGCATACGCCGAAATGCATTTTCAAGATAAGTTGTGTATTAAATGTTAAGGGTAAAGGCGGAATATTATAATAAATATATTTAATATTAACCCTTATCTGTTGGAAATGAGTTATTTTAATTATAAACATTACACATTCGCTTATCACTGAGTTTGTTTCATATGTATTATGTTATAGGCCTACTCGTACACTGCAATTAAGGCTGGTTATAACTGGATAATAAAATATCCGAATAATTGGATAAATCATGAAAGAAGATAATTTCCCTTTAAAAAACCCAATTTGTGTACACCGCAATTTAAATTTCATGAATAAAAACAATGTTTCTACTTATTATCAATTTTGTCGGCTAGAAGTTGTGTTTTTTCGCAAATAAACGACCCTGAAAGAGTTTTCTAACGTTTGCTGTTGGAAAAACCACTGAAAAAAAACCACTTGAATACAGCTTCAAATTGATCCGCATAATTGACTATCCGGATAGTCTGAGTTCGGATGATTGGAGTTCTACTGTTTACATAACAAACATGATAAATTCTTGAGTAACAAAAATTATATTTTATTCTCAATAACTTCTCAAATACAAACAACACACACAATCACAAAGATTGTTTAATTGTAGGCCTGGTGACAATTCCATCCCATATTCGAATTATTCGATAATGCCCGGTTTCTACAAACTTGTGAATTACCTATGGGTAAATTACCCATGGATAAATTAGTTCCATTTAACCTACAATGGTATAATGAGCAAGGCCTTGGAGTTGTACAGTTAATTTAATTCAGAAGGCTTTGATTCTCATTGTTATTGATCCTATGAAAGGTTAAATTTTATCCAGCCATCCATGAAAGGATAATTTAACCCGAAGATTTACCCTTGGAAAGATCTAGCCCGAGTTTGTAGGAACATTTTTTCTGTCATTTTCATATTTACCTAGAGGACATTTATCTAGAAACTCGCCACAAGTGTAAGTGATTGCTATCTTTAAATTATATGTGTTTGTGTGGTGTTATTCTTGTGTAAATTGTGTAAATTCTGTGCATTAGATAATTTACCCATAGGTAATTCGCGAGTTTATAGAAACCGGCCATAAAACGTGGATGTGTAAATTAACATACGTACTGAAAAACAAATATCGTGAAGAGTTGATTAACTTCATTTTTCCAATGAGGGGATATATATATTAATAATTAGCTATCCACCTTATACCTTCATTAATATGGATGTAGGATAGCCCGGAGAAATTTGCCAAAAACATTCACTTTAAGTTAACAGTATTTTATTTCCATTGTAGGTTTGTAAATTGCTTAAAGTAATGAAACATAAATTATCTAAACGTTAGATGAAATTTAAAATTTCTTTCTTTCTTTCTTTCTTTATCGTAGTTTCACCTCTCCCTTTTTTAGGATTTAAGCGACCCAAGCCGCCCGGGCCTTACAGGGCCGCGACCTGTCGGGAGAGGGATTATCTTTGGATCACATATATACTTTTTTGACCAGACAAGGACATGGAGGGCCTCCCCGGATGAGTGATCAGCCCAATGCCGGGGCCACCTCCGAGACAACACGAACACATAGGACGAGACACAACATTCACACTCACACTCATTCCAAACAAGGCGAGGATGGGATGAAGATGATAATGACGGCCAGATGATATCTGGGGACCACAAGGGCCTAAAGTTACCCGACATTTGTCTCAAAGGTGAGGGAAAACCCCAGAAAAAACCCTACCTAGGTAACTTGTCCCGACCAGGAATCGAACCCGGGCCCGCTGCATGAGAGGATTGAACGCATCCCCTGAGCCACAGCGGTGGACAAATTTAAAATTAAAAAAAAATTAAAAAAACAGTTATGTCAGTCAGTAATTATTGTACAACTTGAATTAAGTTGTGTCTTGTATGTTATAGTATTGGATGAAAATCTTGAGTTTAAAAAAAAAAAAAAAAAAAAAAAAAAGGTTAAAAAATCTTGTGAGTTTGGTCACACGTATATAATGTCATAAAAAATAACTGTGTACTCACAATGTTCGATCACTGTGTTTTTCATTAGAAGTTTTTGTGCTTGTATTTTCTTTCTTCTTTTTTCGTGGTATTCTTGTAGTACTGTAGCTTGTGGAAATTCCGTTGTCTTCTGTCTTCTTTGTAGTTAGATGTGTTATTATGTTGGTGGCAAATTTCAATGGTATCCTATCATAATCTTATTTGGTTGGGATGCATTTCGATTCACACATGAATCATCTTCAGCCTGCTCTTAAGCGATGTTGCGTGGAGTGTAGATTTAGGATCTAGGATCTTCTCCTGAACAATTTATGTTTTGGCACATGTTGAGTTTTGTCAAAACGGTCCTCGATTTGAAATTCGTTATTAAATGCCAGTATGGTACTTTCTGGGATTGTGTGCAGGACAGGAAAATTTCTGTCCGTCTGTCCATGTGACTGTACGCGCGATAACTCAAATGCGCTTTATCTGATTTTCATTAAACTTGGTATACGCATTTATAATGTCCATGGGAAGAAACTTATTGATATCAGACCAAATCGGTTGACCGGTACCGGAGTAAAGCCCAATTTAGTGCCTATTTTATGGTAATATATTAGAAAGAATTTACCAAATGGAAATCAGTTATCATGACAACATACTGTTTTATAGTGTTCATATACGGCTTTGGAACTTGCAATACAGTTAGCTATGGCAAATAACACTATTCCTTCACATATGCTTATCATACTAGACCTTTATTCTTCCGTAAGCCCTGCTTAATAAATCAATCTGGAACTTAACTCGGATATCCATTAAAAAAAAAACTTATTTTCTGCATATCATAATTGCAATTACAACTGATTAAACAAAATCATTATGCCACTTTGTTACATTAGTTTACCTGATTCTATTTTGTTTGTGAAACCTGACTTGGTCTGCGTGAGCTTGCACACAGTCATGTATGGAGCCGAACATCGGCATGAGAGGAGCTGCAAGTAGGAAACGTGACTACATTAAACTTTGTTATCAGTGCAGCACTGATCAGCCTATCTTTCCTCCACGCACAGAATAACCGGTTTACGCTGCCCGCTCTGTTCTTTCACAGTGCACAGGAAGTGCGCCCTTCCACAATATTGATGAGATACCCGTCGCTGCAGTATCTATCTCTTCTCTATATATATAAAAGGCTTTGTCCTGACTGACTGAATGAATGACTGACTGAATGACAGGAATCAACGTACAGCCTAAACTATAACAGGTAGAGACTTGGAATTTTGACAGTACCTTCGTTTCATAATGTAGGTGCTCACTAAGAAAGGATTTTGAAAAATTCTGATTCTAAATGCCAAAAATTAAATGTTTTTGAAAATACTTAATCCTTTTTTACATAGAATTATCAATTCCAAATCACAGAATATATTGTTGCCAAATTTTATATGATGGGCTTGGAAAAAAACAATTGAAATGCACTTTTGACAAATACGAGAAGTTATCAAAATAATTCATGTTATAAATAAATATTACAGAATGAAATCCACTAAAATAATGGAATCACATAACTTTCTCTACCCTGGACATAGAGAAAACAAAACGAGGTATGGTAATGTGTATATTATTATATTATATCGCAGGTTTTTGGAGAGAAAAGTATGAAAGTGACAATGCTTTCTGTTTAATTTCATCCCCAAAACGACTTTATGGTAACATAAGAGTGGGAAATTTCCCGCCTCGATATTACAATTTTATGTTACAGGAATTTCTGTTTCTTCTTATTTAAACCTCTACCAGGCTTGCTGTGCACTGTACAAGCGATGGGATGCAACATTCTAGATCCTCTATGAGCCATAAAAAACTATATCAAGCGTTTTCTGAGGGAATAGTTTGAGTGTAATAAGTCGTTCTTCCTATTTCAAATTATAAATGCCTATATAAGGACCTAGAATTTAAAATTGAAAATCCTTCATAAGTTAATTTCCAATTACAAAATACAAAACCCGGGCGACGCCGGGTCTTTTAAGCTAGTAAAGTATATAGATTTTTCCGCCATGGGCTATCTCGCTCAGGACACAAATAACGATTTTTTTTAATTTTCGTGGTTATGATAATCTCTCTCCCCCCCCCCCCCTCTCTCTCTATATATATAATGGGGTACACTCAGCCTCGTGACTCAATCTGAGGAGCTACTTGATAGAGAAGTAGCGGCTTCGGTCATGGAAACCACCATTAACGGCCGTGGGTGTCGGCATGCTGACCACGAGCCCCCAATCCTGCCATCTGCTTATAGGTAGATGACGCAGCGGACGGGTGGTAGGCCTTGTTTCTTCGGGGATGTCGCGCCACGGAGTTAGTTAGTTATATATATATATATATACAAGAGGCTTTGTCCTGACTGACTGACTGACTGACAGAGAATCATATATAATAGTTAGAAACTTGGAATTTTGACAGTACCTTCGTTTCATGGTGTAAGTCCTCACTATGAAAGCATTCGGAAAAAAAATTGATTTTAAATGCCAAAAATAAAATGTTTTTCAGAATACTTCATTTCTTCCCCACAGAATTATCAAATCCAAATCACAGTTCACATGACAACAGTGTATTGTTGGCAGTGGTATAAGGTAGGTTTGGAAATAAATGATGGGCCTACGGGACTTTGACAAATTAGAGAAGCTATCGATATAACTAATTGCTGTAAATAAATATTGAAGATGAAATCCACGAAAAAAATGCATAATGTGATGCAGTCACATAGCTTTCTCTACCCTGGACATAGAGAATACCGTACGAGGTATGGTAATATGCATATTATTATATCGCAAGTTTTTAGGGAAGGAAGTATGAAAGCTATATTGAATTAGGCCTACTTTTTAATTTCATTCCCGAAACGGTCGTATGGTAACATGAGAGTGAGAAATAAAATATTTCCCACAGACAATGAAATTTTATGTTACCGGAATTTCTGTTTCTTCTTACTTTAACCCACTGCCTTCTAAACTGTATTAATCGTGTATACACTGCCTGTCCTATACGGCTAATTTTGCGTACTCGGCGACATTACAGATGGCAGCACCTTTCACACCCAGACTGCTTCTTGTTTTTTGCTACGACATTGTTGATTATGTAGTGCTGTCACCGCCGTCTCATAATCACTGCCTTCTAAACTGTATTACTCCTCGAGAGGGCGGTGCTCATAATATAGTCTATCAATGCGTCTAATTAATTTACATTTATTTTAATTATTGCTCCAAAATACCATTTCAAGGTAAGTGTCATATACTGGAATAATATTACGTTCTAAACAAATAACACAAGTATCTGTGTCTGTTTAATGCTTATTTTGATTAGTGATTGCTGCAATCTGGGTGTGAACTGTGTCGCCTCTACTGGATAAATTAGGCAATTTAACAATACTCTGAACTCCATGTTAAAATAAAGCATAGGACAGGCAGTGTAATTCTCGAGACGGCGGTGCTTTAACCTCTACCAGGCTTGGTGTGTAGAAGCGATGGGATGCAAAATTCTACATCCTCTATGAGCCATAAAAAGCTATACAAGCGTTTTCTGAGGGAATAGTTTGAGTGTGATAAGTCTTTCTTCATTTCAAAATTTTAATACATATATAAGGACCTAGAATTTGAAAATCCAAAGTTCTTCATAAGTTAATTTCGAATTACAAAATACAAAACCCGGGCGACGCCGGGCCTTTTAATCTAGTATTCATTATATACTTAGTTCTGTGAGTTGTCACAATAAATTTAGCCTAAGTCGAGGTCCGGACCTCTCTGATCGACATGGAATTTCTGGATCGAGCACAATACATAGTTATTCTATCTAAGGTACAGGTGAAGCAAGTAATAATGCATAATAAATTTAAATACTTTTTCCCACCACCTTAAGATGTGGAATACAACTTTCTTAATGCACAGTCTGGTGTGGAATAAGAGGGCGTATTGCATTGGATTGCTTATCCAGTTTGTCTTATCCTCGGTCTGTATTGTTAGCCATGCAAGTCTTTATTTCTATCTTGATTTTACGAACGGTGGCTGGCTTATGACTACCCTTCAGAGAATTTTTACAAAAATATTTAAATAGAAGTGTTAGCTCTTCATATAAACACCCGGAGCACAAGATTTAAATGAAATCGTAAGAGCAGTTTTCGAGAAAATCGCGAAAATGAAATTTTCTTAATGTAAAGTAAGACAAAGAATTCGTCAATGTTTTTGTCATATCCCCAGAAGATATCTAATCCACATGTAACATTTTGTTTATTACTTCCTCTGCCCCGTACCATAGGCACTATAGGTAGAGGAAATATTGTTTTCGACCCCAAAATTCGAAGTTGAGTGTGTGTCAGTGTGTCTGTGTGTCTATGTGGAATATCTGTGAACAGGCTAGCTCAAAACGGAAAATCATATGAAAACAAAATTTCGTATTTGGGTCAGGTACTTTCTGAAGATGTGAGATGAAGATTGTCGACAAGTTTCTCTTATTTTTAAGGGGACTTTACATGAAGAAGTTTTCGTTTTTCGCGATTTTATCGAAAACGGCTCTAACGATTTTCTTTAAATTTTGCACTAGGGTTGCTTATACTAAGAGCTAAAACTTTTATTTGAAACATTTTTTCGAACAAATTCTCTGAAGGGTAGTTATGAGCCACCCACTGTGAATACACGCTCTTTGCAATACGGCCTCTTGTAACGGAAAATCGTACGAAAACAAAATTTTGTATTTGGGTTAGGTACCTGTGAATATGTAATATAACACTTCCCCAAGTGATATAAATGGTGCAAAATAAGTTGCACAAACTTTCTCGCATATACGAGTTAAAAGTTAGCACAGAAAAACGTGGGCCTATATGCGAGAAAGTAAATAATAGAGAAATAGAGAAAAGCACGAACGACAGATAGAAAACATAAATCTCAGCGCATAGCCTATAATGTGTTTAATCGTAGGCCTAATCTCTTTAAGATGGGATAATACAAGTATACAGGAATTCGATCCAATTAATATGTTTTTCCAAAAATAACATTTTATTCTATCTTTATTAAAGAAATCTTAAAATTCATATTCTTTATATATAACTCGCAGATGAAGTCTCGCATTCTTTACATGATATGGGCTTGCTTTCGTTTAATCAACCGTCGACACCACCAATTTTGATCTTGAAGTATCTATTTTTGTAATCGATCTCTGAGCTAAGCTCCAGATCGTTTTATAATTTTAGCGAAAGTCCGCCGCCGCCGCCGCCGCCGCCTGGGGGGGGGGTCGTCGGTAGCTCGCCTACGGCCTGGCGCGCTGTCCGGGTGGGGAATTTTCAGTGGCGAAAAATCTTTTTCCCGCGTTCAGAACAAGCTGTTTAGGGTTAAGTGTGTAACTTATCACTAGAGCCCGGATTTCCATGCAAATGCATGTTTTTATATACTTCGGTTACACTTCTCAAACTTTGTAGTTACTCATTACATGACTTATGGATTCCAAATAACCATACTTTTTCCGTGCATGTTTGCATATTTCGGCCTTTTTATGGCATAATGCATGTTTTGGATTTTTTGGTTTATTATAGCATATTCAGACGTTTTTAATGCATATAATCCCTCATTATCTGGTTTTAGTGCATAATATCAAGTTACCATGCATAACTCTGTATATTATGAATGTGCCTCCCTAAAATCTCGGTTTTTCAAAGAAACGTAAAAAATGTTGTATTTTATTACCATTGTTATTTGATTGACTTGGCAACAGAGTCTGCCACCTGCATGAATTTGAGAGTGCAAACCACTGTTTACCCTAAATAAACAGTAATATAATACACCAGGCTACAAAAGAAAATGCCGACTCGCTTACCCCTACCACTTTCTATTGAAAGAAAACTGCTGTAACAGAATGTTCTCTGCTTGAATTTGTCAGTCACTAGCCATTGTTGAAGACGTTGAATAATTATCTTTAGAATCGTGTTGTGGAGAAATGGGTGTGACAGTTAAGTAGGGAAAAACTTAAGAAGGTACTTAGTTCAAACCCTGATCTTAAACATCTGAAAACAGTGAAAGACGTATTATGTGGGAAAAATGTAAAAGTCATGGAATTCGATATCACCCTCAGTCAAATTTCTTCCCTTAAGTATGCACCTGTTACTTCTTGTGAAGTTGAAAGATCCTTTTCTGCGTTCAAGAATGTCCTAAACTGATAAACGCACGAGTTTAAGTGAGGAGAATTTGGAAAAAACTCGTTGTATATTGTTTTAAGATAAATTGAAATATATTGCAGTACAGTGCGGATTTTTGATAGTGCATGTTTCGCCCTTCATTGTGCATATTTGGAGATACGATAGTGCATGAATGCATGCATGTTTTTAAGTTTGATAGTGCATGAAAATCCGGGCTTTACTTATCACTAGTGTTCTTCAAATTTGTTTCGCGTGCTTAACCATGTGGATGGTATTATGCATTATTTAGACTATCTGTCAAATTTTATTTGGGTTATGTATCCTTCGGGGATGCGATGTGATGTGGTAACGACATTATTTTCATTTCTACAACGAATTTACACGAAGAGAATGTCATGTATACATAATGCATTGTACTAAGATGCTAACTTTTATTTGTGCAGAGGAAGTTATGTGACGTTCACATCAGATTTTATAAATTTTTCTTTCTTGAGTCATGCTAATCGCAGCTACTCACACAGATAAAATATTTCTGAAAATAGAGTTGAAGGGCCTAGTTCCATAAAGGCGTAAGGCACAAGGACATAGTTTCGAGAAATCTTGATGTTTTTAAATAGTATTACCAGTCACAAGTAAACGATTTAATGTTTTATTTTATAACATATATTTTTGAAGGACAGGCTAAATTAGTGTTCTGCAAATTTACAATGTATTGGGATTTTTTACAACTAGAGGTACCTAAACATGTAAAACAAGAACTGAAGTACTTTTACTGTAGCAAAATCTTTTTACTTTGTATCATATTATTTGTTTTTACTTTATTTTAGTAAAAACCTATATTATACAGTGACAATTGCATTTTTGTACTGTAAATAGATTATTGGGCAACACTCACCAATGTTTGTTGATCCCTTTGTGAAGCCGTTGTCAATAGTTGCTTAATCTTGCGTGAAGCCTTCGTCTTCTTAATAAAATAATAAAACACACACATGATATAAAACGTAAACACTAAAAATTGCAACTTCACAACAGGAATCACATCACAACGTTTCACGAGACCAAAAGGACGACTCGCGTTTTCAAGTGAATATTAGCGACGAGATGTTCGGTCGCGAAGTCTTTGTGATCGTCTAATCTTGATTGTGACTGTTGGTGCATCATTTGAAGTTGAAAGTGGAGGGGGGTGGATGTTCTTATTCTTATTCTTTTCCATGGTTGTTGATATAACTTTACCTTTGCTATTAGCCTCTTTAATTTCTTCGTCAACTAGTTTAAGGTAAGCCTGATTTATTTCAATAGACGGTTTAGATATTGGTGATGATTCCATGGCCATGAACAGAGATTCTGCTATATTTCTTTTTTTCCAATCCGTTTCTTTATAAACAATACATGATTTGTCCCAATTAATACTATGTCCTGTTTCTAGTATATGTTCACATAATTTTGATCCATAGGGATCTTTGTTTTGTACTTTCTTTATGTGTTCTTCTATTCTTATGTTAACTGGCCTCGAGGTTTGTCCTATATAACTTCTTTCACATGAATAGAATTGCATTTTTGCCAATGAATACCAGTCCAGTCATTAATACAATAGATGATAAGCAAAACTATCTATTTTGAATGAAGTTACACTTCAGAAATGAAAGTTTAGTTTTTATAAACATTTGCTTGGATGGTAGCATTGCGGTAAATAAAAACTGTTGGCAAACACACCTCAATGACAGATAGGAAGTGTGCCTTACGCCTGTATGAAACCATTATGAAGTACAAAGAATGTGCAGTCTCACAAGTATTTTCTTGTAACTGAGCAAAGGGCACAAGTATAAGTAGTTCACTGGGTATTTAAGAGATAGGTTATGAGAAGGCATAAATGTTAAAAACTCAAAATTAAAGATTTGTGCCTAGTCATTTCAACTAGTCCCTTCAGTTATTTCAGGGGATCTCAAATAGTACATTATGGTACAAGGCTATAATGGTATATTTTAAGTAACGAGTATGTTTATGAAGCGAGCAACCAGAGTTTCATAATTTTCATGCGAGTGTCTTAACTACCATTATAGGAAGTTGCATAGGATTGTTTTTGTTCGACCATGCTTAGTCAAAATGTTTAAATTTTGAGATTTTAGATTCACTCAAACGGCGAGTCAGCCATGACCTTCGCATCAGCTAGTTGCTGGTCGCCGTAGTTCTTGTCTTTTGCGACAGATGGCAGCTTACGGCTTCGGTAAAATCGAAGGTTCATATTGCTCCTTTTCTTCAAACCAACGGCTTTTGACAACACGCAATGAATTCATTTTAGTATTATATTAAATTAAGACGGACAGAATTGATTTTATTTTAAACTAGCATGTGCCCGCGGCTTCGCCAGCGATAATTATTTAAAAAATTAAAAATTAATAGCATAATAGTTAAATCATTATATTTATTAACACCTAAATCACGTGGACTACATACCACGATTAGATAGCGTCGCCTGGTAAAAGCGACCTCAGATTCGAGTTCGCTGGCCCAGAAAACCCCTGCATAGTGAGTTTCGTCCAAGTTGAACAGTGTTTGACCATATTTAAGGCCTATATTGAATATCCCTCTTCCGTGCAGGTTGAAAATTTCATACGTCTGCGGGCCTTGATATTCTAAACAAATGAATCGTCCAGGATGGACTTACAAAATCAAGCGATCGCACGCGATAATTATTTAAAAAATTAAAAACTAAGAGCATAATAGTTAAATCATTATATTTATTAACACCTAAATCACGTGGACTACATACCACGATTAGATAGCGTCGACTGGTAAAAGCGACCTCAGATTCGAGTTCCTTGGCCCAGAAAACCCCTGTTGGTCTATAGTGAGTTTCGTCCAAATAAAACAATGTTTGACCAGGGGCGTATTCAGAGAGGGGGCTGAGGGGGCTACAGCCCCCCCGAAACGTAAAGTAATGCTAATATGTTGCACATAAGAATATTTTAATTTGACAAATAGGTCTAGTAGACAGTTTAATTGAACATCCTGACAAAATTCAGCCTAACACCGAACTTATACCTGAAATTTGTGAAATATGCTCTGGAAAAATGAGGTATGGTTATTATTTAAGTAAATTTAATAATGAACTAGACGTTCTGTTGTTGGCTGAATTACATCACGAATTTTAAAAGATAGTATAAGTCTTATGAATTACATAAAAAAATTTAAAGAAAAAAAGGTCAAGTTAATGCAATAAATTTTGGTAAATTGAAAAGTAATGAATATAACGTTACTTTAATATTATATAATCGGTTACAAAAAAATATAGTCTATTTACTATCAACAAATTTTATAGTCGGTTTCCAAAACATTCACTTAGCCAAATAACTTTTTTTTTAATTAACAGAAGTATGCACAATATTTGACATCTCTCATAATATGCTGTTATAAATGTGAAAAATTGGTTTAGTATGCTCAAATATTTTAATATTGAGCAAATATGATGCATCATTGCAAAACTAACAAAATATGCAAAATTAAACCATCAATTTCTTAATATTTCTGTGACACCTTGTAATAATTTGCATTATTAAAAATATGATTTTCATAAATTTCCGGGCCCCTCCCGAAAAAAATAGCCCCTCCCGAAAAAAATATCTTGGATACGTCCCTGTGTTTGACCATATTTAGGGCTTACAACATTGAAGCGATCGCGAAAGTCTTATTTCCAAGGCATGATAAAAATAGCCAAAGCCAACTGTAATTGATTTGACATTGAAATGTATCTGAAAACTGATGCTTCGAAAACGCAAAAAACAAACTTTTCTGCCCGTTTTTCACTCATAACTCACAAACGAAAGCGAAAATTAAAATTCCGGCTGCGAGGTGCATTTTCCTTTTCAAAAATCTTCAAAAAACTAGTTCACAGGCAGCAGTATAGTTTCAAGTGTTGTGCACAAGTGCTGTGTTTATATTGATTTAAAGTTCTTATTAGTTACGTCATATATGTGCTATATTATTGTCACCTGAATTTAATAGTTAGTGAATCCTTATAGCCTATATATATAACTTTATTGCCTCAAGTGTCAGTGTACCAGAGTGTCTGTTTTTTAAAAGAGTGGCTCACTATTGAATTTCATTACTGCTTTAATGCCGCTTAAATAATTACATCTTCCAGTTTTATAATATAATAATATACATCTTTTATAATATAATATAGTAGTCATTCCGTGCGCACATTTTATTTGGCTAAATCTTCCAGTTTTTGGTCTCTGGAAAGCATTATTCCAAGCTATTAACTTTTAAAACTTCTATTCTTCTTTGGTTTTAATAATTGTTTAGTATCTACGATTACACGCTCTGTAATTAAATTGTGTCAAATACATTGCAATCAGAAGTGTATTGGTTCATCTTATAGATGTTTAATTTAACTTAATTTCATGTAAAATAAATAAATATAGAAAATATACAATCTAATTGAGAAATTTATTTTTCTAAGTCAAGACGAATATCGCAAAATATGCAAAAGTCTATTCTTTTCAAGTCTCCTTCCATAAATTAGATAATTTACCTGGAATAAGTAATCATAAAATTAAAAACCTTTCAACCATAATCTGAGCTATATCTGCTAGACTACTTTTTTTTCTCAGTCAGACAAACTTTTTCCTAACTTCGTAAAGCTGTACTATTCTTATTTGTACCTGTATTAAATATTTATTTTAATTTGTGTTAAATCCTCTTTATATGCAGGGTCGTATGCATTCTATCTTCACATCGGAAACATGTATTAGGGGCCTATTGTTGGTAAAACGATGGTGTTTTCGTGTTATTTCTTCCCATCATTACCATTGTATGTAGCTGCTTAATTCTCGCGCGGGCTGTGGGTGACGTCACACAGCAGTGTAGGACTCTCCCCACAGCTCTTAAGCCGCGTTCACACCTGTGCAACGTTGCATGCGCACAAGAGGCATGCGCCTGTCACGTGGAGATGCAAGCCGGGGCATGCAACGGTGCAGGGTGAGGCATGCGTGGAATCTGTGCGCACGGACCACCTTGCGCCGGTGCACGTAGGCGCAAGTAGCTCCCCATTTGAAACGGGGAGCTACGTGCAACAGTCGTGCGTCTTCCAAGGTTCTGTTCTGATTTTTCATTATGGGGGAGTGGTCTAATGAAAGGAATATTGAGTTCGTGGAGGATTATCGCTGTTGTCCATGTTTGTGGATGGCTAGCTCCCCGGACTACAAGGACAGATTAAAATAGGCCCGATTCCGTGCAGTTTTTAAGAGACAAATATGCTTTGGGAACAACGAAAACGGTGCTAAATAAAATAAAAAGCCTCCGATCATACTTTCGTAGAGTCATAATGAACATCTCTCAAAGAGGAAGAGTGGGTGCGGAACGGACAATTTTATATTATATTAATATTAATACATATTTATTGTTATTAACATTAATTTTAAAGAGAGGTAATCAATGAAAACAATCAAACCTACATTGTCAGTCATTATTAACAGGTAACATTAGGGCAAGTGGTACATTTTCGAACATGGTACAATTCTGAACGAACTAAGATTTTTATCCACTTTTGGGTTGCTAACGTAAATAATTATAAATTATTAAATTATAAATTAATATAAATTGTTATAAAATATAAATTATTATTTATAATTATAAATTAATATAAATATTATTACTATTATATAAATAATATAAATAAATTATTTATATTATTATTTTTTAATAATAAATTATTTAAAACAATTAAATTCTTTTATAGCAAAATTATTAATTATTAATATAAATTGACGATAAATTATTATTTTCCAATCGAAGGTAAGAACTCCATGCTTGAAAAATGGCACGTTATAAAATAGCATAAACAATTGTGATATTTACCATTTCAGGTAGATTTCGAAGAAAAATCTACCTATTGCAATCGATACCATGTCATGACTTTCGAAAAATTCTTTCATAACTTTACGTTTCATGCCTCCCTAAGTACGAAACCACCGCCCGTTCAAAAAAAAAAATTTAATATTCATATAATATACTGTATATATTTATATATATATATATACACGCTAGCGACCGTATTTTGAAGATATTTGAACCAAATTTTATTATGTTATTTCTAGGCCCAATAGTTCGGACAAGTTCGTTAATGAGCAAAATTGGCCCAAGGGGGTTGAAATTTTAAAATATTTATATCTCGGCCTCTATGAATTATAGAGGGAAACTTTGTTTGAATAAATTAGAGTACTCCCTATGGAGTTCACAGTGACACCAATGATTCGGGGGTTTTGGGGGTACGAGTGTGGGGGGATGGAAATTCGACATTTTTGAAACTGCGTCTTGTGAGGTATCGTTGAAAAGCTCTTGATGAGTACTCTACAAATCAATAGCTAGTTTCTCGAGTTCTCATATAAGGCGAGATTTGAATGTTTGAAAAAGTGCTCTTTCCTCTTTTTTGCAGTTATTATTGCGGGTATGTCATGCCAAGGCTAAAGAAGAAGAAATAAATTAAACCAAAAGCTCTTCGAAATCTACCTCAGCCTGTAGGCTTGCCTAAAGGGAGTTTTTTAATGATACAATTATTCAATACCCACTCAATTCACTTCCTATCTACAAAAATAAGTTGACTGAAATTGTTCCTTTAATATACTCCTTTGTCGTTGGTCGGCAAATTGTTATTTTAAAGTTTAAACGACAATGAATTATTTGCACATTTCACGCTTCTTACGATTTCGTCTTTGTCGCAAAATAACAGCTGCAACAGCATCTATATCCAAAGCGGACATTTCATCTGCGCACTTCTACCAGGTGTGAACAGAAAGAGGCATGCGCCTACAATAATCAAGCCGCAAGAGGCAAGGTGCATGCGTGAGCTTGCACCGTTGCATGCGCAGATGTACTGGAGAGGCACGGCAACTAGGCGCAAGGCGCACAGGTCTGAACGCGGCTTAACGGGAACGAGGCAACCTTTCATATACTAGCCTTGCCTTCAGTCCACCTATGTTTAAAATTTCAGTTCTCTGCGTTGAGTAGATTTCGCTGGGCATCGCGGACAGACAGACAGGCAGAAGGAAAGACACACACTTCCTTTTATTAATATAGATAACGGGCTATTTATTATGCAGTTATCAGATCGATCCGGTTCGATAATAATTGATAACACACAAATTTCAAAATGGAAAACAGTGTCGAAATAAGTATCATTATGACACCGTTACGTCACACGTATGGTCGAACAAAAACTAATTTTTATGTTGAAATCGCGACATCGAATTTCGGGGTCCAACAGTATATTTACTCTTCCTATTTATTGTACGTATAGAGGAAGTGAAATATTGTATAATGAGACAGGTAATCATTACATAAGTTGTTGACTGTGCAGTTCCGAGCATAAATGATTTATTCTTTACACACAAGATACAATAAACAATATTAAAAAGAAAAAAAAAAATCGTACTTTGGAAGCAAGTCGACCTAATTTATTATCATTTAATGAACTAGCTTATTATTCTTATGACTATTGTAGGTCATATCTGATTAGTAATACTAAATTAGATTTCCAACCAATCAGATGCCGTTATTTAATCTTGCTACTCTATATTGCTTAAGTTTTCAGTGAGATATTATATTGAATGTGCTCTTTCCAGCTGAAAACTTTGTCTTTTTACATCCCTGCATCCATTGTACGTAGTTGAACAGAACACCACCAATTTAATTAATTGTGAATGTTTGAAATCTGGTTCTTGGCACTATAAATTATTCATCAATTTAAACTACTGTAAGTGTTCCGTCATCAGTGATCATGGGCGTACGGTATGGGGGGGTTCAGGGGGTTGAAACCCCTCCCGAAATATGTGCAATATTTTGAAGATTATAAATCATGTAACGAAATAAAAGAAAAAAAAACACTGGTTCGGTTGTTACATATTTTACAATTTCATACATATCAAAGCATTATTTAAGATTTATCGTAGTTTATTTAAGACTGAAATTAGTCTAGCCTGTTCATAAAGTCAACAGTAGTCAGGAGCCAGTCACCAAATTATCAGGACGTAATTGGCATTAATGGGACTTCTCCACTAGTGGATTTACAGATGGCTTTAAAAACGTGCCCTGTACGCCATACAGTATTATGATAATCTGTCAAAAGAAAGTTTTTATTTACAGACTAATTAAAAAAAAACGGACAGAAATCTTAAAAAAAACTCAAAGACTGTCCTGCATATTAACTTATTATAATGTATTAATGATCGCAATAGACTGTTTAGTAATTTTAAAAAAAGTACTAAGTTACTATGTGCTCAAGAACATGGAGATGAGAAGACTTTACATTGAACCCCTCCCGAACAAAATTTCATCGTACGCCCATGTCAGTGATGCACAGAGATTGATGATAGATTTGATAGATTGGATAGATTTGATAATTATTTAATAGTGTATAGAATAAAATAGATTTTATTTTTACCATTAATTATGTACACTGCTAAAAATATACATTGCCAGGTAGTAGCTCATTTACAAATTCAGAGTAATTTACAATAAAATACCTTTTTTGAAAGATATATTAAAAACTCATTGAATAAAGCCTTACGAAACGAGAATGCATTTACTGAAAACTATGCTTCTGTTTGTAACCATTTGGAAAGTAGTATGTTATAGTAGCCTATATTACGATACAAGTGCCGTAAGCGGTGCATACGGATCGAGGAAAGAGTTTTTCAATTTCCGAGATCCGTTATGAGCTTACGGCACGAGTAGCCTATAGCATGCTATTTTTGCACGATGATTATTTATATCAATTTATTTATATTAATTGCGATATTAGCTGAAAATATTATGTATATACGCTATTGAAGATGGAATTTATATTTCAGAAAGTGACTTGCATGTGTTTGTTACGGGAACCAAATATTTGTCCTGGGGGGCCTTGTCCATAAAGGCTTGTATTATGATGAGTGCCGTAAGTAAATTCTTACCGCACGGAAATTTGTTTTGTTTCCATAGCAACAAGATTGCGTGCTGGAATGTCAACTTACGATCCACGGCAACAATATTCGTAAGTACCACTAATTAGTTAAGTCGTGCAAAAAATTATTTTAAAGGCAATTGTCTCACTATAGATATTAATGCCTGTTTGTTTATCTTAACCTGTGCTGTATTACATTCACATGTCTTACGATTATGATAATGTGACCATTCTTTAAACTCTCTATATGTTCCTTACACACATCCAATCGGAATGACTGTACAACGAAGGCAGTATCATAATTTGTGCGCTTTTAAAACTACCTGTACAAGGGACAAGAATCTCTATTTTTAAGGTCATCTTATGCTTTTCTTTTGCCATAGGTACAAAAATGTTCATTGTAGAGGGTGAATTCACCCAGAGTTAACCGCCATCGTTCGAGATTGAAAAAAAAAATTGCAGTTGTTAACGAATAGTATGAGAATATTATAGGAGAAAAATTCCTCCGACACTGGAACTTGAACCCAGGACCTTTGGCTGTTCGCGCCAATGCTCTACCAACTGAGCTAAGCCGGAGTTCAATTCACAGCGCCAGATGGAACTTCTCTCCTATGACTAATTGCCCTAATGGTCTACCTCACAGACAGACAAGTTATGTCATATGCAGTACTGTGAGGCACACTAATTAGTGATTTTTGTGACCGGGCTCCTACTGTTATTGTACAGTTAGCATACAAGATAGATATGTAAGCTTTCATGAACCACAGACTATTGTCTCTGTTGGACATTACATGAGAATATTATAGGAGAAAAATTCCTCCGACACTTGGACTTGAACCCAGGACCTATGGCTGTTCGCGCCAATGCTCTACCAACTGAGCTAAGCCGGAGTTCAATTCCCTTAGTCATAGGAGAGAAGTTCCATCTGGCGCTGTGAATTGAACTCCGGCTTAGCTCAGTTGGTAGAGCATTGGCGCGAATAGCCAAATGTCCTGGGTTCAAGTCCCAGTTTCAAAGGAATTTTTCTCCTATAATATTCTCATGTAATGTCCAACAGAGACAATAGTCTGTGGTTCATGAAAGCTTACATATCTAACGAATAGTATGTTATTTCTTAGTTGGACATCCCTTATCAACAAGGAACTCGTGGATATGCAAATTCCTCAAGCTAATCATTATCATGTCCAACCACCCAACTCAGTTCAGTTCATTTTTGCATCATCCGCAATGCAATGAAATATAACCTTGCACGAGATGCCAGCGAATTTTAGATTCTGCCACTTCCTAGTGTTACGATTCCAAAGTCATGGGTTCAATCTCAGGACAGAAGTATTAACATCAGTATATTTGTCTCTTGACAACCCATAATCTGAATGTTTAGGAGAAAAATTACCTCTTGCCGGGATCCGAACTCGTTATAGTCAGCTTACTGGATTGACACTCTCAACCAAGCCAAATTTTGACGTTTCTATGAATTTTTGGCGTTGCCGTATATATAACTTGTGTTATTGAAAGCTTAGTACTTTTAGCCAAAAAGGGCGACGTCACTATCGTTATCTACAACGAATAAACTCTAGCGGAAGACTATCTGTATGACTCCAGTTATTATCAGTTGATTCAATATCAAGTATTATCAATGTCCATTTTATTCAATAGCAAGTATAGTCAAGACTCTCTTTATCCA
Source organism: Ectobius pallidus (assembly GCA_964059195.1). NCBI lineage: Eukaryota > Metazoa > Arthropoda > Insecta > Blattodea > Ectobiidae > Ectobius > Ectobius pallidus. The sequence continues at coordinate 171,370,226 of CAXKWD010000004.1, read as the reverse complement.
ATTTATCCAATTTAAATATAACTGTAACAAATCAACTTTCGCGAAACACTCAATAGAACATAATTATGACCTGAATACTATAGAAAATACTATGCCAGTAATCATATCAATTGATCAAGGAAATAAATTAAATGCAATAGAACCCTATCACATATCTCTTCTCTATACAGCGTGTTTCAAAAATACTTTTATAAACTTCGGGCATGGGTTTCTTACACCAAAAGAAGGGAAAAAGTTCATATGAACATAGGTCCCATAATCCTTGTTTTATAGCTAGGAACTGTTCAACACATTAGTACACTCATAACACGTCAACACACAAAACTCATAACAAATGTTCGAAATGTCCTGCACAGATGTCTAGAAGCAAGAGCATTTCGAGCATTTGTTATGAGTGTACCAACGTGTTGAACAGTTCCTAACGAGAAAAAAAAAAAGAAAGGTTTATGGGACCTATGTTCATATGAACTTTTTTCCTTCTTTTGGTATAAGGAACCCATGCCCGAAGTTTGTAAAAGTATTTTTGAAACTTCCTGTATATTTATATAAGAGGCTTTGTCCTGACTGACCGACAGGGAATCAATGTAGAGCCTAAAATATAATAGGTAGAGACTTGGAATTTTGACAGCACCTTCATTTCATAATGTAAGTGCCCACTAAGAATGAATTTTAAAAAAAATTGATTTCAAATGCCAAAAATCAAATGTTTTTGAGAATACTTAATCCCTTTTTACACAGATTTATGAAATCCAGATCACACTTCACATGACAACAGTGTATTGTTGGCATTGGTCTCAGGTAGGTTTGGAAATAAATTATACGGGACTTTGAAAAATTAGAGAAGCTATTGATATAATTTATTGCTGTAAATAAATATTAAAGATGAAATCCACGAAAATAATGCACAAAGTGATGCAGTCACATAGCTTTCTCTACCCTGGACATAGAGAATATAGTACGAGGTATGGTAATATGTATATTATTATATGGCAGGTTTTTGGGAAAGTATGAAAGTGATATTGAATTACTTTTTAATTTCATCCTCAAGACGGTTGTATGATAACATGAGAGGGAGAAATAAAATATTCCGCAAAGACAATACAATTTTATGTAACTGGAATTTCTGTTTCTTCTTATTTCAACCCCTACCAGGCTTGGTGTGTGGAAGCGATGGGATACAAAATTCTACATCCTCTATGAGCCATGACGGCGTGGTCTTGTGGTTAGTGTCGCTGACTACAGATCCATCGGCCCGAATTCCATCCCCGGTACCTCCTCGGATTTTTCTGAGGTAGGGAGGTCTGGCAGGGGTGCACTCAGCCTCGTGATTCAAATTGAGGAGCTATTTGATAGAGAAGTAGCGGCTCCGGTCATGAAAATCACCATTAACGGCCGTGGGTGTCGGCATGCTGACCACATGCCCCCATTCCTGCCATCTGCCTGTGGTAGATGACGCAGCGGTCGGGTGGTAGGCCAAATCCCTCCAGGGATGTAGCGCCATGGAGTTTAGTTTAGTTCTATGAGCCATAAAAAGCTATATCAAGCGTTTTCTCAGGAAATAGTTTGAGTGTGATAAGTCGGTTTCTTCATTTCAGATATTTAATACGTATATAAGCACCTAGGATTTGAAAATCGAAAGTCCTTCATAAGTTAATTTCGAATTACAAAATATAATAATAAATCGCCACTTGAATGCCAGTGCGTGGTCTTGCGGTGACCAAGGAATCATTTTCAATTCTTAGCGAGGATAAAGCCGTATTTGTGGTAGACAAAATCAGGATATTTAAGAGTTTTTGGGTTCTTCAGTTTCCCAAATTTCATATCACAAACATTTTGCACCCTCCTACTCTATAATTTCTTCCTTAGTTTCACTTAACGTTCCATTTAATTTTTAAAAATGCCCGTTTGGTAACCATTTCATGAAAATAGATGCGACCATCAGGGATGCATGTGAATCCCATATCCAACTACTTCATGGGGATCCATAAAAAATAAAAACCAGTGCAAAAATAATTGCATATGTGGTGAATTTTGCTTGGCACTGATAAAGCGATGTTGAGGGAATAAAACTTAGCCAAGATAGCCTATTTATGTGACAAAATTGTATTGTGCAGTTCATTTGTATAGAAACTAAGTTAATAATTCTGGGCATATTTTCCATCTTTTAGGTAGATTTCGAAGAAAAATCTACCTATTGCAATCGATACTATGTCATGATTTCCGAAAAATTCTTTCATACCATTACGTTTCATGCTTCCCTAAGCACGAAACCACCGCCCGTTCAAAAAAAAAAAAAAAAAAAAAAAAAACGAATTGATATATATATATATCTTTACACGCTAGCGGCCGTAATTTTGAAGATATTTGAACCAAATTTTATTATGTTATTTCTAGGCCCAATAGTTCGAACAAGTTCGTTAATGAGCAAAATTGGCCCAAGGGGGTGGTCGGGGGAGGGGGTTGAAATTTTGAAAACTTTATATCTCGGCCCCTATGAAGTAAAGAGGGAAACTTTGTTTGAATAAATTAGAGTACTCCCTATGGAGTTCACAGTGACACCTACGATTCGGGGGTTTTGGGGGTACGAGTGGGGGTGGGGGGGATGGAAATTCGAAAATTTTGAAACCACGTCTTGTGGGGTATCATTGAAAAGCTCTTGATGAGTACTCTACAAATCAATAACTAGTTTCTTGATAGTTCTCATATAAGACGAGATTTGAATGTTTGAAAAAGTGCTCTTTGCTCTTTTTTGCAGTTATTATTGCGGGTTTGTTATGCCAAGGCTAAAGAAGAAGAGTGCTACGCAGCGACAGTAAATTAAACCAAAAGCACTTCGAAATCTACCTCAGCCTGTAGGCTTGCCTAAAGGAATTTTTTACAGCATAAGTGCATGCATAAATTCAAGCTTTTTAGTGCATGTGAATCATTCGTGGACCTTCGAACTTATTTTCAGCTCTAGATAACTCTCACCTTTGCCCGTTGCGATCATTGAATAACACGTTCTGTATTCAACACTTGCCGGCAGTGTATCAGTTAAGATATAATATTGTTTTTTGTGCAGACATTCTAAGCTTCGTTAACAAATGATTAGTACACTTACGTTAAACCCTTGACCCTGCGACCAACTCATTGCTTAATCGCACTTGTCCCTGAGGTTATAAACAATTAAAGATAACAGTTGATTGTAGATGTAATGCTGCTTAGGATTGCTTTCATACTGGTAGTATTTTCCTTAATATTTTAAGATATCAAGTGCATTTTAAGTGCAACGTTCTAATTGGCCGTGCTTCATATATATGTAAGCCTATGTGTTTAGGTATACATAGGCCTATACCTATATATATATATATATATATATATATATATATATATACCTATATACTAGGGATGGGTCAATACCAGATTTTCTCGATACTCGATATCGATACATGATTTTTTCCTCGATACTCGATACTTCGATACTCGAACCGTCAACATTACATTAAAAATTAAAAGTTGAGAGAACTGTGTAATACCAACTAAATTAATTAAGTGTTCTTATTTAATGAGACAACATTTAATATCATCAATAGCCTATCATTATTTTTAAACTTTACATTAAAACAAAACGTTTGACAGGAAACGAAACAATTAAGAATCTCTTCTGCTTGGATTTTAAAAGTTGGAAAGTCTTTATTTAAGACTAGACAAAAGTCACAGAATGGTTTTCTCCATTTCAAGGAGAAATAGAAGTATTTACTACCTAGGTATATTTAGTATACTACTAAAAGCAGAAAGAGATACCGCATTTCCTTAAATTGCAGAATTACCAAAGTATCGAAAAGCACCGAGCGAGTTTTCTAAAGTATCGCTCGATTACGATATCATGCAAGTATCGAGAGTATCGAAAGTATCGATGATCCATCCCTCCTATATACATGATATATTATACAGGGTGTTAATGAATAACACCGAAATATTTTACCTGTTTATAAGGAGGACATAGACAAGCAACTTTTATTAGGACATTTTTGTTCTATGACGTAAAATGTGTATGCTACAGGGCATTAAAGTCATTACAATATGGTGCTCATAAGTAAATAATGAAACGAAATAGGGTTAAAATTTTCATTAAATTGACTTCACGCCTTCTTAGTGATCGATAAAAACCTGATTCTTAATAATTCAACAGCTATATCATAATTTAGTGTTTCCATAATCTGCCAGGCTTCTTCCTTAAACAACTGGATTTACGCCTTTGAGAGCTACATACACCGGTATTGATCTATGACTCTGAGACCTAGACGTCTTCTATCGCCAGCTGAATTTACGCCTTCGGGAGCTTGAACTCTTCATTCCACAGCTGGATTTTCGCCTTCGAGAGCTAGACCTCCTCCTTCGACAGTTGGATTCTCCCCTTCGAGAGTTAGACCTACTCCTTCGACAGCTGGATTCACGCCATCGAGAGTTGGACCTCCTCCTTCGACAGCAGGGTACATGCCTTGGAGAGCAAGACCTCCTCCTTCGACAGCTGGAATCACTCCTTCGAGAGTAAGACCTCCTCCTTCGACAGCTGGATTCACGCCTTCTAGAGTTAAACCTCCTCCTTCGACTGCTAAATTCACGCCTTCGAGAGTTAGACCTCCTCCTTCGACAGCTGGACTCACGCCTTCAAGAGCTAGATGTCTTCCTTCTGCAGCTGGTTTCACGAATTCGAGAGTTTGACCTCCTCCTTCGACAGCTGGATTCACGCCTTCGAGAATAAGACCGCCTCCTTCTACAGCTGGATTCACGTCTTCTAGTGTTACATCTCCTTCGACAGCTGGATTCTCCCCTTTGAGAGTTAGACCTCCTGCTTCGACAGCTGGATTCTCCCATTCGAGAGTTAGACCTCCTCCTTAGACTACTGGATTCACACCTTCAAGAGCTAGATCTATTTCTTCTACAGCTCGTTTCACGCCTTCTTGAGTTAGACCTCCTTCATCGACAGCTGGACTCACGCCTTCGAGAGTTAGACCTCCTCCTTCGACAGTTGGATTCTCCCCTTCGAGAGTTAGACCTCCTCCTTCGACAGCTGGATTCACGCCTTCGGGAGTTAGAGCTCCTCCTTCGACAGCTGGATTCACGCCCTCGATAGCTAGAACTCCTCCTGGGACAGTTGGATTCACGCTTTCTTGAGTTAGACCTCCTTCCGCGACAGCTGGATTCACGCCTTCTAGAGTAAGACCTCCTCCTTCGACAGCTATATTCACGCCTTCGAGAGTTAGCTGGATTCTCCCTCTCGAGAGTTAGGCCTCCTACTTGGACTGCTGGATTCACACCTCCGAGAGTTAGACCTCCTCCTTCGACAGCTGGATTCACCCATTCCAGAGTTAGACCTCCTCCTTCGACAGTTGGATCACGCCTCCGATAGTTAGAACTCCTCCTGCGACAGTTAGATTCACGCTTTCTTGTGTTAGACCTCCTCCTTCGACAGGTGGATTCACGTCTTCGAGAATTAGACCTCCTCCTTCTACAGCTGGATTCACGTCTTCTAGTGTTAGATCTCCTTCTTCGCCAGCTGAATTCTCTTCTTTGAGAGTTAGACCTCCTGTTTCGACAGCTGGATTCTTCCCTTCGAGAGTTAGACCTCCTCCTTCTACAGCTGGTTTCCCGCCTTTTTGAGTTAGACCTCCTCCTTCGACAGCGGGATTCACTCCTTCTAGAGTAAGACCTCCTCCTTCGGCAGCTGGATTCACGCCTTCGAGAGTTAGACCTCCTCCTTCGACAGAGATAGAGAGAATTCAGAATGGAGTCCTGAATAGGAACTTCCACCTGTCAAGGGCCACCCCAGTCGTACGACTACAGCCCAACAACAAAATGGGAGGATTGGGAGAGGTAGTTTGGATGTGGGTAGGAATCTAGCGAACTCTTACCTCGGTGATGCCGCTTATTCGGAAGAATCACCCCCGTGAGGCTCTGTCACCTTAGTCGCCCGACGGGGAAGCGAAACTTAACCTTTGGTAGGCACGCTTGGCCCACCCAGAAAACTGGATGGTTTCCCAGGGAAAGCCACGAGCAGGCGGTGCCCCCAACCGCAGTTGGTCGTTTCGCTTCTCTAAGGTTCCTTCTCGCCAGGGACGGTGTTAGAGCTTTTAGCTGCCGCAGCAGCCTTCGGGATCCGAAGGTAGCTCAAGCGGGGAAGTCACGCTGAATTCATACATCAGCGCCGTTGCTGACTTCCACCGCCTCCCTCACGCTGTTGGTCTGCGGGAGACTCTTCCCCACTGGGACGCTCCTTGATTTTTCAACATTCCCGCCCTCGTTCGTTTAGGCGCTCGATTCGTCGGACAACTCCGCCATCGCCCTTATCGAACGCACTGGCTCACACATTTTTTTACTCGCGCAAGTTGACGGCCGGGAACTCATAAAGGTCATCAACCCATGAACTCTCTCATCTTCGTTGCACAACTCCGTGCATTTATTGGAATGTTGAAGAATCACCCGGGTTGCCAGTCCGAGTCGCCACCTGTACGGAACAGGCAGGGCAGGAATTGCTTCAACACTCGCGGTGGGTCCGTGACACCGGACTTTGATACCACCCGCAAGCGGGGGCACTTCCAATGGACATCCCATCAGTCCGCGGAGCAAGCCCCGGGATGATGACACCTGTACCCTACTTTCTGGACGTCCTAACGGACCAGCCGTCGGACGTCCGGTTCCCTCAACTGGCCCGTCTTCCGATAAGGACAGACGGCCGCGACACAACTTCCCGAAATCTTCTCGACACATTTCCAGCGCTCCAGAGAGCCGCTGGATGACTAGATAGTCCGAAGTCATTGCCAGACTTAGTACCCACTCTTCCCGCGCTCCCACGAGCCACGAGATGACTAGTTAACCGAATTCCATCAGTAATCCAGCCAGCGCCTATGCCGCTCTGACTGAACCCGGCCCGCTCTGCGTCTGGGTAACACTCAACTCGACTTGACAAGCCCCATCGCGTGTGTATGCACGTGGGGCCCTACTTCCACCCTCTCTGCATCCGAACCAATTGCAGATTCGTTTAAGGCCTATGGAGGCAGCTGCGGCTACCTCAGTCCGAACATACACATACATGGGCTCGAACTCGAGCTCACAACACCCTTTCGCTCCGTTAGCTACTCAAGTCCAGGTCGATATTCGCCTGAACTTCAGTTCCCCACGCTATGCTGTTCAGAGAAGAACGGGCCACGCTTTACGGCCTCCTGAAGTACAGGGCCGTCCAGTTTGTACAGGAATGACACGGTTCACTACTCCGTGCTCCTGCACTTCAGTCTCCCCACCCGCACTCCGCACCCTTTCCCTGTCCTCTCAAGGTTTCGGGTAGCGGAAGGCGGGCCAGAGTCACGTTCCCTGAAGTACTGAGCGGCTCCCTGCATGTGAATGGGATTGCTCCTCACGTACTTCGGTCTCCCCACCAACGGCAACCGTCCGTTGCCACGACAACAAGGGGTTGGTTGGGATACCGCAGGCCCTTCTAGCGCATTCCCCGAAGTACGAAACTCACCGTCCCTCTGAATGGGGATAAGGTCCGTCCCAGAGTTACAGACGTACCTCCCTTAAGGACAACCACGGAAGGGAGTAGCCCACTGTAACCGTGGCCCCGGGGGAGGCTCCACTAACCTTGTGAGGTTCTCCGCAACAGCCCCCTTTGGAATGGAAGCCTCTAGATGTGCTCATCAGGAGCTCGTCCTCCAGGATCCCCCTGAAGACCCGCCCAAGGAGGACCTCTTTCCCTGGGCGCCCCCGTGCTCCCTAACCGGCGCCTCACACGGTGGAGAAACCCGCGGGCACACACTTCGCAGGGAACAACGGGGGGCAATCTCCAGGCCCCAGCTGTCCGGGAGGTGGTATTCACGCCGACACGCTTATTGCCACTAACTCCACGTTTTCAGGCCACCTGGATTCTTCCCTTCGAGAGTTACACCTCCTTCTTCGACAGCTGGATTCACGCCTTCAAGAAAGAGACCTCCTACCTTCGACGGCTGGATTCTCCCCTTCGAGAGTTAGACCTCCTCCATCGACAGCTGGATTGACGCCTTCTAGAGTTAGATCTTCTTCGACAGCTGGATTCTCCCCTTTGAGAGTTAGACTTTCTACTTCGACAGATGGTTTGTCCCCTTCGAGAGTTAGACCTACTTCGACAGCTGGTTTCACGCCTTTATGAGTTAGAACTCCTTCTTCGACAGCTGGATTCACGCCTCCGAGAGTTAGACCTCCTCCTTCGACAGCTGGATTCACGCCTTCTAGAGTTGGATGATCTTCGACAGCTGGATTCACGCCTTCGAGAGTTAGACCTCCTCCTTCGACAGTTGTATTTTCCCCTTCGAGAGTTAGGCCTCCTTCGACTGCTGGATTCACACCTTCGAGGGTTAGACCTCCTCCTTCGACAGCTGGATTCACGCCTTCTAGAGTTAGATCTTCTTCGACAAAGAAGAAGAAGAAATTGGCCATATATCTGATTTCGAGTTCCCCGACCAGAGGCCATACTCGTTGGTAGTTCTCAATGTATCATTTCATCTGTTAGTTCTTGAGTCTTCTGAACATGGTAGCTTTTAGGCAAATGATTGTATATATATTTTTGTGTATATAGACATCTGAGGTGCATGTTTCACCTTCCTTCTAATTTGATTGAACTCTCTCGATTCTTTCTAAATTGGGTATTCCATCAGCTTTCGGATGTTTCGAGCTTTTTCTGTTTGTCTTTTCTTGACATGTTTATGTTTCGACTTTCGTTCTAAGTTTTGTTTATCGCTATTTTGCCATCTGGTTTCTTTGGCTATACTTGTATTCTGAGTAGACTTTGGATTTGTGTGTTCGTCTTTCTCAGTGTCTCGCTGTGTAAGTTTCTCAGTTGTTCCAGCTTACGTTTTATTTGCTCTTCGATTAAAACAGAACTACGACTCTCAAGATCTTCTACACATGTTTCCTGTATTCCCTCTGTTCCCAGTACAATTCAAAATGTGTTCTTTCATTAATCGTTTTTGATCAACAACTCGCTCTTTCGTATGCTTTTGTTACTTGCCATCACCGATACTCGTCTCGTCTAGACCATATCTGGTCGGAGACACCCTTCACCTTTTGACTTCCCTGCCTGAATTTATACTGCCCCCACGCAACAAGCAGTTCAGAGCTACTTACTCCAATCCTTTCCCGACGACAGGAACCGTGCGCCGGGGCCGACCCCAACAACCCAGGTCGCAGGCCCTGCAGTCTTAGTCCCTCCGAGCCATCAGGCCCTGTCGGTCAGTCTCCCCTTTAGAGTACTCTCCTTTCGGAGCAGACCCCTACACATGGTCGTGCGGTAGCCCTCGTAGTCGGTCCGCTAGAACGTGGACCATCACGTTCCCTTAAGTCTCGTCACGTATCGGTTGGCTTATAACTCTTTCTGAGCACACCTTTCATTTAGGTGGTTTCCAATCTGCGCTTATTTTCTATACCGCGCTTTCCGTTCGGTGTATCTAGCAACACCTAGGCCTCCCCGCCCTCTGGGTCGGGAGCATCGCCGTAACAACACCACCGGCATCCAGTCAGTGCCGGGATCGTTGGGTTTCACGCCTCCTCCAGCTATGGTACAGGTCATGAACACACGACGCTGGATTCTCCCCTTTGAGAGTTAGACTTCCTGCTTCGACAGATGGATTCTCCCCTTCGAGAATTAGACCTACTTCTTCGACAGCAGGACTCACGCCTTCGAGAGTTAGACCTCTTCCTTGGACAATTGGATTCTCCCCTTCGAGAGTTAGACCTCCTTCGACAGCTGGATTCACTCCTTCGAGAGTTATACCTCCTCCTTCGACTGCTGGTTTCACTCATATGAGAGTTAGACCTCTTTCTTCAACTGCTGGATTCTATCCTTCGGGAGCTAGGCCTTTTGCTTCGACGGCAAGATTCCCGCCTTCCAATGTTAAGTGTATTCCTTCGAGAGGATTACGCCTTCCTCGTTCCTTCTAGAGGTAGGTCTCTTCCTCCAACAGCTGTATTTATGCCTTCGACAGCAAGATCTCTTCCTCCGGAAGCTGGATTTACGCCTTTGGGTGTTAAAATTACTCCGACGACAGCTGAATTCACGCCTTTGAGAGCTAGGCCATTTCCTTCGACAGCTGGATTTGTGCCTTTGGGTGCTAAGTTTTGTCCTTCGACGGCTTGAGTTAGCCTTCGGGAGCTAGACCACTTCCTTTGGCAGCTGGATTTACGCCTTAGAGAGCTAGGCCTCTGCCTTCGACAGCAGGATTCACGCCTTCGAGAATTAGACCTCCTCCTTCTACAGCTGGATTCACGTCTTCTAGTGTTAGATCTCCTCCTTCGACAGCTGGATTCTCCCCTTTGAGAGTTAGACCTAATGCTTCGACAGCTTGATTATTCTTTTCGAGAGTTAGACTTCTTTTTCAACAGCTGTATTCTTCCCTTCGAGAGTTAGACCTCCTCCTTCTACAGCTGGTTTCACGCCTTTTTGAGTTAGACCTCCTCATTCGACAGCTGGATTCACGCCTTCTAGAGTAAGACCTCCTCCTTCGACAGCTGGATTGACGCCTTCGAGAGTTAGACCTCCTCCTTCGACAGCTGGATACACGCCTTCTAGAGTTGGATCTTCTTCGACAGCTGGATTCACGCCTACGAGAGTTAGACCTCCTTCGACAGTTGAATTTTCCCCTTCAAGAGTTAGACCTCCTCCTTCGACTGCTGGATTCACACCTTCGAGGGTTAGATTTCTTCCTTCGACAGCTGGATTCACGCCTTCTAGACTCAGATCTTCTTTGACAGAGAGAGAGAGAGATTCAGAGTAAATTCCCTGGTAGGGATATCCACCTGTCGAGGCCGCCTCGCGATACACGCATAGCCCATGTGACACGGAGATTAAGGATGGGCGTTTTGGGGAGGGTAGGAACCGTTCGGTGGATCCAGCACCACCTAGGCCTCCCCGCCCTCTAGGTCGGGAGCATCGCCGTAGTAACGCCACCGACGTCCAGTCATGGCAGGGATCGTTGGACTATGCCTCCCCCTACTATGGTACCGGTCACGCACACACGACGACCCCCCTCCTCGTACCCTGAGTACGGGAACCACTACCACGTCGAATCCGACACCAAACACGGTAAGACCTGGGCCCCGGTCGGGCGCCTCCGAAGAGAACGACCCCTAAGGGAACCCAGACCGGCTCAATACCGTCCCGACTACTGTTTCAGCAACAGTCGACTAGGCCAGCGCTCCGTCTGCAAAAACGGGGAGACACCACTTGTAGGTGGAGATGACCCTTTGACGGCTAGAGGCTAAGTGGCGACGCAACCTGCCCGCCATAACATCGCTTAGCACGCCCATCCGAATCCTAGATGCCCCAGAACGCATCACCCTCACTGGTACTTCAGTCTACAAAGGGGGTCCCGCCCGTTACCCCGACAAACCGGGGATAAGGCTAAAGTACACCCCTCCACCACCATGTCCCTGAAGTACGACACATGGCGCCCCTAACTGTCCGGGAAGGAGTATTCACGTAAACGCTTATTCCTCCTCCCCCCACACCATCACAGTGTGGGGCCTGCATTCGCAACTTACAGGACCCGCCCGATAGCCTAAGAGGAGGCGACTCTGTGCCATCCCAGAGCCCTGGTCACCGGGGCACCCAGCCCCCGGGTCATCCCAGCACGGGAGATCTTCTTTGACAGCTGGATTCTCCCCTTTGAGACTTAGACTTCTTGCTTCGACAGATGGATTCTCCCCTTCGAGAGTTAGACCTCTTCCTTCGACAGCTGTATTCACGACTTCGAGAGTTAGACCTCCTCCTTGGACAATTGGATTCTCCCCTTCGAGAGTTAGACCTCCTCCTTCGACAACTGGATTGACACATTTAGAGAGTTAGACCTCCTTCGTCAGCTGGATTCTCTCCTTCGAGAGTTAGACCTCCTCCTTCGACTGCTGGTCTCACGCCTTTTTTAGAGTTAGACTTCTTCCTTCAACAGCTGGATTCTCTCCTTCAAGATTTAGTTCTGTTCCCTTCAAAGCTATATTTTCGCCTTCGGGAGCTAGGACTTTTGCTTCGACAGCAAGAATCCCGCCTTCCAATGTTAAGTGTATTGCTTCGAGAGGCTTACGCCTTCCTCTTTCCTTCTAGAGGTAGGTCTCTTCCTCCAACAGCTGTATTGATGCCTTCGGCAGCAAGATCTCTTCTTTCGGCAGCTGGATTTACGCCTTTGGGTTTTAAACTTACTCCTTCGACAGCTGAATTCACGCCTTTGAGAGCTAGGCCATTTCCTTCGACAGCTGGATTTGTGCCTTTGAGTGATAAGTTTTGTCCTTCGACGGCTTGAGTTAGCCTTCGGGAGCTAAGCCACTTCTTTTGGCAGCTGGATTTACGCCTTCGAGAGCTAGGCCTCTACCTTCGACAGCTGGATTTACTAGATCTTTTCTTCGACAGCTGTATTCACATCTGCGGGAGCTAGGTCTCTTCCTTTTTGAACTGGATTTTCTAATTTTGCATCTCCTATTTTTTTAACTCGTTCGCTCGCACAGTCTCTTCGCGCAGTCTTTTAAAATCCTTTCCCTAGTGTTGAAGGTGAATTTTGTATCATGCCTGGTGAGCCATCTTTTTCATCCGCAGAGCTTTTTGTATCTGAGCTGTTAGCGTGCCTCGGAGATGTTCCATATTCTCAGCGAGATTGGATTCGATGTAACACACGATAGTCCCCAATGAATAGCCCTTTGACTCTTTAAGGAAGCTAATTGCTTTGATGATGGATTTCTTTAGTTCCATGTTGTTTATATTGTCTGACGATATCATAGCAAAACAAACAGGTGTTCCAGCATTCGGATTTTGAATTATTTTTCTTTGCTAATTTAGTTTGCAGGTCGAGTGAAATCGTGTTCCATTTCCTAGCAACGGGCAACAGACATTAGTGGTTAACGTTTCCTTAACGTATTGAAATCAGAATAATAATGTTTAAATGCATAGTCTAAGGAAGGTTGCACAACAGTCTCTGGTCTTAAATTTGTCCGATTGGTGGAACTTAACATAAAATTAGCTATACGATGCCTTCTTGTTAGGTCCATTTTTACCTAAGACTCCATATTTGTGACTATTTGACAAATATCGCAATTATTTTTTTAAACTCATAATAAATTCTAGATGTAATGTTTTTAAAAGATTAAGGTTACAATTTTGGAGAGCATCTGGCTATATGGAAGTTTTTCGTACTCATGCAGTTATGGAAAGATCGCTAACGGCTGGACATCGAATCTAAGGGTTTCCCTATTGTTTTCCACAAAACCATGTCCAGCTTATCGTGGAAAATTATACTGTATATGTTATGTAACAAACGAAACCTGACAACACAGAGACCTTGTATGCTTTAGCTGATACGCTGACACTGTATGGGTAATTCCATTTTCATCTTTATGATTGCATTAAGTTATTAGGAGGATAGAGCAGTGGAATGAAACAAAGTCAATAGTAATGTAGCCTAAATCAAAACTGTAGCGATCATTTGTATAACTTTAAAAAAGTTGTCACATTACCTCGAAGAAAACATCCAATTGTTATTAACACAGGACTTTCCTAAAGGCTATATTCAAGTATAAAAATCCAAAACCCTTTATTCATATAAGACAATTAGGCTAGGATAAATATAATAAGCATACACTGCCGTAGGGAAAGACCAACTAATGTTAAAGTTGTAGAATTCTCTTGTATAAATATTTTCAACAATAAAAAATCGGGTAAACTGGCATAACAAAATGCCACATTGAGTTAATAGGCCATATTTCACATGCTTTTGATATACAAGGCACGGACTTTGTACTTTAAATAATGTTTTAAAAGCTTATATAAAACATAAATGTTTATTATTAATATTCTAACCTATTTAAATATTATAGTAACAGGTTTAGTATACAATTCATGCGCAGTAATGTAAATAAATACCCTTCAAAACTATAAACACAATTCCACCTATAATCACAATTACCATCTCCATATGGATTTAATATCAAAATACTGACAAATATTGATCATTGACATGTGTTTACTTATTTGAAGGTCTGACATTTTCTCTATAAATTGCAGATATTCATTTAAGCCGTCTGGATTCATTTTTGCACATGTAGACATATAGACAAACTCTTCATTGGCATTAATGCTATACTACAGCCAGAAAAACAAAACTTAATAGGCATTTTCCCTATTTCTATACATAAATGCATTTTCATACAGCATAAAGTATTTAATGGCTAACACGCATTTTCGCTACTAAACCCGACCTACTTTAGATGATGTGTATATTATGACGTCTTGACTGTGGTGGAAGGCCATGGTTATGGTTAGCAAAAAAAGGTAGTGCAACTCGGCTGTGTAGTATAGTGATGGTTTGCCATTAAAAACGCATGTGACTGTTACTCCGGTGCCGATCAACCGATCTGGTCCAAAATCAATAGCCTTCTTCACACAGACGTTATAAATGCGTATACCTCGTTTCATGAAAATATGATAAAGCGTATTCGATTTACCTCGCGTACAGACACATAGACAGACAGAAGACAGACATTTTCCTGTCCACCACACAATTCCAGAAAGTACCACTCTGGAACTTAATAAAGGCGGTATATTTTATTTCTACTTAGCCTACTATTATTGTGGACTGAGTAATAAAAACGTTCTTTCTTTTGTTCGTATGTCAACCAGAGAATGTGGTAAAAGTTCCAGAGGATGTAAACAGAAACAGTATATACATCATAAGTTAAAAAAGAAAAAAAGAAATTAGTGGAAGAAGAAAGACGTTTTCAGCAAATGCTACTTTTGAAGATCACCGTTTTGTTTGTAGTTTAGATCAACAAATGAACTTGGCTTCAGAACAATCTTTTTAATATATAAAACTAATAATAAGAACAAATTTGTATCGTCATTTACCTATGGTATAAGATGTAATAACTAGCAATGCATTTTCTCAATGAAGAACTTTATTGAAAAGTGTAAGGCACATAAGGCCCCCCACAAAAAAAGACGTGAACCACGCAAAACAGTGCGCATTCAATATCTTGAAAATAGCATTATTCGTGAGGCAAATTTGGTTATGAAATGAGTAGCTTATATGACTATCCTTCAGAGAATTTATTAGAAAAACACTTAACAATTTATAGCTTAATATAATACATAGTGTACCTTATAATAATATGTATATTGCACAACTCATGCAGAAAATTTAAACAAAATCGTTAATGGCATTTTCGAGAAAATTACGAAAAACGAAATTCGATTCGTGGTAAGTCGTAAACAGTTAGATGCTTCGTTATTCCCCGAAGGATAACCCAAATAAAATCTGATATGGTACAATCGCTAAACTTTCTTTACTCTAAGCATAGGAAATACACCTTTCTCACTTTACATTCTGATATAGGCCTACAATAAGAGATCGTATTGCAAAGAGTGCATAATCAGTTGATTCAGCCTGATGCAAAGATTTATTGTTCACCAGGCAAGACTGACTTTGTATTAACGGTACCTTCAGATAATTTTTATAGAAAAACGTTTCAAATAAAAGTCTTACCTCTTGATATAAGCACCACATATGCAAAACTTAATCAAAATTGTTAGTCGTTGTCAAGAAAATCACGAAAACTGATTTTTCTTAATGTAAAGTGGGATTGAAAGTAAGAGAAAGTCGTGGCCAATTGTTTCACATCCCCAGCAGTTACCTAACGTAATTATAAAATTTTGTTTAATACGATTTTTTGTTCTCGACCGTTCACAAACACACAACAGTTTCTGAAAATAGTATTTTTGGATTCAGGGATCCCTTAAAACGCGTACATACGTTAAAAACTCAATTTCGAATATCGGGGTCGAAAACAATACTTCCTCTACCAATAGTACCTATGGTACGGGCAAAGGAAATAAAAATTCTATTTAGTTTAAGAGTTAGCACTAAGTAAAACACTAATTTGTGAGAAAATACAGATATAGATTTAACCAAAATGCAGAATAATAGCTCGTGTACACAGCCTCGGCTGCTAAAACTTACTGGTCTTGGGGAAATGTATAGCGTAAATGGAATTGCAACAACGCCTGACTTTGGTGGCAGATAATGGCGGAGACTGCTGCATGTGGTTAAGGTAACCAGGTAGTGTAATTTGCCTATAAAATGCATCGTTCCACATTTTTGTCTGTATCTCATAAACGTTTAGTGCTATCTGCTTGAAATTTTTAAGAGAGGTTAAGAAAGCATAGATAAACATTTTCTGAGAGTTTTATCTATCTAGTCCATATAGAAAGCTTTTAATGAAATATTAAAAAAAAATATTGTGAAAAAAAATTAAAATTCTGAAAAATTCAGTGTACCTTTGTTCATGAACTACTGCCGGACATCCTGCTTACTTCAATAAATTTGTTAATAACAATGGATGTACCAGGAATCACAATCTGGAGATTTTTACAGACGGTTCAAAATTCTGCAGAGAAGGAATGGTGGATAAAATCGGTTGTGCTTTCGTGGTGTTCTGTTGTGGTAGGGAAATGTATTCACAAATGGCCAGACTCTCTACAGAGTGCTCAATTGTACAAGCAGAGCTCTTTGCTATAAAGGAGGCTGTCTTATGGTCTAAATCTCAAAATTCTGACTGTTGCATTTTCAGTGACTCACAAACTGCACTTACTGTTATAAACAACAAGTTCAATTTAAATGCCTTGGCAGCAGAAATTAGAACTAAGATAATATCATACGAGAAACACATTTGTTTATCCTGGGTACGAGGCCATATGGGCACATTAGGGAACGAAAGAGCTGATGAATTGGCAAAAAATGCTGCGACCTCGAATTTAAATTTTAGCTACAAATTGTGTCCCCCTATCTTATGCTAAGAATAAACTTAGAGATTATATTAGGACTGCTTGGAATGAGCATTGGGTGTCCAGCTCCAAAGGGACCACTACGAGAGAAATCTTCTTTCCAACATTTGAGTGTCGCCTACGCTGCACGAGTGTAAAACCGGACTTCATATTCACTCAGTTTCTGTCTGGGCATGGCAAATTTGGTTTATACTTTCAACGTTTCATGGTCCAAAGACAGAACGGTTATCAATGTATATGTACTGAACAACAAACTGTTGAACATTTAATTTTTCATTGCCCAGTCCTAGAGCATAAAAGAAGAATATTGGACGCACACTTAGATTATTGTAATAAGAAATTAGATAAACCACTCTTTGATATTTTTAGGAAAAAATGCTGTTATAGAGGATTCCAAAAGTTTTTGTGTTCTATATTTAAGATGTTATAGTTTTCTTTTATAATATAATATATTAGTTATCTTGTTTTCTTAGAGTAGTAAGGCCTGCATCCAGCCTATGGATAAGAAGTAGTAATATTGCAAATATATTGTCTTGTAACTATAACCCTAATATACCTCCGGGTGGAATAGGGTTTAAGTAATTGTAAATTCAATAAATAAATAAAGGAAGGATTGTATTGATTTTTTACTAGCATTTTTTCAGGAATGACTTATTTTTGGGAACTAGAATCATTATCCTATCGTAGTCAGAATAAAAAAAATATGATTTTTTCTTCTAATGTGAAAATGTAAAGATAATTTGTCTTAATTTTCCAATGAATATTGACATGCACTTTATGAACTAATTCAGATATTGCAATGATTTTAGCTACCAGAAATCACACCTGTCAGTAATAAATGTGTGCAAATTTTCAAGCAGATCTGTCCATCCAATCCTGAGAAAAGTGCACCAATATATTTAAACTTTAAGTTTTTGGGAAATGAAGAAAAATGTTAAGAGTATTAGAGTATATGGTCCTCGACTGATTAGTTTAAAGTCCTATTTCAAGGACTAAAAAATACATTTGTGCAGTAAATGATACATCAAATTGTTCGTAAAGGAATCAGCTTTCTTTTAGAACTAAAAACAACTTCCTGGTTACCGGGTGGGAAGATCCTACTAATATTTTAGAGGTTTGTGGTCAAACTTAAAAACGTTCCGTTCCCTTTGTAGCCGCCAGAGGATCTTTTCAGCATGGCAACTATACATTTATTTAGGCTATTACGGATGTTGTATGTGCATGCTGCAATAAACCTAGGCTCGTAAAAACAAATTTGCCAGACTGTATACACAATAATTGCATGGTCGATCAACTGTCCTGAGTTTGACGTAGCCTACTTGGATCAATGTTTATTGTAATAGTTTGTATTTAATAAACATACTATAACTTACAGAATAACACATTGGTAGTACACTACTTCCCATAGTTATTTCAAGATTATCCATTTTAGAGCGTAGGTCACCGATAAGCGTGTTATTTATAAGTCTTTGAAACTAAATTATAATATGTATTGTTTTCTCATTTAGATATAAGAATGGGGTTCTACTATCAAGCTCGGAAAAAGAGGAGTTGCAAATTTATGCGTTCAGAAGGCCGAGGGGGTTTAGGCCAAAAGTCAATTTCGCTTTGGAGACAATCTTTAAGTGCAATGAGAAGTTCAGCGTATCAGCTGGCACTATTGAGTCTCTTGTGGAAGACTTCGGCCACCGCTTGGTGCACAGGACCAACTGGAACCAGGCACTGTCTGTCAGAGCCCGGGTAATGGTTACATTGAATTGGTTGGGCAATGGTGGACATTACTATGGAATTGCAGACATCTTATCGAAGTCATGTGTCTGTAGAGAGGTACATTCTGTGGTGACTGCGATAAATGAGAAGTTTGCACGGATTGTCAACTTTCCAGCAGACTTGCATAGTGTAGTTCAAGGATTTCATCGGCTGGCAGGAATGCCGAACGTAATTGGTTGCATCGATGACACTCTGATCAATATTGATAAACCTCGTTTATATGAGAATCAGTTCTTCGATCCCCTTGGAAAACAATCGATCAATTGCATGGTAGTGTGGTCCTGATAGACGGTTCTATTATGTTGGCGCCAACTGGGGAGGAAGTATTCATGATACCAAGGTTCTCCGGAACAGCCTCCTGTGATGGAAAATGGAGGACCTGGCATGGCAGTGTGATTCTTGGGGACTCTGCCTACCCTCTCAGAGAGTGGCTAATGACGCCCATGGTTGTGGAACTTGATGTTCCACAAGTCCAAAGATCCTCCGAGTTTCACCGGAGTTCGCTGCCAACATCAATTAATGCTGTGTAGTGCTATACAATCTGAACAAGCCAGGAAGATGTTTGACCCCCTTTGAAGAGGCTGGGGCAGAGGATGGAAATGAAGAACAGAGGAAGATCCGCAAGAAGATGCTGCTGGTGGGGTACAGCGGCGAGAGCACCTCATAAACTTCTGTCGCTGAAGGTAAGCTCAATGGATTCCCATCCTCTTTGTAAAGTTTGATAACTAAACATATACTTATAATAGAGTGAATAAAAAAGCTTGTATCAACAACGACAATTTGGTTTGTTTTAATGAATGCAGAATTGAATCGTTTAGTTTTTGTTGGTCATTGTCTTATCTCTCTTAATATCCAGCCATCAGCTTCCTATACATAACCTACACAGTCACTTCAATGGTGCATTTAATATCAACATAGATGGATAAAGATTTTTTTATTGAAGTTTCATCAACCTCCCAAACGTCTTTCTAAAAGGCGTATTGCGCAACCCAATTAATTATTACATTAACATAAGTACGGTATATAATATAGGCTATATTGTGCTAGATTCTTGAGTTTCCCCATTTAAATCTGTGCACTCTTATTATATACCAGTCAATCAAAATATAGAAACAAAACTCAAAGGACTTCATTTTCGCCTTATATGAGGACATGCTTCATCTGAGGAATATAAATCACTGAATTACAATGATAGATGTAGGCCTATATAATTTACAGTACCAGTAACTGAATACATTTCCTATTACTATCCTATTACATGACTAATTATTCCACGTCTATACATTTATTCGTTAGAAGCGAGATTTTCTTTCAAGACGAATTCCTTAAAAGCAGGAATAAAATAAAATAAATTGCTTTAGGGTTTATAATTGTGCATGTTCTTTAAAGCAGGTTTGTACTGTAGTAATCTGAAAATGAAACCTGTGTTTATGTAATATTTACATAACAACACATTGTGGACATTTAAGTTCATTAATAGAGGTAAAAATTTATTCTTAACTTTTGGGGGGGGGCATTTGGATGTAATTTGGATTCCGTAACTCTATTACAGTACCAGTAATTCATTTGTAAATTTTAATTGAACAAAGTAGGTATTTTTATAATGTGTTTATTCCTTTTTTTAAAAAGGGTCCCATAGAAGCTATACTAAAGTTCTGGTACTACTCAAGTTCTGGCCTAATTCATGCAGTCAAAATGAGGTGATATCCCTTGGAGAAACTGAAGAACTAAGCCATCACAGTTTGTCAAAATGCAGGAACCACAGTTTAAACCGATTTCAAGATGAGTTTCCAGTCTTCATTTTTGACCCGTTTCATAAAGGAGGAACTTTGGAAATAAAAAATTGTAGATCTACATATATCCCACGTAGCTTCTCAATGATTGTTGAAAATTAGCAAATTTTTATTTAGAACTTGGCTACTGTAAAACATTCTACCTAGAACTGCTTAAATACAGATGATAAATAAGTATCAAAACTAATCAATGAAGATCAATCTACAATAGCTGTAATATGTGATGTACCAAAAGATTCTGACACACGCACAATGTTCATTCACCTTAAAAAAAAAAAATTGAAAATGGGTGATATTTACCTTGTTGTGTTCTCATATACCATAGAATTTATTTTTTGTGGAAAGTGTCAGGAACACTTGGGAAATAAGAATGAAGTTATGACTTTTCTAACCTACAAATGGCTGTCTTTGTTCAGAAAATGCCTGTTAGAAGGAGAGAGTTACTATTGGCAGTGAGTTTCACATGGGTCACATGATCCAGAAACAGGGTTGTAAACTCCATGGCGATCAACACTGATATCACTATTCCTAACTCCCACCAACCAAGCTCTGCATGTCACTAACACTAACATCACCACTCCTAACCTAACTGCCACCTACCTAAATTCGCAGGTTGTTGTTCGTCTTCAATTTATAGACGCTATGCTCTCCGTGATGGATGCCAATGCGTCTCGCAACTGTATATACGCGTATATAGAGGAATTCTTTCGACTAGATCCCATGTGATTATGATTAAATCAACATGCGCATGGAAATTCAGAAGAGAAGATGCAATGATATAGACTCACAGTCACAAATATTAGCACAGGGTTTAGAAGAAAAGAGATCCAGTTGTGTTTTGTATAGACATGAAAACCAGATGGGGTTCGGAAAAACAAGTTGAAGTGTACAACTAACTCCGTGGCGCTAACAACCCAGAAAGGACAAGGTCTACCACCCGACCGGTGCGTCATCTACCATAGGCAGACGGCAGGATTGGGGGCATGTGGTCAGCATGCCGACACCCACGGCCGTTAATGGTGGTTTCCATAACCGGAGCCGCTACTTCTCTATTAAGTAGCTCCTCAATTTGAATTAATGGCTGAGTGCACCCCTACCAGACCTCCCTACCTCAGAAAAATCCGAGGAGATACGGGGGACCGTACCCGGGCCGACGGATCTGTAATCAACGACGCTAGCCACAAGACCACAAGATTGCTTGGTGGAGGTTGAGGATATGAAAACTAAAAGGCCTTTGCCCTTTGTGTAATCTGAGGGAGGATGTCAAACAAATTTTGATTGAATGCAACAGAACTAGTAAGTTGAGGAAACAGTTGCTTGAAACATATTTTAGGAATTTTAATGAAGATATTGCTTATATCAATATAACTAATGCACATAATGCTGAAATCCTCAAATAGGAAAATACTCTTCCTTTTCTGAGTCAAAACAATATGGTAGGGTAGATATATGGATATGCATTCATGAACAAGAGATTGTCTCTGTTGGGCATTACGTGAGAATATTAATGTGCCTTACAGTACTGCATGTGACATAACTTGTCTGACATTGAGGTAGACCATTAAGGGCAATCAGGAGAGAGATCCCAACTGGCTTAGGTCAGCTGGTAGAGCATTGGCACGGATAGCCAAAGGACCTGGGTTCAAATCCCAGGGTCAGAGGAATTTTTCTCCTATAATATTAACAATATGGTAGGGATCCGTCAAAAATGCTTAAACGTGGTCACTTGCTGGTACTGATCAGTGGAATTATGTTCTATTTTATTTTGTTTTTTTGTGTGTACTGTTTCTTAGTTTCTTTTATACTGGTTTTTGCTTTTATTTGAGACGTACAGACATCCCTATAAATAGCCAATGCTACATCAGGGATCCGAGTACCAGGGAGCCTGTAAATTTGTACTTGACAATAAATTGTTATTATTATTATTATTATTATTATTATTATTATTAAGGCAAGGCATTTCATGACCAGAAAATAGTGAGAAAGTGGAAAATAAAAGATGCATTTATGACCTAAATATAGTGAAAAAATGACCAATACGTTTACCATTAGTACATATATTTAGCTTTTAAGTAATGAATTGCTAAAAGCAATTTAATAGATGACAGTGCGTTATATATGAATTCGTAATAAAAAACACTTATTTTATTACTAAAGAAGTAAGTAAATTTATACTACTTGGACATCCTTAGCAGGAAAAAATTCTTTCTGAACTGGCATGCCCATCAAATTGCCATTTATAAAGAAAGAAGAAAAAACATTTATTGCTACAAGACAAACTGCTATAGCCTAGTGTTTACAAGAAACCTGAATTAAAATTAACTTTGAACACTTGGCGGAGATTCACAAATAAAAACTATTGTCTGTTGTCTGAAAGTAACGATTTGTAGGCCTACATGGAAAAGCTCCTCCTTATCTCCACTGAAAAAACCTAAAACGCCGAAAATGACCTAAAATGCCAAAAATTACCCAAAATTGGAGAAAATGACCTAAAAATTGCCATTAAAGACCTATCGCTTGAAAATGACGAAAAATGCAAAAAAAGGCAAATACAAATTACTCTTATTTAATCAATTATTTCATGGTACACATTTATGTACATACGAGCTATCCCTTAACCTTCGTATAAAAAAGATGCACAATCATAAAATGTCTTGGCCTAATTTTATTATTATTATTATTATTATTATTATTATTACTACTATT
Organism: Ectobius pallidus; assembly: GCA_964059195.1. Classification (NCBI taxonomy): domain Eukaryota; kingdom Metazoa; phylum Arthropoda; class Insecta; order Blattodea; family Ectobiidae; genus Ectobius; species Ectobius pallidus. Next base: position 171,347,129 of record CAXKWD010000004.1, on the reverse strand, counting down.
ATTATTATTGTTGTTATTATTATGGGTTCTTTACACATTAATATAGTAGGTAAATTGATAAGAAACAGATGTAGTTATATTGCTAGACAAGAAATGTTTAGTGAAGTAATACAATTTAAGTCGCTAGAATATTACAGTGAAATAAAATAAATAATGGACGGAAGTTTACTTATTTAACTGCAATAGGAAGGAGAGAGAAGGATTGGTGTGGTGGAAGTTAGGTAACGCAATGAAAGGAATTTGTCCATTAAGCAGTGAGGTAGAAGAGTTCCTTGTCTTTATTATTATAAATTATTAATTGATTTCTTGTTGACTATTTGAGTCCAGCTCTTCTCTTACTTTAAGTTAAAGGTAAAAAAGTATTTGATTAATGATTTTAATTTTTATGTCATATGTGAAAGCGACAAATTCCTCAACAGAACTAAAAGTCTGGGAAAGAAGAGTTTTAGTGTGCGTTACTGAGAAATTTGCAAGAATCACCCAGAGGACCTAAAAACTCATAATTTTGCACTTTCTGAAGTGAAACTTCTTTAGGCGCGCTAGGAGTAGCCTAAATCGAGAGCTAATCCAAAGTTGCGTTACGAATTTTTTTAATTAGAACTTCCGATTCGAACATCGCTTTTACATGTTACGCATGATATTGAAACATGTGAAAGGCCAAAATTTAAAAATAAAAAAAACCAAAATCTAAAATTTAAATATCTAAAAATCCAAAATTAAAAATCGAAAACACAAAATTAAAATATCCAAAAATTAAAAAATTCAATGATCCAACATTTAAAAGATCAAAACATCCAAAATTTAAAAAGTCAACAAACCCAAAATAAAAAGGTCCAACAATTCATAATTGAAAAAATCCAATAATCCAAAATTGAAAAATCGAAAAATTTAAAGAAAAATCCAAGTTTCACTTATGTCGCGTGGCGTTACACGCACCTTTTTTTTTTTAATTTCTGGGGATGGGCCCACGCGGATCCCTCATTTTTTAAAAGGATATTCCCTGCCCACCATCCCCCCCCCCAGTAATTGGAAAATTTCCTTTATGTTGGTCCCTCCATCAATAAGTTCAGGAACCGTCATACGTGTTGACTTGGTTTAGCCTAGATAAAGGGATAATGGTATATTATATCAGTAATTTCGCACATTCAACCTTTCCTCCTCCCAAAATGATTTAGTCTTTTTTTAAATCTTTGAAATTAAATACTCAGAAAAGTGTATTGAAAACAGTTTATTAATTTCAGCTGTGTTCACAAAATTTACATCCCTCTTTCTGTACAATATTTTATGCCAAAATGCAATATTATCTTTACGTTCTTGTTCTCATTTTCAATTACAATAACACTCATATAAAAATCTTGTTATATTTAGTGACACTTGAAAAGGCTACATAGAGCTGTCCTTGAGTAATCACAGCATTTGGCATACGGAATACGCACCACCGCAATAGGCAACTTATTCTAAATGAAAATGTGAAAAAAAAATATTGGTCATGCGCAGGGTAAAGAAAGTTATGTGAGTGATCACATCAGAGTTTTATTTGCATGGGTTATTGATTTATACAAGCATTTCTCAACCTTTTTGAATCCGAGGACCTCTAAAATGTCTAAAAAATTTTACGGACCCCTAATTTTACATCCCACATTTAAAAGAAGGCCTATATTCTTAATATTTGGGGCATTAATTATAGGTCTTTATAACGAAATATGTGAAACAATTTTACTTCTTTACTTTCCACTTGCTTTATGATGTTTTAAAATTATGTCTGCGGACCAATTTATAGGAATTAATTCTACCAATAATCTTTCTAATTTGATGATTACGTCAAATCCCAGTATCATGCAATCTTCCAAGCTAGCTCTGTACACTGTAAATAATAGTGTTGTCGTGTAGACTACACATTGGGTTCGGTACCAATTGAGTGATTGCCAGATAAATAGTGTGCTTTAATGTCTAATGCTACCTTAGAAGTCTGTCCACTGATATCTTAATCATCGCTGTAGGCTTTGTACTAGTTGAGAAAAAGTGATAGAAATCTCTCTCTATATAAAAGACTTTGTCCTGACTGACTGACTGACTGACAGAGAATCAACGTAGAGCCTAAACTATAACAGGTAGAGACTTGGAATTTTGACGGTACCTTCGTTTCATAATGTAGGTGCTTACTAAGAAAGGATTTTGAAACATTTTGATTTTAAATGCCAAAAATTAATGATGTTCAGAATACTTAATCCGTTTACACAGAATTATCAAATCCAAAACACAGTTCACTTGACAACAGTATTGTTGGCAGTCTTCACATAAGGCTTTGGAAATAAATGAAACGAGACTTGACAATCGTTATAATAAAATTGTTTATGCATGATTTTGGTAAGGTTCATTAATCTATGGTTCATTTTCATCGTTTCATTTCGAATTTGTATGCCCATATGGCAGCATATGATTCGTTTTGTTCGTTTGTTTATTTATATTGGTAACGTTAAACAATATAAGAGTAAAATTATTTAATTCCTGCAATTTATGTAAAATTGATATCAGTGTTAATAAATGTATTGTTTTAATTATTTTTATGTTAAATAAATGATTTAAACACAATATCTAGCAGTTGAGTAAGTAATCGCGGGCGAAGCCGCGGGCACCTGCTAGTAATATTATATAATATGATGATTAGCGAATACAGTGAAAGGTGTACTTCTATCCTTAATTTAATAGGATAGTGTGATGCTGGGTTTGCAGAGGATGCGGGATGCGTGTTTTAATGTCCACTTCCTTTGCAAACCTGTTTGCATTGAAAGCACGATCCTCCCTCGTGGAGTCTAAAAAACGCCAGATTCCAAGAAGTAACATGCCGTCTCTCACGTAGACAAATTCTCTTTGTGGGCCATGGGACAATTGATCTCTGCCCGTGCCCCTTTAATTCTGATATACGATGCAGCTGTGGATTCCAATCCATTGTTTGCTGTTTTGTGTAAAACTGACATTCCATTGTCCTTATTTATTGTTAGGTGACCCGAGGAAACAAGCCTTAAATTGTTGGATGAATACGTTAAAAATTCTTCTGTGAAAATTATAACTTCTTCAGTGAAGACAAACATAAGAAATAGTGTTACGATCTGTATTGTTTAATTTAGTCGTCTATATATAATGGCATTTCTAATAGTATTAAAAATAAAAATGAACCGATTTAAAAATTACTTTCCTCTTTATCTTAGGGATACTCATTTCCTTCAGAATGTTTTTTTTAACTGCTGCTTTTTGCTACTGTTCTGAAGCTACTACTTCATGTTTTGTACACATATTATGGTTATTAGATAATGCTTTGTAGAAGTTTAATTCCTGTCTGTTTATTAGTTTTTAAGTTATTTAAATATTAATATTGAAAAATTTGCATTTTTCAAAATGAAACTTGTTGCATTTCTTTAATATTAATTAATATTATTCGAAAGAAGTATCTTGCAATGATGTCCTAAATATTGTAGACAAAATGAAAAAATCTAATAATCAAGATAATTAAGTAAATTATAAGAAAAATTTTAGTTCCTTTTACTTATTGTATAAATTATTGTATACATGAAGGTGTATTTACAGATAAATTAAAAACAGCTAAGGTCTCCCCAATATATAAAAAAGGTCCTAAGACTCAACCAGCAAGTTACCGCCCGATTTCTCCAATACCAGGCAAACCGATAGGGATTTAGAAAGGATAAATCTACTGTGAATGTCATAGAGTTGTTAATAAACGAAGTTCTTACCTATTTTGAAGACAAGACTCTTATCAATGTTTTATTTTGTGACTTGAGCAAGGCATTCGACTGCATAGATCATGATCTAATACTTGAAAACTGAGCTACAGAGCTCGCCCTCAAACTGAAAGCATGGATGACGTCACAGACTGAGGCGGCGGGAATTCGAATGCAAGATAAACGTGCAGAGATGAAAACATTGACGATATCACGCTAGTATCCACTTGGTTAACTAAAGCGCGTGGAGCCGTGGACTATTTTTTAATGGTGGACTTTAGCTTTCCACGCAAGCGCACTGCCAACGGCATGTTCGAATTTTAAGGGCCGCGAAGCTTTTAGATTCCAGAAGATCTCTGTACTATGGAGTCTGTGATAATTCTCTCAATATATTCAAATACTACCTAACCAACAGGAAACAGAAAGTTTATGCACAGGTAGGGGGGGAAAAAGCGGACAGACTAAAATATTTAAGTTTCCGATATGAGCCACTGCGCATGCCAGCGGCATTCACAGGATAGCAGGGAATGTATTGAAATTTGTTCTATTGTCGACTTTTGACTTAGCCCATTTCGAAACCCATTAGAAAATAAGCTGTAAAATTCCTTGGCAGGATTCGAACCGAGAACGTGTTACTTACCAGTACTTGTCAGCTACAAGAGTCGGTCCGCATTTTCCCCCCTACCTGTACAAGGTAAATGATCTGAAGAGACACAGGTTTTCTATGAAGTACCTCAAGGGTCAGTGCTGGGCCCATTACTGTTTTTATTAATTGTTAATGATCTTCCAAAGAGTGTCTAATCTAAGGCTATAACGTTTGCGGATGATGTTACATTTTTAACAAAAAATGACAAACTAATTAAAATCCCTTTCTAAATCTGTCTTTTAAGAAGCCTCTACGAGGGTGGATCGGAGAGTAACACAGATATTTTTCTGCGTTGGTATTGAGGCTGGGAAGTTGAACTTTCACCAAGATGGAGTTTGGAGCTTCCGCTACGGACGCTATTTTGTTCTCATGTGTAGCTTTAGAGAGAGAAGCGTGAACTATGCCACAAGGACGGCGCGCATGTTACTATCGTCCATTTGTGAAGAGCAGCGAGGTGCAGTGCGATTTTTATAGACTAAAGAGCACAACCAGAGTGAAATTCACAGGGACATGGGTGGCGCGTATGGGGACGACTTTATGGACCGTACCAATGTCTCCAGGTGGTGTGCATTCTTCGAAGATTGCCGTGATAACCTTTGTGAAGTGACACATTCCGGACGGCCGGCAACAGCTGCAACCACGCAGATTGTCACAGCCATTGAGGCGGCGGCAATTCTGAACAGTCGGAGGATCCAATAGCGAACCTTATCTCAACAGTTCAACGTTTCATACGGTGCGGTGTACGATATTGGGCATGACACATTGAAGTTTCGTAAAGTTAGTGCTTGCAGGGTGCCCAAGAACCTGACAGACGACCACAAGAGCCAGCGAATGATGACAAGCTTGGATCACCTATAGCGTTACTCTGCAGAAGGGCATGACTTTCTGAAGGGAATTGCCGCCTCAATGGCTGTGACAATCTGCGTGATTGAAGCCGTCCGGAATGTGGCGCATCACAAAGGTTATCACGGCCATCTTCGAAGAATGCACACCACCTGGAGACATTGTTACGGTTCATACAGCCGTCCCCATAAACGCTACGCATGACCTGTGAATTTCATTCGGATTATGCCCTTTAGACCATAAAAATCGCACTACACCTCGCTGCTCTTCACAAGTGGACGATAGTAATATGCGTGCCATTTTTGTTGCATAATTAACGCATCTCTCGCTAGAACTATACATTAGAACAAAATAGCGTCCGTAGCGGAAGCTTAAAACTCCATCTTGGTGAAAGTTCAACTTCCCAGCCGCAATACCAACGCAAAAAAAAAATATTATGCATTACTTCTCGATCCACCCTTGTATATGATTTACAGTACATGGGTTTCTACTAAATCAAGGAAAAAAAACAGAAAGTTGTTATTTGATTTTAAACACAATATTACTCGGGAAAGTAGCTTAAATTTTATTAAATGTTTAGGTGTTATTGTTGACTGCAAGCTTTCAAGGGATTCACAAATAGACTACATTACTTCTACAGTGCGTTTCACGTACGAGTTGGCCAATCATGCGGGTGTCTGCGTCGCGGCGGCCACAGCTCTAACTCCCGAGCGATCGGGTGAAATGTCTACGCAAATAAAGTTGTTAACGGTGTAATGATTCAGGTTCTCACAAGTACAATGAAAATAACCACGTACCTCATCACAAGAGATGTTGGAAATGTTCTCCTCTTGCATCCACACAACACTGGCACCTTTTTTGAAAATTTTCTTTAACGCGCATAAGCTCAGCTTCCGAGATAGAGTTAATTTCTCTTGTGATACTGTCTAAGCTCTTCTAATATATGGGGAATTGACCTATACACTTTATTTCTAAAGTTCTCCTGTAAATAATTGCCACATACTGGTGTGAAACACATAATTTTCTCTGCGAAAATAAAAGTTTTAGCATTTAGTATATTATGTATTACATTCTCTTCATGTAAATTGGTTGTAAAAGTGAAGAGAATCTCAATGTTTTAACACACCATATCGCATCCCCGAAGGATACATAATCAAAATTAAATCTGATTAATGCACTAATGTAACTTCCTTTACTTTAATCATGGGCAATATATATTCATCACTTCACATTTTGACATAGGCCTATGTAGCATCGCTACATGCATATTTAAATTCGAGCAGTACCTGGAAGGACTATTGCGTGGAGTACACAATTTTTATCTTACACCAAAGTATAAAATATCAAATAATATATAATAAATAATCAAATAATGTATAATATATATAATATGTAATATGGTAATTTTGTACGAGTATTTTCCGTATTGGATTTAGCTATTTGAACAAGTGGAGACAATTAGTTTATTTTTTTATAAGAGTTAGTTTGCCTGACGCACTTAAATAGTTTTCTGTCTGCTGGCATGTTGATCTTTGCGACTGGCTTTGCCTGGCCGCTGACGTCATGCACCAGCTGCCTTGCCTTTGTCTCGCGTTAGCTTCATTCTATTCTTCCTTCAGCTGTGTTGACGAGTGGAACTGTTTCTTGCGAACATGGGTTGTGTGTCTGTTACTGCTTCACATGTGTCTGCGTTCTCAGGTGAGCAGAAATTCTTGGTTTAATATTGTCAAAGTTGCATATTGGAAGTAAGTAAGTACTTTATTTTTGTATTGTTTTCTTGCATTATAACTTATTAAGATGTGACCAGTTTTCTGCTCGACTGATTTCGCCACCATAACTATTTTCGGCCTGCATTCTAAATTACTTTTGTCTGCCACGTGTGCAGCTAGTATGAATGTTAGGTATGAATGCAGATGAATGTGCTCGTCAGCCCTTTCTTTCTTTCTTTCTTCTTCTTCATTTCCTTTCTTCTCCACTTCTTATGAGATCTCATCATGTCTAATACATGCCGTATTGCCGAGTTGGCATTGCTAAGTCAGACTAGTTTGTTGTTCGTATGCTCACAACCCCATGCTACTAATCTTAATAAAGAAAGTATATGCTAATAGAATAAAGAGAATTACCTTAAATGTTTCAAAGTATTATTATAAATGTCCATTGGTGAGAAATATTTTTCTTATTTTCTATATATATTTATACAAAGGTGTTTTCTTTGATTGTATATTTGGCAAAGATCTGCCACACTAGAAATGTTAAAGTCACAAGCTATTGATGTAATAAAACTATTATCTCAGAAGGTTCATCTTTCATTAATATTAATATTTTATCAATTTCTGTGGGCTAAAAAAGAATATTATATCCAGTACCTTCCACTTTTCCTTTGATATATGACACGTAGTATGGCCTATTCCTATATATGTATTCCTTGGTTGAAATCAAGGGGAATTTTCTGGCTGTGTTAATGTTTATCAGCCAAGGCTATTTTACATCATAGCACTACTACGTAACATGGTAGCAGAGCATTCTGCGGTCCATGGCGCCCGCTTTACTACATAGCATGCTGGCAGATCGATCTGGACTTCCAGTGTGTTCTGCGGCCCCGGCCGCCCTCTCTTGCTTTACTCGTCCTTGTTGGATGGATGTTGTGGACCAGTAATTTCCTAGTAGCCGAGTCCGTACCACTCTTCATACAGTACAGCATTTTTCCACTCTGTACTTCCTTTTTCTGCAATTCTCTGCCCACTTTTTGCCCATTGCCCATCTGAGTGCTTGTGTCTATGTACCTGTCTTCACGACTTGCTTCGACACGTTGTGCTTTGGGGGGGGGGGGTGATTTTTGCCTATTTGTACTTATATATCTCTTGTTTATTTTTCATGTAACCATGGTGCGAGAGAAAATCTCTTTCGATTTGCTTCGAAAGGATGAATTACAGTATGAGGCTACCATCCGTGGCATTTCTGGAGTTCAGTCCATGGGGGTTGAAGCTCTTATTTTTTATTTATTTTTTTTATTTATTTATTGTAAGAAAACCCCAACGAGCAAAGCTCACCTTAAGGGGCTATATACAACATGACATGCATTGTGATACATAAATTTTCAATTACAAATAACTTATAAATATACAAGAGGTGCAATATATACAAGAGGTACAAGAGTGAAGAGGTACAAGAGTGAAGAGGTACAGAATATAGGAACACAAAACAAAATGGCTTGATTTTAAGAGTGAAGTGAAATGATAGATGATGAAGGGAAACATAGTTACATAGTATAATAGTGATCAATATACAGTATCTATTTATTACTATATCAAAGAACTTAATTAATCTTAGATTTTAAAAAGAGTTTTATTTGTGATTTAAATTTGTTATAATTTAATATATTCTTTTGTTCTTGTGGTAATTCATTATATGTTTTGATCAAATAATATTTTAATCCCTTTGTCCCATAAGTTACAGTTGAAGAATGTGTGAGGTATATGTTCTGTTTTTGCCTTGTTTCATAGTTATGAATGTCTTTGTTATATTCTATTGGAAAATTACTGTGGATGTTACCATGTACTACTCTGTGCATATATGTAATGGCATTTACTTTAACTAAGGTCTCAAACGGCAAGATTTTCGATTGTTCATAAAGAATGCGAGTTGGTGTCAAATAATGTGCACCTAGTAAAATTCTGATTGCTCTATTCTGAAGTACTCTTAATGGTTGAAGATCCGTTTTATGAAAACGACCCCAGATAAATAACATGTAAGTTATGTGAGACTGTATTAGTGAATAATATAAGGATCTCAAGCCAGGAGTTGACAATATTCCCCTTATTCGCCTAAATATCCCTATAACTGGAGAAATTTTGCTACATATATTGTTGATGTGTCCTTTCCAAGTTAAATGTTGGTCTATAGTTAGGCCTAAAAATTTAGTATCCGTTACTCGCTTTATGTGCTTATTGTCATTTACTAACTCTTTAGAAATACCTAAGTGTGTGTTTGGCTTATGAAAGACCATATATGCTGTCTTTTGGGCATTTAATGATAATTTATTTTGACTTAACCATTTTGTTAGAATTTTGAGATCTTCATGCATATATGATAATAATCCATCAACTGTGTCACCAACATAAAAAATACTAGTATCATCAGCAAAAAGTGAAGGTATGCCATGTAAAGGTAAGGTCTGAATATCATTTACATATATTAGGAAAAGGATGGGTCCTAATATCGAGCCCTGTGGGACCCCGCAAATTATTACTTGAGCATTGCTGTCCAATCCATTTACTGAAGTATATTGTGTGCGTTCTTTTAGGTAACTTTTGAACCAGTCTAACACTATACCTCTTATTCCAAAACATTCAAGTTTTTTCAAAAGTAATTCATGATCTACAGTATCAAATGCCTTCTTTAAGTCAATAAATAGTCCTGAAGAAAATTTGTTACTATCCATTGCATCCTCAATTTGGGCTATTATATCTACTGCAGCACATAAGGTTGATGAAGTTTTCCGAAACCCATATTGGTATTTATACAGGATTTTGTTATTTTCTAGAAAATTATTTAATCTTTCCTTCATACATTTCTCTAAGATTTTTGATAGGGCTGGTAAAATTGAGATTGGACGGTAATTTCCTGGATCTGAACTATCTCCACCCTTAAAAATGGGAACAACCCTGGCAATTTTGCATTTTTTTGGAACAGCTCCCTTCAGGAAGGAATAATTAATGAATTCTGAAATGGCATATTTTAGTGATTTTTTGGTTTTCTTTAGAAATATGTTTGTTATTCCATCCTTTGTTGCATTTCTTTTGTTTTTTAAACTGTCAATATGCTTTTCAACCTCATGTGATGTTACGGGTGTTAAATAAAGTGAATTTCTTATACCTATATCAATAGATTGTTGGTTACTATCCATATTCTTTTTTACTGAATTCTGTGCAAGTTTTGGGCCTACATTTACAAAATAATTATTAAGCTCTTCGGGAATGTCAGTGTTGTTTATCTCTGTCCCATCTAACATCAATTTATCTATATTTCCATGATTTATAGAACCGTTAGTTATTGAATTCGTTAGGATGCCTTTTATTTTTTTCCAGAACAAAGATATATTTCCAGATACAGACTGTAACATATTTTCATAATACTTTGCTTTTAATTTTCTTTTCTCTGTGGTAATAGTATTTCTTAATTTATTAAATTCATATAAAATGAATTTGTTTTGAGGAAATCTTTTCTTGTATGCATGTAAAATATCTCTTCTTTGGATCAATAAAAGCAAATTGTCATTAATCCAAGGTGCATTAGATTTATATCTCGTTTTATGTATTTGATTTTTATCATAATTTCTTGAAAATTGTTTAATTCCTCGTTCTATGTAATCTAATAACTTATCATAGCAAAAATCAATGTCTCCTTCCGGAAAAAATAATTCATCAGTAAAATATCGGTTAAGTTTATTATAATCTATTGATGTTGTAGGGCTGTTGACATTACTGTCCATTAAATTATTATTATTTACATTTTGAATATTATTATTTACCTTGTTTTTGAGGCAAGTGATTTCGATTTTTAGAATCAAGATATTATGATCACTTATGGCTGACTTAATATTATTTACATTGTATATGTAACAATGCTGGTTGACAAGAAAATTATCTATTAATGTGTTAGAATTTTCTGAAATTCTTGTAGGATATTTAACGTTACAGCACAATAGTCCATAGGACTCATAAAGTAATTTATAATCTCTTGTATGTGGATTTTTGTTGTCCAGAATATTTATGTTGAAATCCCCAGCTACATCTAATGTATCCTTACATAAAGAATATAATATTTTCTCAAAAGACTGTAAAAAAATAGGCGTATTGTTCACATTTGAATTGTAGGTACCAACAATGGTGAATTTTACATTGTTTTGATTAATTTGTATTGCTAAGATGTTGTGTTCATCAGTTTCAATTGTATTAATAAATTTTGATTTCCAGTTATTACGTACAAATATTGCTATCCCCCCACCAATTTTAGTTGGCCTATGAGAATGATATGCTGTAAAGTTATTTAAATTATAATATTTACTCTCTGAATGAGATAGCCATGACTCAGTAAGGATGAGAACGTCCAAATTACCAAGATCAGAAACTAAAATTTCAATTTCTTCTAGCTTATTTCGTAGACTTCGAACATTTAAGCATAGAATTGTAATGTTGTCCTGGAACTGTTCTGAATGTTGTTTAAATTCATGTACAAAATCATAATTTAATTCCTCGACTTCAAACAATGGGTTTTTTGTAGCCATTACAGTGCTAAATAATTTATTACCGTTTAGCCTAGATGAAGTTATTTCAGTTTGTTTATGTCCATTTCATTTCTGATTGTTGTGATTTGTGAATTTTCTGATTCACGAACGAAGATCTTACAATCACGAGTCCAGACAAACTTGTATTTTGGTCGCAATTCCTTGGCTTTCTTGAGGAGAATTTTATTTTTCGGCGTTAGATGATCATTAATATAGATCTTTCTACTTACACCTTCGACACCGAGATCTCTCGATTCAAGATCCTTATGGGATTTCTTTGCGTGCATTACTTCATCTTTCTTCCATCTGTTGGAAAACTTGACTACTAAAGGCCTTGGCATCTCTGGTTTGCGGCTTGGAAGTCTGTGCGCGACATCTATATGTCTTTTATCCAAACTAACATTCAAAGCTTTTCCTAGGTTTGCAATTGTTACATAAATGTCTTCGCTAGGAGCTTCTGGTATGCCATGAATCTCTATATTATTCCTTCTCGAATACTGCTTCAGTTCTTCAACTTCATCTTTGATTCCTTTGCTTTCATCCAATTGTCCTTCAATCAATATTTTCATCTCCTTCTTCATTACTTCAAATTCTGCATTAAAGAACTGCATAGAATCTTTTATTTCTTTATTCTCTTTCAGTACTTCAATTATCTGTAACTTTAGATTGCGGTTTTCAGCAATAATATCATCCAGTTTAGATGAAAACTCAGTCTTTAATTCAGAAACCACACTGATTAAGCTGCCTCCACTATGATTCCTAACCTCACAATCCTTTCTTCCACAGACCCACCTTTTACCTTTATTCTTGCCATTGGAAACGTATTTCCCTTTGAATACCTTGCTACACTCAACATGGAACAGTTCTTTACATTCATGTTCACACCTAACAACCTCTTGAAATTCCTCAACTTCTTTTCCACAAACTAAACAATAACATGCCACATCCGCCATATTGACTCTTCTCACTGCCATTCATGAGGTTGTACAAACTGAAACACCTTCTACCACGTACTCCATACCGGAAGTTGAGCATGAGTTTCTGTGCGATCAGCTGCACGCAGTGCTTGCTCAGTTGGATGAAGCTGTCTTTGATCTCCAGGATGATTTCTCAAGTAAGCGTTATAAAAGAATCTTTAATAGAGTTCTTCATTTTTTTAATAAGACTCAAGATTATTTGAACAGTGAAAGTGATTTACCTAAAATTGCTTCTTACAAGATAATTCTTGAAGCTTTTTCTGAATATAAGACTAAATTTCTTCATTTAAAGAGTCTTAATTCTAATCTGGTTACACTTCAGTCAGAAGCTAACCCCATGCCGGATGTTTCACCTTCAGTGAGTCAGGCAGGGGCATTTCTACCTACTAATGTTATTTCTTCCGGCTATTCACCTTCAGTGGATCAGACCGGTGTGTCATTGTTAAATATTCCTAATATGGGGCAATCTACTGTTACTGCTGTAGCGGAAGGCCCACTTCAGCCGAGTGTGTCCATACCTCATAATGTCATTAGTTCTGCTTCAAATTCAGTGCATAATGCTAATATTAATGCCCATATTTCTATGTTTGCTAACCTGCCTCACCCTATTGCTATGTTACTTCAGGGGAATCCCCAGTTTTCTGTCGATACATTGGAAAAGATTTTGGAATTTTTGAAATTTTTGTTTTACCTATCTCATCACGGTAGGGTTTTGTATATGACAGATACTCAGTTATTACAAGTAGTTTTTCCTTATGTAAGCGGTCAGCTTACACAGTATGTTTTGAGGGCGATTCAAACTGCTATGTCTATTGAACAATTTCATGCCCTGCTCTTGAAAGATTTTGTACCTCAGCGCGTTCTTGGTGTTTTGGAACAAAAATATTTCTATCGAACACAACGTTCGGATGAAATGTTTGCTGAATTTGCTCAGGACATTAAATTGTATGCCAAGCTATTAAGATTATCTCATTCAGAGAGTTATATTGTGAGAACTATTGGTCTTGGTTCTAGTCACTTGGAAATTCGGTCTCTGTTCCTAAGTTTAGCACCCCCTACTACATTTTTTCAGCTTGACCAAGTGATTTCAAATTTTACTGAAATGAACTTAGCGTGTCAGACACCAGTTTTTCCTACAGTCATTTCTAATGCTTTACCTCCTCCTGTGCAGACGCAACCCACTCGTCGTCCTATACAGTGTAGTTTTTGTGGTAAAATTGGTCACTCAGTTCAGTATTGTTATGCAAGACAGAATAATGCTTCTCGTACTTCAACAAATCAGAGTTCAAATGTTCATGCCGTTAATAGGTCCAGACTATTTTGTAATTTTTGCCGTAAGGTGGGACATAATGAGAGTAACTGTTTCCAGAGATCTCGTGCGCAGCCCAGTGTTCGTAGATCCCAGTCTGGTAATTTATGACTAGAGTCGCTTGCTGTACCTGACTGCCCTATGGTGTGCGCAGCTTCTAATATGTCACTCCCATATATTTCTTTGATTCTGCATAAATATCCTACATTTGCTTTATTGGATTCTGGTAGTAGTTATTCACTGATTAGTGCCCCATTGTTTAGTAAACTAAAACTTACATTAATTCCTTTTCATACAACTATTTCTTCAGCCATTAATGAGCCACTTCAAGTCATGGGACGTGCTAGGATTAAAATTCGAATCTTAGATTTTTCTTGGCATTTTGAATTTTTGGTAGTGAAGGAACTTGTGGTACCTGTAATTTTGGGTGTTGATTTTCTATCCAAGACTGGCATGTTGCTTGATTTGCAGTATTCCGCTGCATTTTTTAAATTTGCTCCCACTTCTAAACTTTCATTTGAGTTTAAGCCAATTTCGGTGTCTAAGCATAGGCCTATTAATAATGTATCTGCTAAAGCTCATAATGTTCAGGATTTTCTAATGGTTGAGGATCAGGATCAATCCATTGAGTCTCTGGATTTATCCCATCTTTCTGTTGAACAGCAACGCTCTTTATATCAGGTTTTTGATCAGTTTCCTGAAGTTCTGATCGATAAATTGGGTTTAACTAATGTACTTACATATCAGATCGATCTTAAGGATTATTCTCCAGTTAAACTTCCTCCGTACCGGCTTGCTCCGCCCCGTATGGCTATTCTTCGTAAACATATAGACTCCATGTTGCAACAAGGGATCATACGACATTCTACTTCCACTTACTCGAGTCCTATTTTTCTTGTCCCTAAAGGCTCGGATGATTATAGGCCTGTAGTTGATTATCGGGTGCTGAATAGCAAATTGTTGGTCGAGTCAGTTCCATTACCCGACATCCACTCTTGTTTCCATTGGTTCGCCAAGGCGAAATTCTTTACCACATTTGATCTCAACAGTGCCTACCACCAGATACCTTTGTCTGAGGATTCTTGTCAGTACACTGCATTTGCTTGTGACTGGAATTTGTTCGAGTACACGCGAATTCCATTCGGGATCGCTATTGGTGCCCAAGTCTTGACTCGCTTGCTTGATAATGTCTTCTCTGACATCAAGTTTCATTATGTCTTTAATTTTTTAGACGACTTGGTAGTCTACTCGAACTCATTCGATGAGCATGTCTTGCATGTACAAGAAGTGTTGTCTCGCTTGAGCCGCGCTGGCCTTACTGTCAAGCCTTCCAAGTTGCGTGTCGCTACTTCCCAGTTAAAGTTTCTTGGCCATATTCTTACTCCTCAAGGTCTCCGTATCGATCCTGATCGGACCAAGTCGATCAGAGAGTTTCCACCGCCTAAGGATGTCAAAGGCATTTCTCGATTCCTGGGGATGATCAATTTCTTTGGTAAATTTGTGCCTAAATTAGCCGAAGTAGCTTTCCCTCTTAATAAGCTCCGTAGGAAAGAGGAACCTTTTGTTTGGGGACCCGAGCAGCAGGGTGCTTTTGAAACTCTTAAAATGGCTATTTCCAATCCGCCTGTGTTAGCTGCCGCTGATTTTTCTCGTCCCTTCGTACTACAAACCGATGCTTGTGGCTCTGCTGTTGCGGCAGTGCTTCTCCAACAGTCTGATGCTGGTAGGAAGCCTATTGCTTATGCGTCCCGTACTCTCAGTTTGCAGGAATGTAAATATTCTATCTATGAGCTTGAGGCGCTAGCCGTTCTCTTTGGGATTGAGAAGTTCCGTATGTACTTGGAGCATGTGCCTTTCGAATTAGAAACTGACAATCAGGCACTTTCTTGGGTCCTTGCTCGTCCTCGAAAATCTGGTCGTTTAGCTCGTTGGGCTCTTCGTATTTCAGCTTTCACATTTACTGTTACTCACATCCGTAGCTCTCAAAATATTGTTGCTGATACTCTATCACGTATGTATGACGGTTATTCTAAGGTTCAGGATATTGCTTCTACTCCTGTTGACACTCCTATTCTCACAGCCATTTTATCTGATTTGCCATGGGCTCATGAGGGTTTATTGTCGGCGCAGGACCGGGATCCTACTATTGTTGCTCTCAAGCAGCGGATCGAGTCTGGCGAGGCAGTCTATCCTTATGTAGTTCGCAATAAGATGCTTTGTTGTCAGACTAGGCGTGCCACTTCTCCTAAAATTGTATTACCTAATAGTCTGATTGATGTAGTATTTCAATATTTCCATTGTTCTCCTGTGGGTGCTCACTTGGGTATTCGCAAAACCATTTCTAGAATTAGAGATAAATTTGTTTGGTTGGGCATGTTCGCTGATATCAAGGCTAGAATTCGTGCCTGCAAGGTATGTGCTCTCAGCAAGCCTGCTCAAACTAAGTTATGGGGTCAACTTTCTTCTAATATTGCATCTAGGCCGATGGAGAAAGTTTTCGTGGATTACGTAGGTAAACTTCCTCGTTCTTCTGCAGGTAACACATACATTCTTGTTGTTATAGATGCGTTCTCTAAGTTTGTGTGGTTGCGCGCTGTAAGAGAAGCTACATCCAAAACCACTATTGCTGTCCTTCGTTCCATTTTCGGATCCTTTGCCTATCCAAAAGTTTTGGTTTCTGATAATGCGACACAGTTCACCTCCCATAAGTTCAAAACTTTCTGTTTAGATTCTGGCATTCAGCATGTAACTACGATACCCTACTATCCCAATGCTAATCAATCGGAAAGAGTAAATAGAAATCTTAAATCTGCTCTGATTGCGTTCCATTCCTCTAGTCATACTCAATGGGATACCCAATTGGATTGGTTACAGCTAGCGTTCAATTTATCTCGACATTCTGCTCATGGTTTTGTGCCGTTCAAGTTACTTTTGGATACTCTCCTCAGTGTCCATTGTCAAATCTTTGGTCACTGGATGATTTACTTCCTGATGCTTCTGTGGGATCTGATATCACAGATCGTTGGCGACGCGCCAAGAATAATCTCTTCAGCACTCATCTACGGAACAAAGAGAAGTATGACCAAGTCCATCGTCCTCCTACTTTTTCCATTGGTCAACAAGTTTTCCTGTTAAACCATCCTAAGAGCAGTGCTGCCAATAAATACTCTGCTAAATTGGCGGAAAGATACTCCGGTCCCTATCTTGTTACTGAACAGCATTCTCCTGTATCCTATTTACTGTCTGATGTGAGTGATCCTTCCATTACTCATAGAGCCCACGTCTCTCAAATAAAAAGGTATCATCCTGCTGCAGTAAGTAAATGATATGGTTTACCATGATTGGTATAACTTAGGTAAAGTTACAGTGTTGTACAATTTGTAATATTTTCTAGAGCATGGGGCTACTATGCATTTTTGGTTGAGCATGGGGCTGTTATAAAGATAATATATGTATTAGAATACAAAATTAGTTACATTGAAAACTTTAATGAAGTAAAGTTTTGGTAGGAAGGAAATATATCTTTAAGGAAAAAGAAAATACTAAGTATAACTTTAAAAAGAAATATTGTCAATTTTCTAAGAAATAAAGAATATATATATATTTTCCTTTGTTTAAACTATCATCGAAGGTGTGCACACCAAAGTCTAAATACATAAATAAAGGAATTCCTAATTAAAACCTTAAAGTCAATTTAAAATATGTATTTCTTTTTGGTTTTTCGTCAAATGAAGTTTGAGTGCTTTATATATATACTAGTGTAAGTGTGCTCCACTGAATATTGGTACTGTGCGAGTGCTTTGCACTTTCAGCCCTCTCACCGTGGGACCTCATCTGTACAGCCTGACAAGAAGTATTCTGGCTCACTCCGACCGTGCATGGGTATTCTAGGCACCCAGCTTCTTCTTGACCTTAACGGGTCCGGCATTGTGTTGGTGTTGAATCAGCTCCTGTCAAATTATACAACTCAAATGCAAGCCAATGTATCTTCTGTTTCTGCGATGGACTGATGTATCAGTGAGTGTTTTCCTGGAAATGGACTCTGGGACCTCCACTGTTCAGCAGCAGACAAGTATACTACACAAAACAAACTATACACGAGTCTACTATCACCCATCTTACACAATGTTCATAATCTGTATAACATTTCTTCTGGATTCACTACTGTGCTTTTCAGTGACTGTTTTGAATTTTGGGGCCACGAGTGGCCTTTAGGGGGGCGAGTCTGTAGCATCGCTACATGCATATTTAAATTCGAGCAGTACCTGGAAGGACTATTGCGTGGAGTACACAATTTTTATCTTACACCAAAGTATAAAATATCAAATAATATATAATAAATAATCAAATAATGTATAATATATATAATATGTAATATGGTAAATAGTTTTCTGTCTGCTGGCATGTTGATCTTTGCGACTGGCTTTGCCTGGCCGCTGACGTCATGCACCTGCTGCCTTGCCTTTGTCTCGCGTTAGCTTCATTCTATTCTTCCTTCAGCTGTGTTGACGAGTGGAACTGTTTCTTGCGAACATGGGTTGTGTGTCTGTTACTGCTTCACATGTGTCTGCGTTCTCAGGTGAGCAGAAATTCTTGGTTTAATATTGTCAAAGTTGCATATTGGAAGTAAGTAAGTACTTTATTTTTGTATTGTTTTCTTGCATTATAACTTATTAAGATGTGACCAGTTTTCTGCTCGACTGATTTCGCCACCATAACTATTTTCGGCCTGCATTCTAAATTACTTTTGTCTGCCACGTGTGCAGCTAGTATGAATGTTAGGTATGAATGCAGATGAATGTGCTCGTCAGCCCTTTCTTTCTTTCTTTCTTCTTCTTCATTTCCTTTCTTCTCCACTTCTTATGAGATCTCATCATGTCTAATACATGCCGTATTGCCGAGTTGGCATTGCTAAGTCAGACTAGTTTGTTGTTCGTATGCTCACAACCCCATGCTACTAATCTTAATAAAGAAAGTATATGCTAATAGAATAAAGAGAATTACCTTAAATGTTTCAAAGTATTATTATAAATGTCCATTGGTGAGAAATATTTTTCTTATTTTCTATATATATTTATACAAAGGTGTTTTCTTTGATTGTATATTTGGCAAAGATCTGCCACACTAGAAATGTTAAAGTCACAAGCTATTGATGTAATAAAACTATTATCTCAGAAGGTTCATCTTTCATTAATATTAATATTTTATTAATTTCTGTGGGCTAAAAAAGAATATTATATCCAGTACCTTCCACTTTTCCTTTGATATATGACACGTAGTATGGCCTATTCCTATATAATATGTATTCCTTGGTTGAAATCAAGGGGAATTTTCTGGCTGTGTTAATGTTTATCAGCCAACTGGCCTCAGCTGCTATTTTACATCATAGCACTACTACGTAACACCTAGAATAAGATGCCGTATTCAGTTGTTTGAACCTGATGCAAAGCTTCATTGTTCATCAATCAAGACTGAGTTTCTACAAACAGTGGGTGGCTTATAACTATCCTTCAGAGATTTTCTTTTTTGTAAAAATGTTTCAAATTAAACTTTTAGCTCTTGGCTACATACACTCCATTTACAAAATTTACAGAAAATCGTTAGAGCCGTTTTTGAGAAATTCGCAAAAAATTAAATTTTCTTGATGTAAAGTCCCCTTAAAATTACTTCATGCGACGCGACGCTACTCGGGATGAGGCATGCACACAGTTGCCTTTTCAGCTGTTTTCTAATTGTTAAAAAAATTCAACACATATTCGCTTGTGTAGTGGTAGATTATGGCAAAGATGTCAAGAAAACTGCTGGAAAGAGAGCTATTTAACATACAATTTGTAAATGCGTAGACTAAACGAAAATGACAATCGAAACTAGCAGGAAAAAAGGCTGGATTAAAATTGCTGAAACTATATCCTCTTTAGGTAAATCACGTTATTTTAAATGGGTTTCAAAATTGTTCAAACGAAAATATATAATTTACGTTAAACTGCAGATAGCATATATGCTACTTCGGTATGAATGCAAAACTGTGAACCATGCAACTCGACGTGCAGCCTGCATCCAGGTAGTGCGATTCGCATGCTATGCTATTTCGTTGTGAATGCTCACTAATAGAACCTCAACGAGGGCGGAAAAATATTCTGAACTATTTAGAATACATTCCCTCGATGTACTCTATTCTCTCAAAGTGCATGACATCCCTCAAAAATCACGAGCAATGAATATTCTGACAACGGCAATTTTTTAAGTAGATTTCGAAGGAAAATATACCTATTGCAATCTATACCATGTCATGACTTTCGAAAAATTCTTTCATATCTTTACGTTTCATGCCTCCCTAAGTATAAACCACCGACCGTTCAGAAAAAAAAATTGTGATATATATCTTATATATATATCTTTACACGCTAGCGGCCATAATTTTGAAGGTATTTGAACCAAATTTCATTATGTTATTTCTAGGCGCAATAGTTCGGACAAGCTCGTTAATGAGCAAAATTAGCCCAAGGGGGGGGGGGGCCGGGGAGGGGGTTGAAATTTTGAAAAATATATATGAAGTATAGAGGGAAAGCTTGTTTGAATAAATTAGAGTATTTCGTATGGAGTTCACAGTGACACCAATGAATCGGGGGTTTTGGGGGTACGAGTAGAGGGGTGGGGTGGGGGAATGGAAATTCGAAATTTATGAAACCACATCTTATGGGGTATCGTTGAAAAGCTCTTGATGAGTACTCTACAAATCAATAACTGGTTTCTCGGTAGGTCTTATATAAGGCGAAACTTTGATGTTTGAAAAAGTACTCTTTCCTCTTTTTTGCAGTTATTATTGCGGGTTTGTCATTCCAAGGCTAAAGAAGAAGAGTGCTGCGCAGCAACAATAAATTAAAACGAAAGCACTTCGAAATCTACCTCAGCCTGTAGGCCTGCCTAAAGGGATTTTTTTAAAGCTATCTGATATCTAAGCTGGAGGTTCTGTATAAACCGCATTCAATGTGAAATTAATTTCAGGTGGCTTTGTTTCGTTGCCATAGTAAATTACATTACTCAAAAGATTCAGAGAGGGTATCCATATGTAATGTGTAGGGCAGGCATTTGATGATTTTGCATCTTTTTTATATGAAGCCTGTCCCTCTGCCCTCTCTCCCTGTCCCTCTGCCCTCTCTCGGAAAATAAGCGTAACAAAATTCACATAGGTATCAGCAACCTCCAATTGGAGGCCGTTCGCCCCGACATTGGGGATATAGGACAGTACATACATACATACATTTATATGAAGGTTAAAAGATATCTCGAATAAACACAAATGTGTGTAATTAAATAATTTATTAAATGAGGGCAATTTGTTTTTGTATTTTTTTTACTTTATTTTGCATTTTCGTCCTTTTCAAATGATAGGTCTTTTTTTTTGTGGAAATTTTTAGGTTATTTTAGACGCTTTTAAGTCATCTTTCAGTGGAGGTAGAGAGGAGCTTTAGCACGTACAAATAGTTACTTTCAGAAAACAGACAATCGTTTTTATTTGAGAATTTCCGCCAAGTGTTCATTGTAAATTTTAATTCAGGTTTATTGTGAACGAAATAGCAGTTTGTCTTGAGCAATAAATAATTATTATTCTTTCTTTTTAATTGCTAGAGGCAATTTGATGGGCATGCCAGTTCAGAAAGAATTTATTTAGTAATAAAATAAGCGCTTCATATTATAAACTAGCTGAAAAGGCCCGGCGTCGCCCGGGCTTTGTATTTTTTAATTTGGAATTAACTTATGGAGGACTTTCGATTTTGAAACTCTAGGTCCTTATATAATATGTACCGTATGTAAAACTTGAAATGAAGAAAAAGATTTATCACACTCAAACTATTCCATCAGAAAACGCTAGATATAGCTTTTTATGGCTCATAGAGGATGTCGAATGCTGCATTCTGTTGCTTCTACACATCATGCCTGGGAGGGGTTGAAATAAGAAGAAACATAAATGACATAAGATCGTATTGACTTGACGGAAAATTTTATTTCTCATTCTCATGTTACCATACAACCGTTTCGGGGCTGAAATAAAAGAGAAATGCAGTATCACTTTCATACTTTCCTCCCCTAAAACCCTGGACAAAAAATACTGCGAGCAAAGGACTCAAATGTTCCATCCCATGCTTAGGGCCTATGATAAACATCCATATTTCTCAACTAATACAAAGCATACAGCTATGGATAACGTATAAGCGGAAAGGATTGTTTACCTACTTCTGATATAGCATACTCACACACTTAAGTTGTCCCTGCAATACGACCTCTTATTCTACATCAAAATGTGAAGTGAGAAAATATTTCTTGTGTCGAGGGTAGAGAAAGTTATGTGACTGCATTACAATGTGCTTTATTTTCGTGGATTTTATTCTTCAAGAATTATTTTTACAAATCGTTAGCATCAGAATTCGTTAAAGTCCAATATTATTTAGTGCCCAGAGCCCTATGTGAACTGTGTAAACAATACACTGTTGTCTTGACAACTGAACAGCATTTCATTTTTTCAGTATAATATTCACAGAAATTATATAATTTTCAAGGGAAGGACTGATTTGTTTCAATTTTAATGTTGACCGCGTTACTTCCCGGGCTTAACAGGGTATGTGTGCAAAATTTCGTGTAAATTGGTAAAGAAATGTAGATTTGTATAAGGAACATACATACCCACATAGCCACATATCCACATACCCACACACATTCGATTTTATGTATTAGATTCATATATAACGCACTCTTATCCATTAAATTTCTTTTAGTAATTCATTACTTAAAAAAAAAAAACTAAATACTCGTATAAGTAATAATGGAAAATTTATTGGTCACTTTTTAAAGATTTCGTGTCATTTTCCCAGTATTTTTAGGTCATAAATGTATTTTTTACTTTGCATTTTTTCACTATTTTATGGCCATTAAATCCCTTGCCTTGGTGATATAGGCCTAGCATGAAATATTTAATATTCCGAGATTCATTGAATGAATGAACTTATGAAAGCCTTTCGTTGCTTTTCAAATGTGCTCTTTGGATTAAACAATTACCTAGGACAAACAATCGTGAATTATCAGTTTATGTCACAAATTTATATTTAATTTAGAAGCGCGGAATTTTGTGGCGTGCCCACCAAGTTAGTAGCCCAGTATTTTAGCTGGCGTGCCCGTGTAGACCGTATTCAATTGTGAAATCAATTGCAGGTGGCCTTGCACTGCTATCATACCAATCGGGGGAAAAAAAGAGCATCGCTGAAAAACATTTTCTCAACATAACGCATGGACTTGTCGATCGCTTCTATTTTGTTAGACCGCTCTGCTTGATTGATTTATAACATTACGGGACGTAGAGATCTGACTTTTTTTTATAGGTGTAGGGAAGGGGGATCATGAATGTAGACCTAAATAAGAAAACAGTGAACGATTTGAACGGAACTCACTACGCGGGATTTTTTTAGGCCAGAGAACTCGAATCTGAAGTCGTTTTTCTCGGGCGGCGCGTTCTAATAGTGAACTGAACCTCAAAGACGGATTTTGGGCTTTTCATTAGGCCTAAGTTATAATTGGTTTTAATTTTTTATGAATATTTTAGGTGTAGCCTAAGTGTTAGTAATTTAATTAGTTTTCTGTTCAATAGATAATTTAAAAACATCTAGCTCTTTAACTAATAAATGCTGGCGAAACCGCGGGCACCTGCTATTATAAATCTGATGCGATCAACTAATACAACCCTCTCTTCCATAAACTTTGGATATAGCCTATATAACAGGGGTAACTACAACGAGGCTCGCGAGCGCCAGATGACTGATTGCCCTAATGGTCTATCTCACAGACAGACAAGTTATGTCATATGCAGTACTGTGAGGCACACTAAGTAGTGATTTTTGTGACCGGGTTTCCACTGTTAGGCCTATTGAACAGTAACATTCAAAATAGATATATAAGCATTCATGAACCACAGATTATTGTCTCCGTTGGACATTACATGAATTGGATGAATTAAGTTGTGAATTGAACTCCGGCTTAGCTCAGTTGGTAGAGCATTGGCGCGAAAAGCCAAAGGTCCTTGGTTCAAGTCCCAGTGTCGGAGGAATTTTTCTCCTATAATATTCTCATGTAATGTCCAACAGAGACAATAATCTGTGGTTCATGAATGCTTATATATCTATAAAGAATTCGTTACCTAAGTTATAACAATTATTACTATTTATAAGAAAAGTTAAATAACACACGGAACAGTGGAAATAATATGCCTACATTTATAAGTTCAGTATTGTATCATTAAATAAAATAATTAAATATTTTACAAAATGGAGCTTAAATAACAAGTAGAATTCTAGGTTTTTATTTCGGGGAGGGCCCAGACCCCTTGGACCCCCACTGGAACTGCAAGAGGACGGACTAAAAGGACTGAAACGAAGTGGTGTTTCGGCCATAGAATTTTGGAAGAAAGTTCCAGAAGAAAAATACTTACTAACAAAAGAGTGTGCTAAGAGACTTATCTCGATATTTGGGACTACTTATGTGTGTGAATCTCTGTACTGAACGCTTAAGTTCATTAAATCTAAATATCCATCTGAACTAACTGATGAACGTTTAAGCGAACTTGTGCGAACTGCGCTTACCAATTATCAGTTAGATTTCAAACAACTATCAGCAAAAATGAACACTCGAAAAAAAGCACTTCTCAAAAGTAAAATCTTATTTCTTGTTGTGTAATTGAACAATAATGTTTATGTGTCTAGTAAAAACAATGTGGTTCTCTTTGAACAGCTTCAAAAATGTGTGGCTCCCAAAGTTAAGGTTAGTGGCCACCCCTCCTATGTAGCAATCACTTTCTGATATACAATAAGAGATATATTGCAGGTTGTGGGTATTCATTTGTATTGTTCTTCATTAAAACACTTTAAACTTAAGTTTGTCTAATCGTCGAGGTCATATCAGGAGTTCAAATTCTGTGTTTAGGTCTATACCAGTAGGTCAAGCAACAATTAATGTGCAACTGTTTCCTATTGTTGATCCAGTGCTGAAAGAATATTGCCTGCTGTAAACCAAATAAAAACCAGAAGCCGAACGAAATAGCCGGGTAGCGTCTTGGACTCGTATTATGAAGGTCCCAGGTTCAAATCCCGTAGACGGCCAACTTTACGTGGGGGTTTTACATGGTTTCCCCAGTCGTAAAGGCAAATGCCGAATTCGATACTTACATACCATGAATCATCCTCGCCATTTCATTCTGTATCATATTCATTTAAATTGGTATCAGTTGAAATTTACTGACATAAAATACACCAACAATAGAAAATAACTGAGAGTTAATAATACTGTACAAACACATATCCTGGACTCCTGTATGGCCTCGAAGCTAATAGGAGTATAAACAGCCTACAGGTGAAATAAAAAATAGGAAACATGAACCAACCTCTCCTATTTCATAAACTGCACTCCAATATGTCTCAAAGAAATTCCTAGCCGAAACATTCACTACTAGGCATTGTTTTCAGATTCCTTAAATTTTGTTCCGGAAAATTAAAAATATGAAGTCAGACTGAAAATTTCAATGCCATAGCCGGAGATCCTGGTTCAAATCCCGGCTACTTTCCATCTTAGCCTACACACGGCCAATGTGAAAGAATTATCATTCCAATTCGGAAAATTGCTGCACAATTCCGTAATTTCTGATATTATAACAAAATTTGGAAGATGTTCCGAAATTTCAGATAAAACTGTTGCCACCGTGAATATGCATATGGAATTTGATGTTTGAACATTATCTGTATTAATTTGTACGCTATTCCGAGTACTCCATTAGCGAGTTTCAGGGTATCCAGTACTGTAGCTAATTTTTACGTTCAGAAATTTGAAATGGCTACTATTTTCCAGATATAATTCAATTACTATCACCATATAACGTAAGTTAATAATTAAATATCTAATTAAGTAACCTTGTAATTGACACTAAATTGTAATTGATTAATGGCATCAAGATTAGTAATTCTACGTTAAACTAAAAGTTTAACACGTGAAAAAAATTAATTTGGTTATAATGGTTATGCTTTTTATATTTTCACTAGCTTAAAAGACCCGGCGTCGCCCGGGTTTTGTATTTTGTAATTGGAAATTAATTTATGAAGGACTTTAGTTTCCTAAATTAGAATTTGAAACAGGAAGAACGACTTATCACACTCAAACTATTCCCTCAGAAAACGCTTGATGGCTCATAGAGGATGTAGAATTTTGCATCCCATCGCTTATACAGAAAAAAACAGCAAGCCTGGTAGGGGTTCAAATAAGAAGAAACAGAAATTTCGGTAACATTAAATTGTATTGTCTTTGCGGAATATTTATTTCTCACTCTCATGTTACCATAAACCCGTTTTGGGGATGAAATTAAAAGAAATGCAGTATAACTTTCATACTTCTCTCCCCAAAACGTATTATCACACCTCGTATTGTTTTCTCTATGTCCACGGTAGAGAAAGTTATGTGACTGCATTATTTTCGTGGATTTCATTCTTTAACATTTATTTATAACATGAATTATATTGATATCTTCTCTAATTTTTCATATTCTAGTTTCATTTATTTCCAAACCCATCTGAGACCCACTGGTAACAACATGTTTTCATGTCAACTGGAATTTGGATTTGATAATTCTTTGTAAAAAGGGATTATGTATTCTCAAAAACATTTTATTTTTGGCATTTAAAATCATTTTTTTTTCAAAATCCTTTCTTAGTGAGCGCCTACATTATGAAACGAAGGTACTGTCAAAATTCCAAGTCCCTACCTACAGTATTATAATTTAGACTCTACGTTGATTCTCAGTCAGTCAGTCAGTCAGTCAGGACAAAGCCTCTTATATATAGAGAGATAGGCTATGGAATAGATGAGAATAACTTCATTGAAGAAATGGCAACAACCATATTATAGGATACTTTATAAAGATGGCAGACTGCAATAAATTTGTCCTTGAATTGAATTGAATAGGTGCCCTTAAGGTCGGAGGCGGGGTGGGAACGCCCCTAAGCACCGAAGCCGCAGGCTTATTGTACCTACCTCCGGGATGGAATGAGTTGCGTGCCCATAGGCCGTCCAGGACTGCAGATCCCCCCGCAGGCGCCCACGGAGCTCCCCTACATCCAGCAAGCCTTATTACCATGCCACGTATGCGCCACCCCCTTCGGTCCCTCCAACCGGAGCCCCGACAGGTCCGCGACACACACCACCCCTAATGTTCTAATGTGTGGGGAATTGACCTATGCAATTTACTTTTCAACTTCTCCATAAATAAGTCACTTAGGTTATTGTTAGAAGAACGTAAAGACAGTATCACAAGAGAAATGAACTCTATCTCGGAAGCTGAACTTACGCGCGTGAAAGAAAATTCTCAAAAAATGTGCCAGTGTTGTGCGTATTCAAGAGGATAACATTTCCAACATCTCTTGTGATGAGGTACGTGGTTATTTTCATTGTAATTCTAACTGTAAATGTGAGAACCTGAATCATTACACCGATCGCGGCTTTATTAGCGTAGATATTTCACCCGATCGCCCGGGAGTTGGAGCTGTGTCCGCAGCGACGCAGAAACCCGCGTCATCGGCCAACTCTTGCGTGGGACTCACTATACAATTGAAGAAAGAAAGCATAAATTAAATTTAAATGTTTTAAATTTATTTCGGTCGTACTTAAGTAATAGAACTCAGGCTACAAGAATAGATAATGATCTCAGTGATTTCAGGAAAATAAATATCGGTGTACCGCAGGGTACAGTATTGGGTCCCATATTGTTTTTAATATACATAAATGAACTACTAAAGATTAATTTGAATATATTTAATGGCTCTATTTACTCATATGCTGATGACACCGTTGTAATTTTTAGTTGTTCTTCATGGATTGAAACTTACGAAAATGCCAACAAAGGTATAAATCTTGGCTGGATTTTAATTTACTTTCCTTAAATGTTGAGAAAACTACGCTAGTTCCTTTCGCTTTAACAGCTACCGGCATGCAACAATTAAAAGTAAGTAAAAACTTAAGCTTAAAAATACACAATTCAGGTTGCTGAATTAATAGCTGCAATTGGTCCCTCCTTAAGTGAATCAAATCAAGTGAAATATCTAGGCATCATAATTGATCGACATTTAAGATGGGACAAGTACATTGAATATTTATGCAATAGGCTACGTAAAGTCATTTATAAATTCGTTATTCTCCGTTCATGTTTACCAGCTCATGTTTTACGTGCGATTTATTTAGCCTTAGCCCTAATTCATTCTATTATTCAATATGACATAATTGGATGGGGAGGAGTTGCAAAAACGATCCTCAGCCCTTTGCTCTGTCTTCAAAAACGCATATTGAAGATTTGTTTATTTAAGCCTCCTGACTATTCTTCCAAATTATTATTTTCTGAATTTAACGTTTTCACCATAGACCAAATTTACAAGTACGTCATACTGAATTATTTTCATAAACATCGTGACAATTACAAGTCAGAATCTCACGTATGTAACACGCGAAGGAATCAATTAAATTTATTACTTGAACCAAAAAATGTTACAACTGCTGGAGCTAAGCACTGTTCAAGTTTTGGCCCAAGACTATTCAATTCATTTATTACCAACCATCCTGATCTAAATAGCTTAAACAACAAACAATTTAGGTCTAAAATTAGAAAATTTATATAATTATTACTTCTGTTTTCTACTATTACTGTTATAACATTTTTCATATTAAACTTTAAAATTTGGATGGAACTTAATTTCTTTGTTTTTTACTAAAATTTGAACAAATAAATTGTTATGTATTGTTTGGGACTGGCTCGTGAGAGGACCAATGTTAGGGATTGGACGATAATATCCGTGAGAGGATAAATGTAGGATAGATTAATAGGGTAGCTTCATGTAAGTATGAAACAATGTACATGTGAGAAGTATAAGATTTCGGAGGACCATTTAGAGCAAGAAGGGACTATATCACGAGGTCACTGGGTACAGAGATCAAAGGAAACATATTGGTTAAACAATCTAGAATGTAATGAAATACTTGCACTTTATTAATACTTGTAACCACTCGAAGAAATAATAGGTGAACACTGAATAATAGTTGAATAAACACGTTGAAACAATGAATTGGAATTTGGCGCGAACCAGATTGCACCACTAGAAGTAATTTAGTAAATTTTGTAATTTACTAATGAATTATATATCAATTTAACGGTAATAAAAATTGCTGTAGAATGTATGTATTTTAAGTTATTAACACTTGATTATTCACGTTTTATAGCTTCTTGGTGAGTGATGACGTCACACGCTATGTACTTAACTTGGAACCAATAAGTGAATCTAATGAACTTATAATACGGCGAATAAGTAAATTATGTATAAGTAATTTACTTGAAATTAATAAAACTTATAAGAAAGTTTTATTCCAATGATTTCTAGTGAAATACAAAGAGCGCGAACTGGCTTTTGTTACTAGAACCGGAGCAGTGTCAGACCGTGACTTGATCGTGTAACTGCAGGCTTAATACTGATGAGGCTTCCTGACGCTCTTTTAGGCGTCTTTAAAGAGGGAATACCCGACACAAAGAACTCGTGATCAGGATATGATGAAATATACGCCTACTCAACTTAATGCTTGGCGCAAGAACACCTGGCGGATGATTTGAATTAAAACTATTTACTGCACATAATAAATATGCTGGAAAAAACACTTAGCTTGCGTGAACATACTCCGCGCCATTGACTATTAACGTCAATAAAAACATAACAGGAAGGCAAGCTATAATAGAGAGACACTTGTATGTACACAAAACAAGCACTGACTCTAATTGGATGTATACATGTGATATGTATTGGAAAATTACTTCTTACATATATTGCAAGAATATGATATTGAATAGAAAGCACTAATTTCACTATTTACGTATAAGCACACGACACACAATATAAATCAGACGAGATACGTAGACATGTGAGTTCAAGTGAAGCTGAAGACGTCTTGAAGGTAGCCAAGTGTGACCCAAGACGAGCAGCGACACAAAGAAAAGCTTCAATAGATAAATAGGATTGAACATTGCTATCGGAGTATGCATTGGAATAAGGAAAAGATACATGATAATTATAAAAGAATGTAGGCAATTATCAAGAACATGGTGATAGAGAATTCCAATGAATGATAACGATAATTCATAAGTAACCATAGAATGTAGAAAATGGAAATGTAGTAGAACTTCAAAGATAAGTATGACAATTATTATGATCAGTCATACAGTATGCTCAAAGCACATAAAACCCATGTAGTAAGTAGTGGCTCGCCTAGTAATCTAATGTATGAGGATTATGA
The DNA here is from genome assembly GCA_964059195.1 of Ectobius pallidus. Lineage (NCBI taxonomy): Eukaryota > Metazoa > Arthropoda > Insecta > Blattodea > Ectobiidae > Ectobius > Ectobius pallidus. Next base: position 171,316,975 of record CAXKWD010000004.1, on the reverse strand, counting down.
GTCAGACATCATACGTCAAGATCAAAGACTATATAAACCATGTAGTAGTTGTGGCTAGGATTGCGATCCTATGACCGAGGACTAATGTAGATAAGGGACACCAAAACATCAATAATACAAGCACAAGGGAGAAATGGGACGTGTTGATTATTGAATGTTGTTGGTATATAAGGAGTAATACATCTACGTAGCAAAAGGCAAATGCTTCAAAGGAGAAACTAGCCTATGCAGCAAAAGGCAAATGCTATAAATGAGTAAATGCACAACAGACAAGGAGCTGATAATTGACAAAGCATTTGATCCCCTTGAACTGAATGTCAACATGAAGAAATTCAAGCTAGAATAGGTAAAAACTCTTGAACTGAAAACCAGAGAGAGGTCTTTCAAATAGCAAGATTGATAGAAAGAAAAATACATGTAACACATCTCGCAAGAGTACGATTTGTTACAGAGATAGATGAGAAATGGACTTCAAGTGGAGAATCTTGAATATAAGATCATAGAAAGTGTCATATGCTACTCGTCTTGGGGTAGAGGACACACCTTGACTATGGGCCGCTTATATTCGCCACTGGAAGTGCGCACAGTAATCACTCGAACCAAGCCGTCTTCTCCCGGATGAGTAGCGGTGATCACGCCTAACTTCCATTGAAGAGGAGGAATGTTGTCTTCCTTCAAGATGACGACAGTACCAACTTGAATGTTGTCACTGGAACAGGTCCATTTCTGCCTTTGTTGTAGTGAGTGAAGATATTCGGATGACCAGCGTTTCCATATGTGTTGCAAATGATTTTGTAACAGCTGCCATTTTTCTAAGTACCTCTTATCTTCCGTAGGAGGATGTGAAGGTAGTGATGTGAGAGGTTCTCCAATTAAGAAGTGACCAGGAGAAAGGTATGACAAGTCAGCTGGATCATCATTTATACGAACAAGTGGTCTAGAATTCAAGCAAGCTTCGATTTGAGATAGAAGCGTAGAAAGCTGTTCATATGTGAGAATTTGAGCTCCCATAACTCGCCTGAGATGAAACTTCATAGATTTCACTGCTGCTTCATGAAGACCACCGAAATGGGGAGAATTTGGAGGAATGAACGACCAGCTATAATCGTGGTTTGCAGTGAAATTTTGAATTGTAGTTTGAAAGTCTCTTGACTGCAATAGCAATCTGAGCTCCCTTAACTTGTTGTTTGCTCCAACAAAGTTAGTGCCATTGTCACTGAAGATTTCTTTACAGAGTCCCCGACGTGCTGTAAATCTTCGTAGGGCTGCTATGAAGGCATCTGATGTTAGATCAGAAACTAATTCAATGTGAATGGCCTTTGTTACCAAGCAGACAAAAATAGCGATGTAAGTTTTTACAGTAGTTTTACTGCGTGGAGCCCCATATCTTATGTTGAAGGGTCCAGCGTAATCGACTGCGGTGCGGAGAAAAGGTCTAGCAGGAGTTATTCTATAGCTAGGAAGATTTCCCATTAACTGTTGAGAACTTTCTGCTTTTAGCTTGTAACACGTGAGACATCTATGCAAAATAGATTTTACTACTCTGCGAATACTAGGTATCCAGTAGGCTTGTCGTAATGAAGCTATAAGCAGCTGATGCGAAGCATGTAATAGCTTGCGATGCTCATATTCTACAATCAGAACTGTTAAATGATGTCGGGATGGCAATATAACCTGATGTCTTGCATCATGTGTAAGATCTGATTTCTCCAACCGTCCACCCACTCTTATAACGTTGTTCTGATCTAGGAATGGAACTAATGCATGGATAGAGCTTTTCACTGAAACTTGTTTGTTGTTGCTAAGATCTTTCAGCTCTTGAGAGAAAGCTTCTTTCTGAGCAATTTTAACACAAACTTGTAGAGCCTTTTGTAATTCTTCTGCTGCGAGAGGTCCATGATATTTGTTTCATGACGGCAGGCAGAAATAAATCTATACATATAACAAGTAACTCTCTGCAAGCGCTTGAGATTAGAGAATCTTGTAATAAAACTATCTTCTACTACAGTAGCTGCCATGCAGATAGAAGTTGCTCTGAGGAATCTGGAGGGCTTAATTGTTTTGGCTGTTCCGGCCACAATGTTGTGTTATGAGCCAACCACTTAGGACCGTGCCACCACAAATCAATATCAGACAATTGTTCAGAATATACACCTCTTGAAACGAGATCAGCTGGGTTGTTTTCTGTAGAAACATGTCGCCAGGCTGCTGTTTCAGAAAGTTCTTGTATTTGTGACACACGGTTGGACACAAATGTTTTCCACGTTCGTGAATCTGATTTTATCCACGACAGAACAATAACTGAGTCTGACCATAGATAATTTTGTGAGGTTTGAATGTTAAGATCATTCAACACTTTGTTGTACAGTTTAGATAACAGCAATGCTCCACAAAGTTCAAGACGTGGAATGGTTTGCCTTTTAAGAGGGGCAACCTTAGACTTGGAACATAGCAAGTTAATTGTAACTTCACCTTCAATGTTCACAGAACGGAGATATATGCATGCACCGTAGGCCTTTTCTGAAGAGTCACAGAAGCCATGGATCTGTATATCTTGAAGGGTACCATGTGTGAGAACAAATCGTGGAATACGCATCGTGTGTATTGTACCTAAAATGTCGCAGATCTCAATCCATTTCTCTGCTATGTGTGAAGGTACCTCCTCGTCCCAGCCAAGCTTTTCAATCCATAATGATTGCATGAAGATTTTGGCATTGATAACCATAGGACTGACAAGGCCTAAAGGATCAAAAATGGATGATATGACTGATAGGATAGTACGCTTGGTAAGTTTAACTCGAGTATGAGTTTGGAGAGAAGGATGGGATTGAATCTGGAAGTTATCAGTTGCAGGATGCCATAGTAAACCAAGGGCATGTGCATTTTCACTGTTGTCAAGAGACAGAGGCAACTGTGTCTCTCGATAAGATGATGGTACAGATTCCAGCAATGCTTCATGGTTGGAACACCACTTTCGCAAGGGAAATCCGCCACTGTCAAGCATGAGGATTAATTCTTCTTGAAGGCGTAGCGCTTCTTGAAGATTATCATGTCCTGCCAGGCAGTCATCTACATAGAAGGAAGTCCTGACTGCTTGTGAAGCGAGAGGGTATTTAGCTTCTTCTTCTATTGACAGCTGGTGCAGGGATCTTATGGCTAAAAATGAAGCTGATTTAGTACCATAAGTCACGGTAGTTAAGGCATAATCTTGTATGGGTTCATCTGTGCTGGAACGCCACACAATCCTTTGAAGATTTTGATCACTCTCGTTCATTTTAATGCGTCTGTACATTTTAGAGATGTCAGCTGAGAACGCATACTTATATGTTCGAAAACGAATTATAATTGATGATAGGTCATCTTGCACTGTAGGCCCTAATTTCAGAATGTCATTTAGGGACTTGCCTGAAGATGTTTTTGCAGAAGCGTCGAATACAACTCTAGTCTTGGTTGTAGTAGACGATGGCTTGATTACTGCATGATGTGGTAAATAGAAGCATTTTTCACCTGGCTGTGGAAGTGAAACCTTCTTCATGTGTCCCAATTCTTCATATTCTTGCATGAATTTTTTGTAATCTTCCTGCAAGACAGAATTAGTTTGGAATTTTCGCTCCAGATGCTCTAAGCGTTTTACGGCTTGTTGTCTGGACTCTCCCAAGGAGTCTTCAGATCGATTCTTGGGTAATTGCACTATAAAAGCACCGTCATCTGCACGAATAGTGTTTTGTACGAAGTGCTCTTCACATTCCCTTTCTTCTTTAGTAAACACTGGTTTAGGAAAGTCTTCTAGTTCCCAGAATCGTCTTAACTGTGTATCAACATTATCAACAGTCACAAATAAATTGTGTTGAGCGAATGTGACCTTCTTGGATTTAATTGCTTTCTTGGGAATAGTTCCACTAAGTATCCAACCTAGTTCCGTGTTACTAAGAATAGGGTTATTAGGAATGACTATTCTTTCATTAGTGAATAGTTGGTAAAACAAGCTAGCACCAATGAGGAGTTGGACATCACCAGGGATGTAGAATTTAGGATCCGCTAATGTTATTTCACTAGGAATATTGAAATGTTTGGGATCTATACGGACTGAAGGAAGTTTGTTTGCAATGTGAGGGATTACTAGACAACTCATTTCAGCCTGGAAATTCTGGATTCTGGATCGCAGATTAACCTTAACACTGTGATTGCAAGAAGAGGTGCCATTAATACCTCGTATCTGAGTGTCGACATCTGTGGTTGGCAGCTGCAACTTCTTGGCTAAACCTTCAGTTATGAAGTTCAATTGGCTTCCTGAGTCCAGTAACGCTCTGCATAACACTAAATTTCCTTGTCTATCTTCAAGATGCACTGCTGCTGTTGCTAATAAAATCTCCCTTTGGTTGGAATTTTCTTTTATCGAACAATAACTAGCAGGTACATTATCTGTAGATTCAGACGGTTGATGTGGTTGTCGAGGAGCCTTTTTACTGTCTCGTGTGTTATTATGTAACAGTTTGCTGTGTGAAGCCTTTCCACAATTACAGAATGACTTGATTTTGCAATGGTCTCTTTTGTGACCGTTGGAGAAACAGTTTGCACATAAACCTTTGCTTTTCACAAAATCCCAACGTTGATCTACACTCAACTGTGAAAACTTGTCGCACTTATATAAATTGTGACTTTCCTTGCAACAAGGACATGTATCACCTTTGATGGCAACATAAGATTGACGAGTCGTTTTTACAGATTTCTTTTGTGTATGTCTTTCACTTTTCTCTTTGGATGGGCTTGGCACATTGTTAGAATTAGATAGCACTTCTAAAGAATGAGCCTTGGCTTCTAGGAAGTTCATCAACTCTTGAAGCGGTGTGAACCTTTGTGAGTCAATTTTGCTTTCCCATTCCTTGCGTGTAGTTTCACCAAGATGATCCAATATTAATTGAATGAACATGACTTCGTGTAATGGGATTTCAATATTGAGAGCTTCGATGGCGTTAAGATTGCTTTGAAACTGATTTAGTAAGTTTCGCAAGTCTGTAACATTTTCATCTTTCATTATTGGTAATGAAAGTAGATTTTTTATATGAGCTGTGGCAATAACTCTAGTATTATCATATCTTGCACACAATAAATTCCATGCTATTGGAAAATTCTCATTCGTGACTGGAAGATTCTGAAGGAGCGCGTGGGCTTGTCCCTTAACAGAACTCAGCAAATAATGGTATTTCTGGATGGGATCCAATGAATCATTGTTCACCACTAAACTACTGAAAGTGTCGTGATAGTGTTTAAAGTTAGTCACATCCCCACTGAATACAGGAATTTGAATTCTTGGCAATTGTATATTTCTATTGTTGCATTGTGAATTAGAAGACTGACATGTGTGATGAGAGTTACCACTGTGATTAGATCGTTGGCTGTGATGAGATCCTACACTGCACACTGGATGTTCGTGTAGAAACAGAAGACCACTTAACTTTGCTTTAAGCACCTCGTAATTGTTTCTCACTTCTTCGTCATATTGCATATGCAGTTCTATTTCTTCTTCAGCTTCAATGAGAGCTTCTATCTGAATTTGTATGGACTTGTATTCCTCCCAAATTTCAATAAGGCTGTCAAATTTTACTTTTAGTTGAAATACATCCACTTCTTCAGGAATATTGTTACAGAATTTCTGAATAAATGTGAATTTTCTTTTAAGAAAACCCCTTTTTTTCGTTAAGTCTCTCAGTTCACTTTCCATGATGAGATGAGAAATTGAAGTTTAAATATGAAATGTTACCACCACTGCACGATGATGCATGTATTAACTGTTCACTGCTTTCTTGAAGTTCGCTAGTGACCGGAATCCCACGATGAGTTGAATCACTGCTGCTATGATGCTGTCTTCGATGCGAAGTTCAGGGTTGCTGGAACTCACGAACTGACCGACGCGGATGCACAGATGAATGAGACGAACTCGAGAAACGGTATTTGCGAATACAAGTATGCAATAAATATGATTGTACCAATATGATCCTGCCCGGTAAAGGACCAATGTTTGGGACTGGCTCGTGAGAGGACCAATGTTAGGGATTGGACGATAATATCCGTGAGAGGATAAATGTAGGATAGATTAATAGGGTAGCTTCATGTAAGTATGAAACAATGTACATGTGAGAAGTATAAGATTTCGGAGGACCATTTAGAGCAAGAAGGGACTATATCACGAGGTCACTGGGTACAGAGATCAAAGGAAACATATTGGTTAAACAATCTAGAATGTAATGAAATACTTGCACTTTATTAATACTTGTAACCACTCGAAGAAATAATAGGTGAACACTGAATAATAGTTGAATAAACACGTTGAAACAATGAATTGGAATTTGGCGCGAACCAGATTGCACCACTAGAAGTAATTTAGTAAATTTTGTAATTTACTAATGAATTATATATCAATTTAACGGTAATAAAAATTGCTGTAGAATGTATGTATTTTAAGTTATTAACACTTGATTATTCACGTTTTATAGCTTCTTGGTGAGTGATGACGTCACACGCTATGTACTTAACTTGGAACCAATAAGTGAATCTAATGAACTTATAATACGGCGAATAAGTAAATTATGTATAAGTAATTTACTTGAAATTAATAAAACTTATAAGAAAGTTTTATTCCAATGATTTCTAGTGAAATACAAAGAGCGCGAACTGGCTTTTGTTACTAGAACCGGAGCAGTGTCAGACCGTGACTTGATCGTGTAACTGCAGGCTTAATACTGATGAGGCTTCCTGACGCTCTTTTAGGCGTCTTTAAAGAGGGAATACCCGACACAAAGAACTCGTGATCAGGATATGATGAAATATACGCCTACTCAACTTAATGCTTGGCGCAAGAACACCTGGCGGATGATTTGAATTAAAACTATTTACTGCACATAATAAATATGCTGGAAAAAACACTTAGCTTGCGTGAACATGTATTATTATTGTATTACCTCGTACCTTTGTATTGTAAATAGAACATGTTCTAACCTTTTATACGTAATATTTTGTCATACTTCTCCAAATTATGTATTGTTTTAAGTAATTATTTAGTATAAGTTTTTCTAATATATTGAAATGTTGCACAAGCTCTGCTTCTTCGGGTGGTATATCAACTTTTGTATGTATTTTTCGTGTAATTTGGAACAATAAATTGTAATCGTAAATTGTAATAAACAATCAAAAGAAGCCGTGAAAATAAGATTGCCTCACATTTCCTGGTTACAGTATATCACTAAATATCTTTCAAGATTCTCAACTGTGAAGTTCTTCCTGTTATCTCTTAGATAATAGTTAATACTGTAACTTATCTAGACACTACCCTTCTCAGGGTTCGAATCCGATGCATCTAATTAAGTGAGTAATATAGTTTATGGTTGGATGTGGATAATGTGAAACTGATTATTACCCTATCTTCGGTTGTTACGTATGCTAACTGCACAACAGATCAACTAGGGACGAAAACTCCCCCCTTTTCAAGAAAGGTAAATAACACTTACGTGTTTCTGGCAGGCTTGACAAAATATTACTTTGCCATCGTCACCAATCCACTGCCGGAATAAACTCGATTTCATTTGTTTCGGCATAATTAACACGTCTACTTAAAACTCACAGTGTGACCACTCAGTATGAATAACAGGGCAGTACTAAAACCAAACAAGCGCTTTAAAACACATAAATCTATATCCTTGTTCATACACGGCAACAATGGTTGTTCGTACGAACATTTTAAAAGGAATACGCCAGTACCCTTACACTTCTTCTCTAGATACTGTCCATCCTAGACGACAATGGGTCGAACAAAACGCTGGGGGTATTAATTTAAACCCGACAAAAATTATTGTCTCTCCGCAAAATACCGATTTCTCAACCGACAAACAAAAAAGACAAAAAAAGTAGCCTAAATTAGATATTTTAGGCTTATTGTCCCGTTTATGTATATTTAGGTTTTTCTACCCTTTTAGGTATTTTTAGGTGCTACAAAATTAATGTGGGTGAATCCTATGGACATGATTCGAAAAAGTTTATATGAGCGCGTTTTGTTTTGGAAGTAAGGAAAAAAATAGGTAAAAACCTAGGAATCCGGTCCCTAGATATCAGATTCGAGTTCCAGGCTCAACCCCCTCCCCTGCACAGTGAGTTTTGTCCAAATTGAGCAATATTTCCCATTCAGACCTACATTCATGATCTCTCTTCCATCTCCCTATGTTAAAATTTTCAGATCTCCTTGTGCTGTAATGTTATAAACAAATAAATCAAGTAGAGCAGGCTAACAAAATCAAAGCAATCGACATCTCCATGTGTCATGTTGAAAACATTTATTACCACAATGATCTTCTTCCCCAGTTGCTATGGCAAAAGAGGAAGAGTACTTATTAATTTTACAATTGAAAAGTAGCCTATTACTAAAATCTGATGATGCAATGGTGGAAAAAATTGTTTTCTGACAGTTTTTTTAAGGGGGGGGGAGCTCATAACTCGCGAACAAAAGCAAAAAATTCAAAATCCGGCTTTAATAGAATTCAGACATCCTTTAGTCCATCTATGTTCAAAATTTAAGATCTCTGAATGCCCTAGATTTGGCTGGGTAACGCACTCAGACAAACAGACAGTCAGAAAGACAAACACTTCCTCTTATTATGTAGATATCATGGCCTACTTTAAGTAATCACGGCCCACTACATGTACTTTGCATAGCTAAGTAGGTAGTAACTAACTTACTAATGTTCATCCAGTATTAACTTATAAGTACTAGTACTCAAAATTAAGTAAAAGCTGGTACTTGCAAGTAACTACTGAAAATAATTACTACTGCTAGTACTTATTACTAGTAGTAACTACTCAATTTTTATTCACTCCACCCATTATGTTAACCCTGAATTTCAATGTCGCGTTGTCAACATAAATAAAATCAGGTAAACTGATGTTACAAAGTGCCAGAATGCTTTTGCTTAATTAGTGATAATTGCAATTATGATATGCAGAAAAAAAAGTTATTTTTGTAATCGATTTCAGAGTTAAGCTCCAGATCGATTCATTAAGGAGGGCTTGCGGAAGAACAGAGGTCTAAAGTTTGATAAGCCTTTGTGAAGGAATATGTGGGTAATGTTATTTGTCAAAGCTAACTGCACTGCAACCTAAAACACCGTATATGAACGCTGTAAAACAATAAATTTACAAACATATTACTGCATTGGAGTCAAGGCCCTCAGTAATTTATTCAGAGGGTTTTTACAATTCAGAAAATAATTTTAAGAGTAATATTTTATCTTAAACCTAGAGATTCTTTACGTGAGTATTTAAAATTATATAACATCCTAACTGTCACAAGCATTTTAATTTTTAAAGCTGGTGTGTTTTATAAGAAGAATCTCCAAAATTTTAGACTTAATACGGATCTACATAATTGTGAAACTTGACAAAGAAATCATGTGCACAAATCTCATTACTCAACTACCAAGTAATCTCCATTTTGCCTCATTAGTAGGATAGTAAACAAACTTCCAAACAGCATTTCTAGTATTAATAATCTTCATCTTTACAAGTTAAGACTAAAGACATTTTTATGTAAGAATTCGTTTTATGATTTAAATGAATTTTTTAGTCTTTAAAAGTATTGTATTTTATTTGTTATTTTTACATTTTTTTTATTTGAGATTCTATCTGTACTGTATGTACGGGAAACATAATAAAAATAAAAATTAAATTATTATTATCATTATTATTATTATTGGTGGGCATCTGTTTCTACTGATCAATGATGTCCATTTGATTGGTAATAATCAGTTTAGATGCCTATGATTTTAGGTGACACAGCGACGATGAGTTATGGAAAGTAAATTTTGGCTTATTTGGATTGGCTAATCCGACTTTTGATTCTGCTAAATTCATATTTTCTTAAGATGTGTTCTGTAATTGTGTGGTCAAGTCACAGTTATTTCGTTTGTGTCTCCAATTTGGCAATTTTTATTTTATTGCTGATTTTGTCTTAAATTTCATTTTATATCGAACTATAACAGCGAAACCCACTTAATTTTTCTAAAGCATTTAACAAGAATTATAAGAGAATAAGTCCAAAGCATTAGTTGAGCCAGACAAACGTAATTCCTGTTACAACGTTATGATTCTGAACCTTGAGCCCAAGGGCAAGAAACTATGTCGACTGATGAACTTACATTCGTCTGATTCTGTTCATTTGTTTACATGCTAATAATCTGAAGTCCTTTTTCCCGTTCATTCTATCAGCTTTTCGTCATCATGACGTATTTTTTTTTTTTTACTATGTCGGTGTTTGTTTCTTGAGATATTATTCCTTTCGAGGTTATAAAGTTAAATAATTGTTTTAGTTTATAATGTAGTAATTGTATTAAGATAAGATAAGATAAGATTCTTTATTTCCGCCATTAATCATCCATCTAGATAGAAATAGGCATTGTCCAAATAGTACATAGTTTACATAGCAATAAAAAATACAATTAATTTCAATGCAGTAAAAAACCCTTGTCTTGAAATACATCAATAAAACTCAGTGGCTGATATTTTTAATGACAAAAATTCATTTATTGAATAAAGTGCTTTGGTTTTTAGCCATTTGGCAATTAATTTAGTGAATACTTTTGAGGGCAATTCTCTTATAGATTGAGGAAGATTATTAAAAAGTTTAACTTGCAGATATTTATAGCTGTTGCTTGTTTTACTTAACCTGTGGTGTGGTACGTTTATATCATTCTTGTGCCTTGTCTTATAGTTATGAAAAAATGCTCGTTCATTAAAATCTTGTATGTGTTCTCTTGCATAGGTTAGATTGGAAAAAATATACAATGATGGCAGTGTCATAATTTGTAAATGTTTAAAACTTTCTCGACAGGAGTCTCTTTTTGAGAGTCTCTGAATACATCTTATGGCCTTTTTTTGCCACATAAAAACTTTCGTTGCAGAGGGTGAATTCCCCCAGAGTCTATTTCCATTCCCCCAGAATGTACCACACGCTATTATAAGTAGAGGACGACTTCTTGTGAAATTGGCAGAGCAACATTATACAGTTGATATGATCAAGACGTGATTAAGACTCAGTTACAAAATGCCCATCAATGAAAATTTGTACCCTGAACCTATATTAACAGAATTAAAGGTAAGTTTATATTATTTAATTAGGCGGGACTGTTAGCTTTACGTCATCCCATAAAATGAGTAGAGTCAAAAACAAATAAAGAACATAATTTTCACAACCGATGATTGGGCCATATTCATCGCAACCTGAAAAAATCCCCTTACGAGGTAGATTTCGAAGTGCTTTTGGTTTAATTTATTGTCGCTGTGCAGCACTCTTCTTCTTTAGCCTTGGCATGTCAAACCCGCAATAATAGCTGCAAAAAAGCGAAAAGAGCACTTTTTCAAACATTCAAATTTCGCCTTATGTGAGAGCTATCGAGAAACTAGTTATTGATTTGTAGAGTACTCATCAAGAGCTTTTCAACGATACCCCACAAGACGTGGTTTCAAAAATTTCGAATTTCCATCCCCCACCCCCACTCGTACCCCCAAAACCTCCGAATCGTTGGTGTCACTGTGAACTCCACAGAGAATACTCTAATTTCTCTAATTTATTCAAACAAAGTTCCCCTCTATACTTCATAGGGGCCGAGATATTAATTTTTCAAAATTTCAATCCCCTCCCCCGACCCTCCTTTGGGCCAATTTTCCTCATTAACGATCTTATCCGAACTATTGGGCCTAGAAATAACATAATAAAATTTGGTTCAAATTTCTTCAAAATTACGGCCGTTAGCGTGTAAAGCCTATATAAATATAACAATTTTTTTTGAACGGGCGTTGGTTTCGTACTTAGGGAAGCATGAAACGTAAAGATATGAAAGATTTTTCGAAAGTCATGACATGGTATGGATTGCAATAGGTAGATTTTTCTTCGAAATGTACCTAAAAAAAAATCCATTCATCACAAAGAGAATGGGCTTATAGAATTTCTTTGGCTTCTTGCATCTGAAGAAAAACGGTGGAACTGTTATCTCAAGGGGAAAAAATAATATTGAAGGCGAAACATTCCTTATAACTTATCTGAAGCAAATTGTTCCATATTACAGGCCATGGAGGCCCAGAGGGTTCCGGCCGCCTTTAACCCCAGGATTGCTCCTATTTAGTACTCATTTCTGTTAGAGTTTGAGTCGACCCCAGGGCCATAGTGCCACCAAAAGGATTAGGACAATTGAAAAACTCCAATGACCTTATCGGGGATCCAACCCGCGACCTTCCGGTTTGTAGCTCAGCGCCGCAACTACCCCCTTATATCTGAAGCAGTATGGCTCCAACTGCGAAGAAAAGATAAAGGTGTCTGTTAGCTAACCCAGTAATCTCCATTTTGATCAAAGACAGAGATTCTAACTTCTAACGGAAGTTTAAAGTATTTCCTGGTTCATATTTAGTGTACCGTATGTGTTGTAAATCTGAGTTCCTCTCTTATGTGGTAAGTCAGATTTGAAACACACACTAAATATGTAGCAGGAAATGCATTAAACTTATAAAGAGTTAGAATGTCTATTTTTTTTTCAAAATGGAGATTGCCGGGTTTGCTAGAAGACCCTTAATTCTCGACTGAATAACTACTTTTAGTGAGGACACTTTCAAATGCGTTGATTTAAAGAGAACCTAGAGGTTAAATCTACAAATGCCCCAGGCCCTTCCTCAACTTAGAATGTCAAGTAAGAGAATCAGCCATGAAAATTTCCAGGATATCACACCTCTCTTACAATGGATCTCTCGAGAGTAGCCTATACAGGGTGTTAATGAATAACACCGAAATATTTTACCTGTGTATAGGGGGGACATTGACATGCAAGTTTTATTAGGAGATTTTTGCTCTATGACGTAAAATGTTACATTAAGGGCGTTAAAATAATTACAATTTCGTGCTGTTAAGTCAATAATTAAGCGAAATAGGATTAAAAGTCCCATTAAATTGACTTCATGCCGTCTTAGTGATCGATAAAAACCTGATTCTTAATCATTCATCAACAGCTGTATCATAATTTAGAGTTTTCATAATCTGCAAAATTTACAAACTAATCACATGACTGACCGCCACTGCATTAGTTTTATTTTTTAATTGATAACTCCAGTGTAACAACGAAGTACCTTTGTTTTGTATTTTTTCAAATGTTAGAAGCCAGAGGCGGCCATGACCTGGGCGATTTTATGCTGTAGCAGGAAAAATTGAACCCATAGAGCATAAATCTCCTAATAAATGTTCTTTGTCTATGTTCCCTCTAAACACAGGTAAAATATTTCGGTGTTATTCATTAACACCCTGTAGATGATTATTAATGAATTTCATTTTCAGACAGGGTAAAATGGTTTTAAAATAGAGAGATTGTCCACCTTAGAACCCTTGTCGTTTCACTTATCTGGGGCCTTTTATAAAATATAAAATAACATTGAAGGCACAAGCACACGTTAAAAACACTGTTGTCAAATTAATAAAAACACTGTTGTCAAATTAATAAAACTTCTTCTTGGTCCCAGATGCGTCTAATACTTGAAAATGCATTTCGATGCAAGTTGCATCATCTTCAGTTCAGCTGAACTGAAGATGCAACTGAAGATGATGCAACTTGCATCGAAATGCATTTTCAAGTATTAGACGCATCTGGGACCAAGAAGAAGTTTTATTAATTTGACAACAGTGTTTTTATTAATTTGACAACAGTGTTTTTAACGTGTGCTTGTGCCTTCAATGTTATTTTATATTTTATAAAAGGCCCCAGATAAGTGAAACGACAAGGGTTCTAAGGTGGACAATCTCTCTATTTTAAAACCCTGTAGATCATATTTTGAAAACTTTCCACATGAAGAGGGAGCTGAAGACTTTCCTGAACACGATACCACGGAGCGGAAATAATCTGTTAGCTCTGTGAAAACATTACTTTTTCTTTAAAATAAGTGTTCATCGATTATAATGCTTCTTGTTAATTACTTTTCTAATTACTTTACTTTTCATTTAGGTATGCATTCATGATCTCCGCCTGTCCACCTATGTAATAAAATAAGATATTTGCGTGACGTGATGTTATAAACAAATGAATCACGCAGGGCAACCGAACAAGGCCATCTTCAATTAACTTCACAATTGAATAAGCTTTTGGCGTGGGATGTGCACGGAAACATGAGTTCAAATATAATATTAGATACTTACTATTCACTTCTAAAAGGTGATATCGAAGTGATTATATGGATAAATAATATAGATTTTGCAATTAATTATAGTTTTAATTACCTTTTAATTATATGTTGTAGTGGCCCAAGTCCAATATTGAGTTATTCTGCGAGTGTCACAATGGTAAGTCCATTCTATCAAACAATTAATCGACTTAAGAAGAGATAATATTTTTTATAAACAGTATTTGTAAATTGAAAGTTCTTTTTATCGCTAGATGTATTATAAAGTGGTTATTAAGTGCCAGTATGGTACTTTATAAGATTGTATGGGGACGAGGAAATGTCTGTCTGTCCGTCCGTGTGCCTATACGCGCGATAACTCAAATACGCTTTATCGGATTTTCATGAAACTTGTTATACGCATTTATAACGTCCATAAATGAAGCCTATTGAAATTGGACCAAATCGGTTGACTGGTACAGGAGTAATGGTCAATTTAGTGCCATTTTAATAGTAATATATTAGAAAGGTGCAATAACTAAAATACGCTTTATTGGATTTTCATGAAACTTAGCATACGCAGTTATAACGTCCATGGGAAGAAGCCTATTGAATTTGGACCAAATCGGTTGACAGATACCGAAATAATACGGTATAACCTATGAGTTCAGTGAAACATAATATACAAACTTAATTAAATTGCAATGCATTCTGTAAAATTGGCGTATATTTGTAAGCATTTGTTATGCGATTATGCCTATATAATATAGACAAACGACTTTATGACGGTAAGCTTAATGACTTAGCTTTACTGTTTTTTGTTCAAAAGTGGAAAGTGTAAAACTTTCACACGAGTGTGCTAGTAATTTCTCTGTACAACTGTCTCTGTGATAACTGTAGAATAAAACTATAAAATTAAAAGGGAGAAAAACTTATTTGAAAGTTTTATTGTATAAAGCTGTAGGACCATCACCACTTTTCATCTTTTCTTCAACCCTTGGACTCCATTGTTAATTTAAAATGAATGGAATAAAAGGTAACTAAAATATGAATAAAGCTGCATTCTATGTACCCATCTATCGCGAAACGTGCTTAGAATGTTAAGTCACGGACTAAATTTTCTAAATAAATTCTCATCTGAAAATTATCCTAAAATAAAGTATGGCTGTTATATGATTTTTCGTTTTTGAGCTTTGCAGTTTATAAACACACAGTTATGCTTCTGAAAATTGTATTTTTGGAATCACGGAACCTCAAAACGTGTATTAATGTTTAAATGTGTTTGGGATTTCAGGGTAGAACACAACATGTTGTCTACTTATAGTAAGTTACTTATGGTATTGACAGATTAAGTAAAAGTAGCTTTTCTCGATGTATTCCTATATAGAAATTATATAAGCCTAATAATAAAAGGAAGTGTTTGTCTGTCTGTGCGCGATGCCCAGCGAAATCTACTGCACGCAGAGATCTGAAATTTTAAACGTTGACGGAAGAGGAATAATTAATGTAGATCTAAATGGGCAAATATTGATCGATTTGGACGGAACTCACTATGCAGGGATTTTCTGGGCCAGGGAACTCATTTTCCCCACGCGGCGCTTTCTAATCATGGAATGCAGTCTAAGCCGTATTTTTAGCAGTTTCATTATAGGCTAATTATTAAGTGCCAGTATGGTACTTTATGAGATTGTATGGGGGACGAAAAAATGTCTGTCCGTCTGTCTGTCTGTCCGTCCGTGCGTCTGTACGCACCATAACTCAAATACGCTTCTTCGGATTTTCATGAAACTTGGAAAACACATTTATAATGTCCATGGAAAGAACCCTATTGATATTGAACCAAATCGGTTCACCGGTACCGGAGTAATGCCCAATTTAGTGCCTATTTTTATAGATTATGGCGCTTTTCTAATAGAAAGGCGCCATAACTCAAGTACGCTATATCGGATTTCCATTAAACTTGGTATACGAATTTATGACATCCATGAAAAGTTCCCTATTGAATTTGAACCTAATCTGTTGTCCGGTACCGGAGTAAAACCCAATTTGGTGTCTATTTTAAAGGCGCAATAACTCAAATGCTCTTTATCGGATTTTATGATACTTCGTATACGCATTTATAATGTCCATGGGAAGACGTCTATTGATATTCGACCAAATCGGTTGTCCAGTACCAGAATAATTCCAAATTTAGTGCCTTTTATGTTAGTATATGAGAAGTCATCCCAGGAATCTGAATATTGATATTCTGCCAGAGAATTGTTCAAAACATACCGAACCAACTGTTATTTCCAGATTCAAGCCGGTCAATAGCACTTAGTAATTTTTTCCCACATAGAGAAATACATTTTTAAAAATAAGTTATGTACATGTTGCCAAGATATTACTAAATTCTTGTACGCCATCAAAGAATTTTGTTGCTAAGAGATCGTTCTTCATTTTCGGCGTGGATCAAAATTAGTAGTGATTTGAGAAACATTTCTGTTTCTCAAAAGCATATAAAATGGAATCTCCGAAGACTTCAACTTCCGAAACCACACTCACTAGGCTTAGAATTCAGGTATTTATAGCCTGTGGTTTTTGTCCTGGTTTCTTTTATAAATTCGGCATGAGTAGGCTACTGTATTCTTGTGTGGGTTTGCACCTGTGTTGATGTGGGTATTTAAATAATTTTATTTGTAATCTTGGAAGCGTATTTCTTGCGTGAAACACCCAAATTAGAAGATAAAGCGTATAATTTTAATAAATATTATTGCTTCATTTAATATTAAAGAGCCCATTATATCCATGTAGGAGATAATGGTTTAAGAACTTCTGACTTTTATAGCCTATAACGTTATTTCAAACCGTATTTTGGAATGTTGCCTAATGGAATTAGTGCTTATGTAATTTTAGAACAACGTTTTTTATGAAGTTATAGGCCTAGCAGCGCGTCTCATGTTGTACTGTAGATACTGTAGATACAAGTCATTTATTGATAGTCTACAGCAGAGGTACACATAGTTCCTCGTATAGGCCTAACCCGCCGGCCGCGGAAGAGTTTGATCAGGTCCTTAGCGTAGAGAAAATGTTGATACGAGCGAACAAAGATAACATCAACCTGCATACATAAATGTAGTAGACCTGGTCCGGGATCGAACTCTCAATCTTGCGCACAGAAAGCCAGCACGATACTGACTGTACCAAAGCCGACTCACTTATTTGTAAACTGATGCAATCCAGAAGGAATAACTTCAACAAAGGAAGCCTTGTTCGGTTTATAACATCCTTGCAAACAAATATATTGAAAATCAGAGTCTGAGCACAAAGATATCTGCGTTTGAGACTATGAGAATGTTTGGAGAATCCATGTTATTACATCTGTTTCTTGGAGTATTGTAAATATAAATAAAATCGCTAAGAAGTTCACACAAAATTAACCTAAAATGGCGCAATGAAATAATGTGTGTTCACAGAATCGACTGCTCAGAGGGGAGGGAATCGTTGGGTCACGTGGTGCAGGCAAGGGCTGAAACTTGATGGCGGTCTATATGCTGATCAGCAAATAATTAGCTTTAATGAAATTAGATTAGACCATGTACCGTATTTTTATTGAATATCCAAAATTGGATTAAACCCTATTTCGCCCGAAGGTATATTAGGGTTAGAGATAATGAAAAAATGAGTTAACAATAGTTATTTATGAAACAAGTGGCGAAAACGAGATTTTCTATGTTCGCGAAACGAGCCCGTAAGAGCGTGTGTAGCAATCCTACGAGCAAACTAAAACCATTTTACCATGTGTAACATACAATATGTTTTAGACAGACGTTAATATTTGTGAAATACAAATTTTATTGCGTGCCGTGCAGCGATATTGGGAACTTCCAGCCGTCCTGCCACCTAGTATGCACTTGTGCAGCAAGGCTTTGATTTTCTGGTGCATGGCTCCCAACATATTATGGGATGGAGTGGAGAACGCTTTCCGGCGATCAAGGATTACCAAAATATTTTTTCTTATCGAGGCTAGTGTTCACGGAATGACAGTGATGAAATTAACTGCTTTACTAGAAATTCTTATAAGATAGAAGAATAATTTCTTTAACATTTGTTAATTGTTTTTATTTGTGTTATTTTTTATGCATAAGTAACTTAATCGTTTTAGAACTTATTTTTGAAGCATTATGCCATAACAAGGTAAGTAAAAAACATTTGAAACTTTGTTCACGACTTATATTAATGACTAGCTTAAAAGACCCGGCGTCGCCCGGGTTTTGTATTTTGTAATTGGAAATTAGCTTATGAAGGATTTTCAATTTTAAATTCTAGGTCCTTATATAGGCATTTATAATTTGAAATAGGATGAACGACTTATTACACTCAAACTATTCCCTCAGAAAACGCTTGATATAGTTTTTTATGGCTCATAGAGGATCTAGAATGTTGCATCCCATCGCTTGTACAGTGCACAGCAAGCCCGGTAGAGGTTTAAATAAGAAGAAACAGAAATTCCTGTAACATAAAATTGAGGCGGTCGACGTAAAAAGGGCACATAGAGCTATGGGCCCTTTTTACGCAGAATGCATAGATTTGTTCGCCATTTCCTCTAGTCAATAATGGTGAAAGAATCAGCGGGATATGTTGAAAATTGAGATTATTACAACTGTTTAAAGTTAGCTGTATATACAACTGTGTTATGAGAAAGTACCACAAGAGAAACAGTTGCAATTGTTTCACTCATTTTATAGTGGTCAACCAAAAAACCTACAGGATTCCTTCTTAGCAAGGTGTATGAAATTTGTCCCTCAGGACAAGAAAAAACACTCAATCGCAAGAAACCAAGAGCACGCCCTTGGTCATACAATGTAGCTGTGGGAGCAAATAAAAGGCATGTATTTTGGTCTTATTTCAAGTATCTGTAAAACGTCTCCATGTAATTTAAAATAAGTTGAGTCTTTTGAAGAGAAAAGAGGCTCTCACTCAAACCGACCAAGAAATGTATCGAGCGATGTAATCACTTAATGGGTAAACATCTAAGTACAGTACCACATGAAGAAAGTCACTACTAAAGAGAAAGAAGTAATTTGATGAACTTCGACAACCCCATGCTAAATATTAAAAAATTGTATGAGATGTTTAAAATATTTTTCAAGAAAAAACTGGTAGGCATTTGGAAATGAAGTACAAAACTTATTTTGAGTAGACTACTATAAAAAAAACAAAGTTTCAGTAGGCTGCTCTATGCGCAAGCCTAAAACTGATGTGTAGCCACTTCATTTTTTCATTATCGCAAACTATTGTATTAAAATCAGATGAAATTTAACTTAAACACTGTATTTAAGTCTGATTTGGTGAATTTTACCACCAAAAATTCTGTCTGCGTAAAAAGGGCTCATAATATTGATCTCAAAATTTATAATTTATTTAATTCGTGAGCTATATAAGTAATTTTAAATGAATTTTATTCATACCTGATTAAATATTCTAAATAATAACAAACAGTACAGTATGAAAAATACAAAAACACCAATGAAAAACTAAGACAAATATTTCATTTCCTTTTTTCTCAAAAATGGGTTTCCACCTATGTGCCCTTTTTACGTCGACCGCCTCAATTGTAATATCGAGGCGGGAAATTTCCCACTCTTATGTTACCATAAAGCATTATCACTTTCATACTTTTCTCTCCAAAAACCTGCGATATAGGCCTAATATAATAATATACACATTACCATACCTCGTTTTGTTTTCTCTATGTCCAGGGTAGAGAAAGTTATGTGATTCCATTATTTTAGTGGATTTCATTCTGTAATATTTATTTATAACATGAATTATTTTGATAACTTCTCTTATTTGTCAAAATTGCATTTCATTTGTTTTTTCCAAGCCCACCTGATACCATTTGGCAACAATATATTCTGTGATTTGGAATTGATAATTCGATGTAAAAAGGGATTAAGTATTTTCAAAAACATTTAATTTTTGGCATTTAGAATCAGAATTTTTCAAAATCCTTTCTTAGTGAGCACCTACATTATGAAACGAAGGTACTGTCAAAATTCCAAGTCTCTACCTGTTATAGTTTAGGCTGTACGTTGATTCCTGTCATTCAGTCAATCAGTCAGTCAGTCATTCATTCAGTCAGTCAGGACAAAGCCTTTTATATATAAAGAGATACTACAGAAACCTCTACATGCAGGCACAAATTTGGATTTACGCAATTGGCTATGCAATATATGAGTGTTCAAGGTAAGTGTATATGCATTGATTTTATTTAGGCGCGCAACATAACCAAGGTAAATTGACTTTCCTTCATATTGAAGATATCTTTATATCTTCAGTTATCATTGATTTAAACTAAGGAAGTATATATTTCTGCGAGTCAATACCCTGGAGAGATTTCTCAATACTTGACATGAGTACTTTAAGAAGAGTTCGTTTTAATACATTTTAGAACTGTTTATTCGGGTTAATCTCAACGACATATTCCACCATCAATTTCACTCACCTAAAACTAAGTCACATATCACAGATTTATTGCTAGCACATTATTTGCTAATATTGACAAATATGATACCACATTACTCAATTATAAATATTATATCGGCCCTTTCACAGACATTCAAGAATTCTAAGAAGAGGTTAATTGCTATTTATGTATCGAGTAGGCAAAGCATAGCTTTAGCCAAAAACATGGGATGTAGACATTTACAGCTTATTCCTTCGGTAGAACAATAACAAACTTTCAACAAAAAAATATTCATCGTCCTAGTTTCTTCTGCTTAAGCAACTTGTCTCTTTCCGATCTCCCTGGGGCGGGTCTTTTGAATATATTAGGTAATTCTCCCCTCTGTGTCTAGGTCCTCAATAACTTGCACGAAACTGTGTTCTTCGAGCTACGAGTTCTGCCCAACCATGTCTACATGATTATTAGGTGTTAGGTTATATAGAAGTTGAATTTCATCACTAAATGTGTCCATTCCCTTTTCATTTATCTCGGTATTGTCTGAAAAATTATCTCTGTAGGTCTACTTTGTTCTCGAATATTCTGAGTTTTTTGTTCTGAATTGTCGAAAAACAAATCCAGTTTCGCATCTACAGAGTACTACGCATAATATAATTGATTACATAACCCAAATTTCAGCTCATGATACAGCAGCGGAGGAGATAGCAGCTCATGATAGAGCAGCGAAGGAGATAGCAGTTCATGATAGAGCAGCGGAGGAGATAACAACTCATGATAGAGCAGCGGAGGTGATAACAGCTCATCTTACAGAAGCGGAGGAGATAGCAGCTCATGATAGAGCAGCGGAGGTGATAACAGCTCATCTTACAGCAGCGAAGGAGATAGTAGCTCATGATAGAGCAGCGGAGGAGATAGCAGCTCATGATAGAGCAGCGGAGGTGATAACAGCTCATCTTACAGAAGCGGAGGAGATAGCAGCTCATAATAGAGCAGCGGAGGAGATAGCAGCGCATGATACAGCAGCGGAGGAGATAACAGCTCATAATAGAGCAGCGGAGGAGATAGCAGCTCATCCTACAGCAGCAGAGGAGATAGCAGCTCATGATAGAGCAACGGAGGTGATAACAACTCATCTTACAGAAGCGGAGGAGATAGCAGCTCATGATACAGCAGCGGAGGAGATAGCAGCTCATGATAGAGCAGCGGAGGTGATAAAAGCTCGTCTTACAGAAGCGGAGGAGATAGCAGCTCATAATAGAGCAGCGGAGGAGATAGCAGCTCATGATAGAGCAGCGGAGGTAATAACAGCTCATCTTACAGAAGCGGAGGAGATAGCAGCTCATAATAGAGCAGCGGAGGAGATAGCAGCTCATGATACAGCAGCGGAGGAGATAGCTGCTCATAATAGGGCAGCGGAGGAGATAGCAGCTCATGATAGAGCAGCGGAGGTGATAACAGCTCATCTTTCAGCAGCGGAGGAGATAGCAGCTCATAATAGGGCAGCGGAGGAGATAGCAGCTCATGATAGAGCAGCGGAGGTGATAACAGCTCATCTTACAGAAGCGGAGGAGATAGCAGCTCATAATAGGGCAGCGGAGGAGATAGCAGCTCATGATAGAGCAGCGGAGGTGATAACAGCTCATCTTACAGCAGCGGAGGAGATAGCAGCTCATGATAGAGCAGCGGAGGAGATAGCAGCTCATGATACAGCAGCGGAGGAGATAGCAGCTCATGATAGAGCAGCGGAGGTGATAACAGCTCATCTTACAGAAGCGGAGGAGATAGCAGCTCATAATAGGGCAGCGGAGGAGATAGCAGCTCATGATAGAGCAGCGGAGGTGATAACAGCTCATCTTACAGCAGCGGAGGTGATAACAGCTCATTTTACAGCAGCGGAGGTGATAACAGCTCATCCTACAGAAGCGGAGGAGATAGCAGCTCATAATAGAGCAGCGGAGGAGATAGCAGCTCATAATAGAGCAGCGGAGGAGATAGTAGCTCATAATAGAGCAGCGGAGGTGATAACAGCTCATCCTACAGCAGCGGAGGAGATAGCAGCTCATGATAGAGCAACGGAGGTGATAACAGCTCATCTTACAGAAGCGGAGGAGATAGCAGCTCATGATAGAGCAGCGGAGGACTTAGCAGCTCATGATAGAGCAGCGGATGTGATAACAGCTCATCTTACAGAAGCGGAGGAGATAGCAGCTCATGATACAGCAGCGGAGGAGATAGCAGCTCATGATAGAGCAGCGGAGGTGATAACAGCTCATCTTACAGAAGCGGAGGAGATAGCAGCTCATGATAGAGCAGCGGAGGTGATAACAGCTCATCTTACAGAAGCGGAGGAGATAGCAGCTCATAATAGAGCAGCGGAGGAGATAGCAGCTCATGATACAGCAGCGGAGGAGATAGCAGCTCATAATAGGGCAGCGGAGGAGATAGCAGCTCATGATAAGCAGCGGAGGTGATAACAGCTCATCTTTCAGCAGCGGAGGAGATAGCAGCTCATAATAGGGCAGCGGAGGAGATAGCAGCTCATGAAAGAGCAGCGGAGGTGATAACAGCTCATCTTACAGAAGCGGAGGAGATAGCAGCTCATAATAGGGCAGCGGAGGAGATAGCAGCTCATGATAGAGCAGCGGAGGTGATAACAGCTCATCTTACAGCAGCGGAGGAGATAGCAGCTCATGATAGAGCAGCGGAGGAGATAGCAGCTCATGATACAGCAGCGGAGGAGATAGCAGCTCATGATAGAGCAGCGGAGGTGATAACAGCTCATCTTACAGAAGCGGAGGAGATAGCAGCTCATAATAGGGCAGCGGAGGAGATAGCAGCTCATGATAGTGCAGCGGAGGTGATAACAGCTCATCTTACAGCAGCGTAGGTGATAACAGCTCATTTTACAGCAGCGGAGGTGATAACAGCTCATCCTACAGCAGCGGAGGAGATAGCAGCTCATAATAGAGCAGCGGAGGAGATAGCAGCTCATAATAGAGCAGCGGAGGAGATAGTAGCTCATAATAGAGCAGCGGAGGTGATAACAGCTCATCCTACAGCAGCGGAGGAGATAGCAGCTCATGATAGAGCAACGGAGGTGATAACAGTTCATCTTACAGAGCGGAGGAGATAGCAGCTCATGATAGAGCAGCGGAGGAGATAGCAGCTCATGATAGAGCAGCGGATGTGATAACAGCTCATCTTACAGAAGCGGAGGAGATAGCAGCTCATGATACAGCAGCGGAAGAGATAGCAGCTCATGATAGAGCAGCGGAGGTGATAACAGCTCATCTTACAGAAGCGGAGGAGATAGCAGCTCATAATAGAGCAGCGGAGGAGATAGCAGCTCATGATACAGCAGCGGAGGAGATAGCAGCTCATAATAGGGCAGCGGAGGAGATAGCAGCTCATGAAAGAGCAGCGGAGGTGATAACAGCTCATCTTACAGAAGCGGAGGAGATAGCAGCTCATAATAGGGCAGCGGAGGAGATAGCAGCTCATGATAGAGCAGCGGAGGTGATAACAGCTCATCTTACAGAAGCGGAGGAGATAGCAGCTCATAATAGGGCAGCGGAGGAGATAGCAGCTCATGATAGAGCAGCGGAGGTGATAACAGCTCATCTTACAGCAGCGGAGGAGATAGCAGCTCATGATAGAGCAGCGGAGGAGATAGCAGCTCATGATACAGCAGCGGAGGAGATAGCAGCTCATAATAGAGCAGCAAAGGAGATAGCAGCTCATAATAGGGCAGCGGAGGAGATAGCAGCTCATGATAGAGCAGCGGAGGTGATAACAGCTCATCTTACAGAAGCGGAGGAGATAGCAGTTCATGATAGAGCAGCGGAGGAGATAGCAGCTCATGATAGAGCAGCGGATGTGATAACAACTCATCTTACAGAAGCGGAGGAGATAGCAGCTCATGATACAGCAGCGGAGGAGATAGCAGCTCATGATAGAGCAGCGGAGGTGATAACAGCTCATCTTACAGAAGCGGAGGAGATAGCAGCTCATAATAGAGCAGCGGAGGAGATAGCAGCTCATGATACAGCAGCGGAGGAGATAGCAGCTCATAATTAGTGATGAGCAAATGCAAGACCAAGACCAAGACTAAGGCGGTCTTGGTCTTGGTCTTGGTCTCGCACACTCAGTCTTGGTCTTGGTCTCGCATCGGTAACCCTGGTCTTGGTCTTGGTCTTGGTCTTGCATACTCGGTCTTGGTCTTGGTCTCGGTCTTGCATACTCGGTCTTGGTCTTGTTGCAAGAGTCTTGCATTTTTCTTTTACGCATCTTACTGTGATTGATGGCGTTTACGTGATTTACAGTTACACCGATTACATGTGTGTTATTGCTTGCGAAAGTAACGAAAGCTAATTGCTTTTAGTTGCTTGAACCGTGAAAACAGTAACAAAACAACTGAAAGCTATTTCATCTTTAGCCATTAGTTATTAAATGACAGAATGGTACTTTATGAAATTTGTGTGGGGGACGGGAAAATGTCTGTCCGACTGTCTGTCTGCCCATGTGTCTGTACTCGCGATAACTCAAATGCGCTTTATTGGATTTTCATGAAACTTGGTATACGCACTTACAACATCCATAGGAAGAAGTCTATTTATTTTCGCTGTTGCGTTTCTACTGGCTGCAACCCCTGCAAGTGATTAGCAAAATACCTTCCTTTCAACTTGCAAGCAGTCGCACAGACGAGTTACACGTTTTCATTCCTTAGAAAGTAGAAACAGCTATCGTTTCGTTGTGTTGTTGATTGTTGTAACGTAGTGTTTCAACATGAAACAAAAACGAGTAACCGTAACAAAACAAGGTCTGTGTGGCGTTACTTTACATGTAAGAGATCAATTTTATAAAATGACTGTAAATGGATATACCATTAAAATGGTTTGTGTCCCGTTCTTATTTTAAAATTTGAAGAGTTCAGACTACAGTATAGTAGGATTAAGCCACCCACACAGCAAGGCCCATTTAATGTCCCGGTCAAGTACATATTTAGAAATCAGTTTCCCGGGGGTCCTAAACTGATGAACCAGAAATTACTGACATCTTCTCTTCCTAAGTAATACAAAAAATATTTTTTTAACTAATACTTTAAAAATCTCATATTTGGGTGGGGGGGTGCGGTCCGGACCCACGTCCTTGCCTCCTGTCTATTGCCTTGCCTCTTGTCTATTTTAAATTCATAAAAAATTGTTGGTCTACACCTATCAAATTTTGCTGTTTTATTGCCATTGATATGCATATTTTAGAATTTAAAAAATGTTTAATTGGGAATAGGTGGAGCAGTTGATTTTATACAAGAATTAAAACTATCCGTCGACCGGTGTCTGAAATTTCTTATATATAAATATTAACAATAACAAGTTATGTCCAAAAAATTAAGTACAATGTCATTTGAAACGTAATATATATTTTTTGGGTAAAACTTAAAAAGGTATTAACAGTACCGAATGCATTTAAAACGTGTTAGATTTTTACTTTGCATTTTATTTTCTTATAGTGACTTGTTCTTTTTCTGTTACATGTAAACATTAATTTAGGTATTGGTTAAGAATTTCAATGTATTTCACTTTTTAATTAAGTAATTTCATTTAAAGTACTAATCAAGAAGATTCATTATTATGCTTGTATCAATGTGAGAAAACATTTTAACAGTTTTTCCAAGTTAAGGTAATTAGAAAGACCGCAAAGGACTATGGGCTGTGTGGGTTATGTTGGCACTGAAGTCATAAAACTACCCTGCCACTATTCAGCAGGTAGCCAAAAGTTAGTTACTCACTCCACTATCCCACTGGGTGGAGTAGGGTGTATAGAAAAAATGGGGGAAAACCAGAATTTCGAGGTTTAAGTAATCGCCAGATGTGTTTAAGCAGTCATATTGTCGTTTAGGAAAGAGACGTGGCGGCTTCTTACTGTAAATGGTGTTTATGTTAAGTCCTGATTATACAAATTCGTGGAGTGAGTAACCTTTCATAATAGTATGTTTCTATCTCTTTCTGTTCAATTACTGACTTCTGCCAAACATCTTCTGTCTCAATTTTCTGATCCGTGCCAACTTACAACAAACAGACTTTAGTGTCGGCATTACACCATGTCATAAATTTCTCAAGGGTCGGCGTAGCATATCTTTCAAATGAAGGTATGTGATTTACAATTGTCCTTGGAGACAATTTTCCTCTTTGCTATTTCTTACTATGAGGGAGGAATGTATTGTTCCTACCCCAAGAAGTAGTTTAAAACAAGTTCTCTGCAGGGCCGTGGAGAGAAAGCAAAGGACCTCAGTAAAAAATTTCCCGGGCCCCGTCAAATATTAATTTCACCACTGAAACCCAAAGTATGCAGCAAAAAGATTGTATAAAAATATTACATAATTATTATATAATGTATGTAATGGTATGTAAGTATCCTATTACTTGAAGACATATGATATTTTTGTTAATCACTAAAAAGTTAGTCATATTTTACAAAAAATAAAACCATGTAAGTTTAAAAGCTTTTCAGTTGTGCACACAGAGGTAATAATACGTGATTTGGCAAAATGCTATCAATAATCATAAAAACTAATCACTGTACAACTAGTGTCTTACTTTTCAACTATAAATAACATCATTTAAATTATATATCGGTACCCAACTATGTTTACTCACTATGAAAAATTTGCTTGTTTTGAACAACATAAACTGAAGATAAGATAAACATATACGATTGACAATAAAACTTGACACAATGACATAAGAACTCTTATTAAGTACCAGAATGGTACTTTCTGAGATCATGTGGGGGACGGGAAAATGGCTGTCCGTCCGTGTCTGTCCGTCAGTCTGTCCGTGTGCCTGTATGTGCGATAACTCAAATACGCTTTATCGGATTTTCATGAAATTTGATATACATATTTATAACGTCCATAGAAAGAAGCCTATTAATTTTGTACCAAATCGCTTGACCGGTACCGGAGTAACGACTAATTAACGGTCACATGCTTATTAAATGGCAAATCATCACTATACTACAAAGCCGCTTAGCTAATCACTGAGGGCCTTCACCACAATGCAGTCAGATGTTTGTAAATTTATTATATCACATCTTGCTTTAGATGTGAGGCATTCGTTCTGTTGTTATCCCACTTATTCCTTCACATGTGTTTAACGAACTTTCTCAAGAGTTCGGTCTAAAACTATATAGTTTCTGAAAAAAAAGACCAATTAACTACATCTGGCACTTTTTTGTATCAGTTTACCTGATTTTTTTATTATATTATGGCACAGTCTATCTTATGCCGATATCAGACAAAGGTTGAGCTAATAAAGTATTCAAAAGGAAAGATGTTATTGTTACTGAGACATCTAATAGGCTATACTACAAAGTAATTATTAAAAGAATGTCTTAAGAATCCACCGTCTTAAAAAATAGCTTTCCTAGCTTTTTACTTAGCAAAAGTATCAATAATACTATTATAATTCAGTTGTCTAGCAAAGATATCTCCAAAAACGTCAATGCTATAAGAGGTAATGAATTTCCTAGGAATCCCGGGTATAATTTTGCAGAGATATGTACCAATTTTATATGTATTCTATGTATCAAAATTAATCTTTTGAAAATTATTATTTTAAATGCCGAACGTTAGTGAGGCCTACTGTTGAGTCCAAAAGGATTTCTGCTTCTACTTTTAAAAAAATAATTTTTCTCCAAGAATAATCCGTTTCAGATTGCCTGATTAATTCCGTGTCACCGTTATGCGACAGGACAATGCAGATAAAAAATAAACACATAAAACATAGCTTAAGCTGTTTGTTGACTTATAAAACATTTAATTTTAGAGTAAATTAGAAAGTAAAAAATAAAACCTGGTCGGCCGGGCCGGGGCCCCAAGTCTTTAGTCTCGGCTGCTCCCCCTCTCGTCCTTGCCAGCCTAGCCGAAACAGTTCCAACAAAAATGCAAGTGAAACCGGTCATTTGCAACCGTTTCATAAAACTGTTATGTGCGCGTAACAGTTTCGGCTACAACCTTTATCTAGAAATAGCTTATTTTCCCACCTCTACCGGTAACGGTAACGGCACCTTTCAGTAGTGGTTGCTGGCTTGCTGCGTACACAATCGAGCATTTAAAACATTTTCAATATAGCAAGACTGCAAGAGTCTTGCAGTTCGGTCTTGGTCTTGCCCGAGTCTTGCAGACTTGGTCTCGGTCTTGGTCTTGGTCTTGCACACTCGGTCTTGGTCTTGGTCTTGCTAACGCAGATGCGGTCTTGGTCTTGGTCTTGGTCTTGCATTTTCTGCAAGACCAAGACCAAGACTGCAAGACCAAGACTGGTCTCGCTCATCACTACTCATAATAGGGCAGCGGAGGAGATAGCAGCTCATGATAGAGCAGCGGAGGTGATAACAGCTCATCTTTCAGCAGCGGAGGAGATAGCAGCTCATAATAGGGCAGCGGATTAGATAGCAGCTCATGCTAGAGCAGCGGAGGTGATAACAGCTCATGATAGAGCAGCGAAGGTGAAACCAGCTCAGGATAGAGCAGGATGGAGTGGTTATAAGAATTTAATAAAAATGATATTGAGACAAATCTTCAGTTTTCATATACGGTTCCAACAACTAAGGCTCTTAATCAAAGAGTTTGCAAATTTTTGTAGAGTTTCTATCAACATTGTACACCTTAAAATAAAGAAGTAGATTCTTTTATTTTAGGGTAATGTATTAGCTTCGTTGTTAAACAGCTTTGTAGTTGACACCTAAATTACGGCACAAGTCAAAATTTTCAACCATAATATTACTCTATATAAGCTTAATTTTTTATCGTTTGGAAGATGCTCTGCCTTTGCAATCCACTTCCAGAACAGAATCATCTTCAAAACGTCGGATAGAATAACTCTGTAAAAGTATATAATGCTGATCAGCAATCCTAGGAATGTTTGTAGGCTAAAAAAACAAATATGTATTTACATAGAAATCCTAGAACTGCTGATCAGCGTTTACAACAATGTCGCATCAATATTAAATCATTCTGCCAGTTTTGATTTCTATCTATATCCTAGAATAGTAATATTCATGGAATAATTTCGTATTACTATATACGCAAACTTATTGGAGTAATTATAACAAGGTACAGAACAGTGCTATCAGAACATAAATTCATTAGCTCAGTCTTTAGGTAACCTCTGAGTATAACCTCGAATGTATAGTTATTTGACTGTCATCTTAGCATCTTCGCCATTTTAATATTCCCTCTATACATTCCGAGTATTCAGACATTAAGTCACCCCTTTTATTGCTACTAATTTGTATACGGTTCGTGGCCTACTGTGCCCTATGGAACATTACGTAAGAGGCAGTTATAAATAAACTTACAAAGTATAAAATAGTGGTGTTAAACGGGCTTGCACTACCATGTGTGACGAGAATAATGTTATTAATTAAGATGCATTTACAACGCTAGTTAGGTGATGTAATGCTTTGGATTGAAAATTAATAGACTCGGCACTCGATATCCCGGCAGTTCGGATTACTCGGCAACCAAGATGGGAAAAATAAAATCAAGTAAACTGATGTAAGCATGTGCCAGAATGGTTTTCTTTAATCAGTGATGATTGCAATTATAATATGCATAAAATAAGTTATTTTTGTAATCGATTTCCGAATTAACCTCCACACCGATGATTCATTAAGCAGGGCTTACGGAGAAACAAAGGTCTGAAGATTGATAAGGATTTGTGAAGGAATGTATGGAGAGTGTTATTTGTCAAACTTACCTGTATTGCAACTTCCAAAGCCGTATATGAACACTGTAAAACAATAGGCTGCCATGAGAACTGATTTGCATTTGATAAATTCTTTCTAATATATTACCATAAAACAGGCACTAAATTGGGCACTACTCCGGTACAGGTTAACCTCTATGGTCCCATGTCAATAGGCTTCTTCCCATGGACGTTTTAAAAGCGTATACCAAGTTTTATGAAAAACCGATAAAGCGTATTTAAGTTATTGCGCGTGCAGACACACGGACGGACAGACAGACAAACAAACAGAGGGACAGACATTTTCCCGATCTGGAGGTTAACTCGGAAATCGATTACAACAATGAATAAACAAATGCATTCTGGCACTTGGTTACATCAGTTTGCCTGATTTTATTAATCTACAGTTTATGAATGATTCACGTGTAGTCTAAGTGTTAATAAAAATGTTTTAATTATTTTGCTCTCAATTTTTAATCTTCGAATTAATGGTTGTGTGCACAATGGCACACGTGCATAGGCACAGTCGCATTTTTGTGCTCATCGGCATAGTATTTTTATCTTGCAATATCATCGTGTTTATCGCCACACACCCTTCGTAGGGGTGGACATAGAGACAAAGTTGGAATTACATTATCGTATTGAATGCAATGGAGTTCACAGTAACTGCTAGACAGACAGAAAGACAAACACTTCCTTTTATTATTATAGATACATACTGTGTACATTAATATTATAATTGTATTGTTTAGAAATCATTCATAAAGTATCTGCCTGAGATTGAATGAGACTTTGAATTAACCTAACCAACCTAACCTAGCCTAGCCTAGCCTAGCCTAACCTAACCTAACCTAACATAACCTAACCTAACATATCAACGGCCGCTTTCCTTAGCCACGGTATTCAAGGAGTGCTGCCTTGGAGCCGTAGTGAAGGAGGCTGTAGATTTGAGTCTCTATGTCCACCCCTAGCCCCAACGGGTTGTGTGGCGATGAGCACGATAATATTACAAGATAAAAATACTATGCCGATGTGCACGAAAGTGAGATTAATTATCGTGGGCGAAGTCGCGGACACCTGCTAATGGATAGATAGATAGATAAATAAACGTATACGTACATAAATAAATAATATTATTAAATTAATCTATAGTTTGATTTCCCACCTCTTTGAAACTGTTTTTCCCGAATCATGATTCCGTAACAACACGATTTGTCAACGCCTTCATATCCCGCAGCCTCACAGGCGAGGGTGGAAAACAAGTTGCTCTCCTCTGTCTAGCAGGCGCAACAGGGAACATGCACCAAAGTTCTGTAAAGTTGTGCCACTAATCGTTGAATAAATAACTCAATTTAAATACCATTATCAGTCCATTAACTTTAGCATTTTACCTCGGGATAATTTTAAGCCAATCTTTTTTTTTTTTTTTTTTTTTTTTTTTTTTTTTTTAACAGAGAGCTTTGTTATATCATTTTATATGATCCCTGAAAAGTCCCGACTTTCAGTTGTATGCTTCCATCTTTCTTGGGGTTGAAGGGGTGAAATGGAGGTTACTTCAACTCAGCTACCTATACAAGAGGGGTATCGTTTTGTATGTATTTTTTTACGATGAAACTAATAAAACCTGAAACAAGACGATAAAAGTGATAAGGATTTTTATGTATGAAACATCAATTTTTTTTTATGTATACCTAGTTACGCGTGAGTTTAGTGCAAAAATGTTCACTGTAAATGTAGAATGTGAGTCAATAATTAACAATATAAATGTTATGTACATCATATATTATATTATATAGATAGATAGATAGATAGACCATTTATTGCTGTGGACATTTTCATGTATGGCAACGTCAAAAATAAGTAAAATTACCATTGAACATCAAGGTAATTGTGTACATTGTAAAGAGGGTTTGCTGATAGAACCGTTCTGACTCGTCTTTTAAAATTGGTAACTGTAATATTCTTAACATTATCGGGTAAACTATTAAACATACTTAAAGAGGCCACTTCAAAACTCTTTTGGGTTTTACTGTATTTACATTTATTGAAATAGATATTATTATTCTTTCTTGTGGGATAATTGTGAACTGAAGTACATCTAGTATAACTATTTAAATTCTTTTTAACATAACAAAGGCAATTAAAAATGTAAGTGCACGGTAATGTAATAATGTCAAGCTGTATAAAAAGTGGTCTACAATGCTCTTTAGAAGAGACTACACAAATTAATCTACTTGCTCTTTTTTGTAGGATTAAAAGTTTATTAGTGCCATGGTGGTTTCCCCATAAAAGAACTCCGTAATTCAAATAGCTATAAATATGACTGTAATAAACATTTAAAAGTGACTGTTTATCAATGTTAAAACTTAAAATTCTCAGCATAAAAATACCTTTACTCAATTTATTAGCTATATAGTCTATATGAGATTTCCAGCCTAACCCAGATTCGAGATGAATGCCTAAAAATTTGGTTGACGCTGAACCAGAAATATCGCTGAGTGAGAACACAATATTTACTGTTTTATCATTATCAAGTTTAAGTTTATTCACATCACACCATTCTTGTATTTTATCGAGATACCATCTACTTTAGTACGCCGGCGTGGTCTTGTGGTTAGCGTCGCTGACTACAGATCCGTCGGCCCGGGTTCGATTCCCGGTACCTCCTCGGATTTTTCTGATGTAGGGAGGTCTGGTAGGGGTGCACTCAGCCTCGTGATTCCAAATTGAGGAGCTACTTGATAGAGAAGTAGCGGCTCCGGTCATGAAAACCACCAATAACGGCCGTGGGTGTCGGCATGCTGACCACATGCCCCCCAATCCTGCCATCTGCCTACGGGAGATGACGCAGCGGTCGGGTGGTAGGCCAAGTCCCTCCAGGGATGTAGCGCCACGGAGTTTAGTTTAGTAGTTTAGTTTACCATCTACTTTATTGGCAGTGGATTCATGAGTCTTGCTACAAATATTAACAGCTAAATCATCCGCATAAAGATATGAATTCAGGCATTCATCACGAATTGCATCAGACAAATCATTAATATAAATTAAAAATAAGACGGGTCCAAGAACGGAGCCCTGGGGAACACCAAACTTGACACACTTGAATTCAGATACTGTCTCATTAAGCCACACAGATTGATGTCTATTATTCAGATAGGAACTCAACTATAGTACGTGACATTGTAAAATAGCGTATTGTATAGTGGACCTAAAGTTAGTTTTGTAATCAAGTTCTTCCAATAGTAAAGCTTAGATCAGTGTCTCACATATTTTATTGGCGACTTTAAAACTAATGTTCAATATAAGTCTTTTTCTACTTCTTCTGTGTCAGTGATGATTCCTCTTTCTGAGATTCCCTCCGTTGGAACCACATTTAAACAAGATTGTCTATGACAATTTACGATCATATTCAAAAGAGAATCTGCAGCAGTTGGTTGGGTTGTTCGTACAGGAACTAACAAATTGGTTTTCATAACCCAACCTCATTTTTCAGGGTTCAGATCATTGCCAAGCCAGGTCTCAAAATAAATGTTGTGGAAGCTGCACAAAAAGTAGGGGTAAAGTATTCAAATTTACTGATTCATTTTTGTAACAGATTTATTGAAATATAGATACCATCAGTTTCTTTGGGAATTGCCTAGTAAATTTCAACAAAACAAAAATACGCAATTCCCAATATGAGTGCACCAAAAAAGATTAATTTCATAAAAAAAAATTCTATGGTATCTTGTAAATCCAATCTATTTTTAATAGTAATTTCATGGCCGCTGATACTCCTCTGTGAAACATATCAGAAGAAGAAAGAAAAAGCGCGCAGGAATAGAATGTGCTGTTATATATATATATACATATATGTATATGTATATGTACCTTTAAAATATCTTGAAGACTAAATCTTCTCAACATACGTATAAATTACTAAATCTTCTGCTCCATGTTGCCTTTTGCCAGCTTGAGGAAGAAAATCTCCAAGTTGAATCGAATCTGTGGAGTCATGATTAGTAGGGCCCGGATTTTTATGTGCTAAAAAACTTTAAAATATTTATTTTTTTATGTGCTAAAAATGTTTAAAATATGTGCTAAAATTTTAAAAATATGTGCTAAAACTAAAAAAAAAATATATTTTTCTGAAAAATAAACAAAAACAACAGAATGAGTATTGAAACTCACCAATTGCAGCTAAACATCAGATGTAAAATGCTGACTGGAGTTGCAGTGCGCAACAAATGTGTTCTCCAGATTATGGATCACAAATCCTTGCCTATTATAATAATTAGAATAATGCATTACATACATCACACAATGTTAACCTTGCATATTTGAAGATGTGTACTGTATGTTATCACTAACAAACACACAATCAAGTTCACTTATGTTTTGACCTTCCAAAACTTGAGCGACTTTGCAGAGGGTTTGGTAGCCACCATTTACCTCAAACATACCTTTAAATTTTGTTCTTAGAACTTCTATTTTCGAACCTGAGATAGTGTTAAGTTGCCTTTCAACATATTGTATTTCTTTAACTGAACTACGCAATGTTGAGATTGGGTTCTGTTCTTCCCCGATAAGCAAGTGCAAGTGAATCACTCTCACCTCATTGCAAGTGAAGCACTTGTGTTGAATTCATTCGAGATACAAATTTTTGTTGTAAAATGTTAAAAGTGAATGAGGAAAAGTACTAAAATATTTATTTATGGAGAATATATCGAAAATATTTATTCATATAACTTTTTTTGTAAAACATGTATTTTTATGTAAAATAAAATTTAGAATTAGTTGTTTTCGGACCTTGATACGAGCATCAGGAAAAAAATTACATAAAAATCCGGAAAAGTACTAAAATATGTATTTATTGAGAAAGTATAGAAAATATTTATTCACATAACTTTTTTTGTAAAATATGTGTTTTTATGTGAAATAAAATTTGGAATTTGCGTTTGCGGACCTCGATTTGGATATAAAACTTTGTTTTAGAAATGTACGCATCAGGAAAAAAAATATTTTTTTACATACAAATCCGGGCCCTAATGATTACTAATAGATGAACGTCCAACCAATAGTAACTGTAGAAAGAGGATTAGTTTGTGAAACGGTGAGTGCTGTTTCTACAATAAGCACATCAGCATCATCCTTTGCTTGCTTCACGGGTTTGATTTGTTTGCTCACTGTTTACTCGTCAAGATGTTTGACTTTTTCTGGATCTTTTTGTGGCCTAAAGGACGAAGTATACAACACAAAATTTATGTAATGAGCGAAACGGTATCAATTAATTATACAAAGTTTAGCAATTTTCCCTCACCCAGGAGCTCACAATTCACTCCATACTGATGTATTGAATACCGTGCAACATATTGAATACTTATATAGTTATATGGCTTGTTATTGTCTTACTTTATCTTTTTCAACCAATCGCAACTCATTATCATAATTTTATTATTTAAGTTTTATCACTTTTATTTTAGTGCACTTACTTGCACCTTCTTTTCCTGTAAATTCACAAGTAGGCTACTGAACATTGAAACATCTTCATACCTGTAGCTTCTGTGATCAAAAAAATTAATCATTCAACACAGCAATCGGTTTATAAACTTTATATGAGGAAAAAGGAAATAATATGAAAACAATGCATACTTATTGATCTGATGATCAGATGAAATCATATCTCATATAGTAATAAATGCAATATTAATAAAATCAGGTAAACTGATATAACAAAGTGCCAGTATGTTTTTGTTTAATCAGTTATGATTGCAGTTATGATATGCAGAATAAAAAAAAAAAAGTCAAATTGGCCGGTTTCGGGATTTCAACCATGGAACTCCAGAATGTGAGGCCAAACATTACCATCTCGGCCACCTGAGTCAGTTTAACGGTCTAGTTGGATAAGCGCATGTAAAGCAATAGTGTTATTTGTCATAGCTAACTGTATTTTAATTGCCAAAGCCTTATAAGATCACAGTAAAACAATAGGCTATGTTGTCATGATAACTGATGTGCATTTCATAAATT
This sequence comes from Ectobius pallidus, assembly GCA_964059195.1. Lineage (NCBI taxonomy): Eukaryota > Metazoa > Arthropoda > Insecta > Blattodea > Ectobiidae > Ectobius > Ectobius pallidus. The sequence continues at coordinate 171,280,600 of CAXKWD010000004.1, read as the reverse complement.
CTTTCGAATACGTACATTACCATAAAATAGGCACTAAATTGAGCATTACTCCGAAACAGGTCAACCGGTTTTATCCAATATCAATAGACGTCTTGCCATGGATATTATAAAAGTGTATACCAAGTTTCATAAAAATCCGGTAAAGCGTATTTGAGTTACCGCGTCTTTAAAATGGACACTAAATTGGGTTTTACTCCGGTACCGGTCTACCGATTTGGTCCAATATGAGTAGACGTCTTCCCATGTACATTATAAATGGGTATACAAAGTTTCAGGTAAATCCAATAAAGCATATCTGAGTTATCGCGACTTCTTATATATTAACATAAAAGCCACTAAATTGGGCATTATTCCGGTACTGGCCAACCGATTTGGTCGAATGTCAATAGACGTCTTTCCATGGACATTATAAGTGCGTATTCGAAGTTTCATAAAAATCCGATAAATCGTATTTGAGTTATTGCGCCTTTAAAATAGACACTAAATTGGGTTTTACTCCGGTACCGGTCAAGAAATTAGTTTCAAATTCAGTAGAGTACTTTTCATGGGCGTCATAAATGCGTATACCAAGTTTCATGGAAATCCGATACAGTATATTTGAGCTATGGAACCTTTCTAATATAATCTATTAAAATAGGCACTAAATTGGGCATTACTCCGGTATCGGTGAACAGATTTGGTTCAATACCAATAGGGTTCTTCCCATGGACATTATAAATGTGTTTTCCAGGTTTTTCATGAAAATCCGAAAAAGCGTATTTGAGTTATGGTGCGTACAGATACACGGACAGACGGACATTTTTTCGTCCCCCACACAACCTCATAAAGTTCCATACTGGCACTTAATAACACGACATACTTATAGCAATAACGTCAATCTAAAATTAAATGAGCTGATAAAAAGCAGCACGAAGTCCGAGTATCGCCGATGGATAAACGATCGGTATGTAATATATCGACTGTCTGCCAAAAGGCTATTTCGCTTACAATGCCGTAATAGCGATGTGTCTTATTACCCAATGTTATTTTGAATCGTAAACATTGTTTAACAGAATTCTCTCGGTCTATGTCAAGTTTCATTTTACGGGCTGAGTCTGTTACGGTAAAATTTAGGTGCTAGCATGTTTAGAGATTATGCCGGATATCACCAGATGTCACTGCCGTTCACTTCCCTTTCTTACAAATTAATTTATTGTCAATTTCGTAAAAGAACATGATATTTAATTTTGCTCAAAACACTGTCAAAAAAATTAATTTCTCTCCATTCAAAGTCTGCAACTCCTTATCATTGCAAAGGAGTTTCTTAATATTGGTTTATTATTTGTCTTTCGCAGTTTTAACTTCAAGACAGATATAATATATCTCTATAAATAGATAATTCAATACACGGATATATTTCTGTTTCTGGCCAACTCTTGCGTGGGACTCACGGTATTATTAACTATTTCTTTTGAATTTATAAGGCTATTTACTTCAACTGAGGCCTACCATTTCTTTTTTACCACAAATAAAAATTTTACTTGGAAGACCTAGACCAGGGGTGCACAACCTTAATGAGACCAAAATTAGATCTGTTCGTACATTCCATCATTTTTCTCACTGTTGGAAAATTGACAAATACTCCACTTCTTAATTGTGTCTGCCAAACTTCAAGTTTTCTTTCAAAAGATTTGATGGATCATGTGGTTTTTGCATTGCATTTTGGTATTCGGTTCATTAAGGTGCTGAACGATATTAACCAAAAATGCCAAATCAGAAATCCAATCACTGCTGTCCAGGTCGTCCACCTTAAAGTTTGTTTTGTCAAAAACAAACGAATTTCTTCCCGAAGTCCATACACTCGTTTCAACATGTTGCCTGCACTTAGCCATCGAACTTGTGTGAAATATAAGGCATCGTCATAATCTTCTTCCGAATCAGCTAAAAATTCTTTGAATCAATGGCACTGATAGTGACGTGTTTAGTGTGTTAAAGAACTAGTCCGTTAATGGAATTTTGAAACCAAATCATATTCAATATTAATTAATCTTACGTTTAACTTTAACGGGCCACAATATATATTCCGGCGGGCCGCAGGTTGTGCACAACTGACCTAGACGTAGGTGGGAGGACAATCTAAGAATTAGGATTAATTGCTAGGGATGATTGGATAGAGTTAGCACAGAACAGGGTTGAATATACGGATATATTTCTGTTTCTGGTACCGTATGCCATTCGTAATTTGTCAGTTACTTTCTTACTTTGTTGTTTAAAATGAAAGCAATATTCTGTCACCTCTAAGATTACGGTATACTAAATGAATGAACAATCGATTAATCGAATCAGCTAGCAGATTCTCACCAATGATACGTTTGAGAAATTTATAACCTTATTCAAATAAAGTAAGAACAGGATACAAGCACACGAACTGGCTTCCACCGAATCAAAATTGTGTCTTTTATGAATGCAGATTTGCAACTCATTATTTCGATTTCTAAACAAGTTATGTAGTGTAAAATAATGTGTTTTTATTCTGTTCACTGGCAGCATGTGACGTATTAATAGCGCATATTTATACTTTACGTTTTCAGTAAAAAGCTAACGTTTTATAAGATGAAATCATATCCTTGTGTTCCGAGCAAGCTACTATAAGATAAACGATCGTGATTGGTCTATATCTGAGACATTCCTGAACGTTATTGATCAGTATCAATTACACATCGTATGAAGGGAACAGTCAAAATCCGAACCTCTCGTTACATTACGTATTATATTTTTCCTTAAGTTCACATACAATAATAGAAAATGACTCATACTGGAACACTTTTTCCTTCCTGATTGGAATACCCTTCAAAACACGTCCATACAATTCTTTTGAAATTTCTCTGAGATTTAATATATAAAATGTAAATTTTAAAAAATTTTACATCCCTATAATATAAAGTCACATGGCTGACTCACTCACACACTCACTGACATTAATGTTTGTCCACTTCCAGATCAGCTAGAAAATTGAAATTTGGCACTCATATAGCTTTTAGGCTGTAAACCACACGGAGATTCCAAAAAGTATTTTTTTTATTTTTTAGCCCTAAAAAAACCCGAAAACGACCTCTGTTTCCATGGCAACGGTATTATCAAATAGTGTCCACGTAGGGCTCTGAAAGTTTAGAAATAATTATTTCCGTAAACCTAACGGGGTGGTCGAGATAGTACCGTCTTGGACTCGCATTCTGAAGTTTCAGGTTCATAATAATTAAATCCAATTAACATGTTTTTGTCCAGAACTAACAAAATCTTCTTCTATCTGTTAAAGAAATTTCACAATTTATATTCTCTTATCAGGGGCGGAGTCCCCCAACGAGCGAAACGAGTAATTATTATAAAGGAGAACGGCGATTTAGAACTTTAGTCTACCTTTTCTAAACTAAGCTTGCATATTTTATAGACACCTACTGTTGGGAGCTGACGAGTTGATCCGTGATTTGGTGGTGGCGTGCAGGGGGAAGACGGTGTTGTGCTATAACTGCACGTGTAGGGAAGCGTTGCTATTGGCTGCAGATAAGAGCTCCATAGCCATGCTAGGGATCATCTCGTCAGCTCCCAACTGTAGGTAGGCCTATAGATGCAACATTGCATCATGAAATACTTTTATAATTCGGAACCTAATTTATTTTTCGAAAAAAAAACATTGAAAATCCGACATTATAATATTGTGCAATTGTAACCACGTAGGCCTACCAAGAATAGAACTTCCCTAATGAAAACTTCTACGAATAGGCCTATCCCAATAATAGTGGATTTTGGAACATAAGTAGCAAATTGCCGTAGGAATTTATACATTACAGAACAAAATGATTAGCTCAGCCATATCATAATTACGGGTGGGACGTTCTAGCAAATTATGAATACAATTTTTGGTTATTACATATCATAAATAATAAACTAGAATTGGTTCTTCACATCCTGTAAAATTTACAATGCCTTCTCCTTCATACTACATGCAAAGTATTATTTAAAATTTATTTTAAGTATTTTAAATTTGTTTTTCAAAATCTGTTACGGGTGAGACATAATTTGGACACTGATTTTAATTATGCAAAACAAAAGTTCACTTGCTGTTCTTCTATTACTGTTAGGGTTTTAATGTTGTTATTAATGAAGATATGTGGGATTAAAAACAAATTATAAACTGTTTCCAGATTGTCAGAACATTTATTTAACTCATCAATAATAATTTAATAAAACTATCAACACTACGGGTGGGACAAAAAGTCACTGTTTGTTATTGTTATATTTTGAAAATAAATAAAAAACGAGACCCTCTATATGGTTAATGTTAGCCAATATTGGGATCGAAATGAGGAAGTGGAAAAACGTTGACGCGGAGGTTACACTAAAGAATTAACTTCGCGGTTGTGCTGACTGGCGATTCAAGGTGGTTGACAGTGAAACAATTGAGAAATAAGAAAGAATATTTTATGTGTAAAAGTAGCATTGAACCGGGAAGTTGCGAATAAGCTTTTTTTGTTGTAATGTCACGGCTGCCAGTGTGGGAGACGACTTGACCACAAAAAGTTATAAAAGAGGCGAACAAATCGTTCACCCTTTCTTGTTGTTGCTTTTCTTGGTGCTTCTGGGTGGATGTCAGGTCCACGCCAGAAGCCAAGGCACTTGGTGCAAGTTTAATTTAAACAGTGTACACAACATCTTGAAGATGAACTGTAAGTAGAAGATTTTCACCTTATTGTAATTTCAATTCTTTTATTTTAAATAAATCTAGTCATTTTTGGGTATGTTAAATTGTGGCATTTGTAATTTCGAGTGACAAGATGATGTCCTTTCTCACCCGTATGGTACTGCATAGCATTCAATCATTCAATCCGGGCCATCCTGATTAAATCATATCCTGGGGACAAATGGTGTCAGAAATAGTTAGGGCCCCGGGACATGACAACTGGTGTCAGAAGTAGGCGAACCCCACCCAGTATCACAACTGGTGTTCAGAAAGTGGGCGAACTTAACGCGGGACAAAACTGAATTTACCCCGAGCCGCAAATTATTGTCAGAATGGGCGAAAGTAACAGAAAAAATATATATATAATAAAAACCAAGGGAAATTAGTTAAGGGAAGTACATATTGTATAGAACATGTTAATGGGTAACGTAATGGGAATGGGAATGAAGTAGAATATGTAGAGGTAACGAAAAAAAAAAAAACAAAATGTAAAAGAAGTGATTAAAACACATTGTTAATAAGTAGCCACGGATTGATTTTCTTTTTTTCTCTTTCGTACTATTATGAGGACACATCTCAAGTTCAAATTACAAATGTTATTGTCAAGGTAAGTGAGAAAGTGATGAGTGGACATGATCAAATAGCAGAGATAGCGAAAACAATAGTAGGAATTGTGCAGAAGTGGTAAAATACATATGGCAGAAAATTTAATGTAACATAATTAAATTGAGGGAATTTAATAATAAGTTTATAATAGGGTGCAAACAAACATTTTAAGATGCCGATCGACGAAGAAACTAGAAAGGCTATCGAGGACCTTAACAATAGGTTAGCGACCTTTACCATTGCAAATAGGGCTTTGCAACAGGCAAACCAACCGGTAAGGCATAAGGACTTAACTGTGTGTACCGCGGTTAAGGAATGGAACGGTGTGTCAGGATTTTTACCTGTGAGGGAAGGACTTGGAAGAAATAATAAGTTTTTACGAGGGCATAACAGAAAGTTTAAGTAATAATAAAACGTAAAACCCCCAAAATTTTTAAGAGTAACGAGAGATAGGTTTAATTTTTTTTTTAAAGAAAATATTGGTCAGATAATTTGTCAATTTGAAGAAGTTTTAAAAATTACAAGCAAGATAACATTCATTTAAATATTTAATGAAAGAGGAATGTTTACTGTAGATAATGTAAGTTAGTCAAGGGAACAGATATTTTGTTACATTACAGAAATCAGCAGTAGGAAAATGAGAATGCTGAGGTGACATGTTATAGCACAATGACTTGTATTGACATCGTAATAATAATTAATTTTTTCAGTGCATAGCAAATAACAGGAGATAAAATTGTTGAGAGGGATGAAACAGGAACATGGGTGCGAGAGAGGCGTACGGGGAGAGTAAATTTAAGGGTCAAAAGGTAAACAGTTGGGAAAAATACTAAAGTAATAGCGAAAAGGGGTAAAGGGAACAGTCGAAAAAAAACCGCAAGGAGAAAAAGGGAGAAAATACACTTAGTTTTGTTGTAATATGTCCGTTAGGAATTCATCAAGCGGGAATTCTGGGTTTAGATTATTATTTTTTTTTGAGTAAACACAATTTGCCTATTATTAACAGGGTACATCGCATGTACTGGCGTACAGCGGGGAATTAAATCTCGGGAATCAACCGATGACGTGAAACTAGGAGGAAAAATTTCGGTCTGATCCGCCGAAATAGTCCGTGTTATTCTTCGGAAAACACAACCCAAGGACACCTCCGAAAATGTTTCAAGAACAAAGGTTGCCAGGGAGAGGTCCTACGGGAATCCACCCCTGCGAGTCAGTCAAAATGCAGGTAGGATGTCAAATGTTAATAGTAGAATTGTGAAGGTGCCTCCAGAGAAAAAATGTGAAATGATAATATGAGAAGTAAAAGTGAAAATGGGATGCGCGTCCACGAGAGAAACTTATTAGAGAGAATAAGAAGTTAAAAGTGAATAAAGAAGTTACTGTGGAGGACAGGGAAACTTTGGAACCCAAAGGGGTTGGGCATATATGGAAGATATATTGCTAGGTAATTAAAAGATAGTGGACAATTAAAAGCGAAGGAGGACTCAAATAAAATGTGTAAAGTGTAAGACGGAAGAAATAGAAATCGTGAGAAAGAAAAACGCATAGGACATATTACTGGGTAGTAACAGAAAGTGAGAACATTAGTGAAGCAGATAGAATAAAGTATTGCAGAAAGAAATCAAAGATCGGATTAAGACAGGCGAGGCACGTCCTGTAGAGAAAGAACCCTACCCCATACCATCATAAGATCATCAACTCCCGTAGACCGAGCCCATCGTATTAAATTGGAAAAAAAAAAAGAGAGCCTGATGAAGTAAATAAAATGAATGTGTCAGAATGTAATTTCATAATACAATACAAGGGAAATAAATTGAAAGAAAAATTTGTAGTTGTGAGAATATTTAAGAATTTAAAAAGGCATTGCGTATAATTGAAGTTTAGGGTGACTTGAGGGAAGGACAGGTCAAAATTTGTTTTTTTTTTGTAAAAGTATAAATGAGCCAGATAAGACATTTTTTTTTAGTAAGATATTGCATGTTGTAACATTTTGGATAAGGATATGTATAATCAGTTGTGGGAATCTTATGGGTCAAATGCTAGAATTACAGAATATTAATATTAGATAGTACTGTGCAAGGGATATGTTGTTCATTTAGGTCAATAACAAGGGTGTCATTTCTTATATTTCAAATGTTTTATTAGTGTAACCGTAAATATTAAGTTTTATGGAATAATGAGTTAAAACAGTTGTAGTGGGAAAACTGTGCAGATAAATGGTTGTTATGTTGAGTATCATACATGTGGGTAAAAAGGGAAGAAATGGATGTAAATGAATTTTAATAAATATATAGGTGATGGAATAGTTTTGGCTATCGTGGAATTTTAAGCAACGATAGAGTTCGTTAATCATATTTATTACTGAGGATTATAGGGGACAAGTGACAAAAAAACGAATGATAGGCATTTTCAGTGATTTAGATTAAGAGAATTTTGTATGTTTCAGGTAACCCATGGATATGCACATGATCAACAACACCGGCACTGGGAGTGAACGGCTAACAGCACCAAGAATTAATAAATAATTTTTTGCAGGAAATTGATTAATTAGTTTGTGTAAGGGTATATAAAAGTAACATTGGGAAAGTATAAAATGGTAAAGATTGAATATGTTTTGTAACAGAATAGGATTTCGCGTGTAGACGTAATTTTAATAGATGCCATAAAATATTGCAGAAAATTTTAGTAATTGTTATTGTTAAATGAATTGAGTTTTTTTGAATTTTTTTTTTTTTTTTGGAAGGTTAGTCATTGGATTGAGGGCATGTGCAAATGATATACAAAGTTCAGAATAGATGATCAGTGTTCTGTTCTTTGCGAAGTCAAGTGTGTGTCGCTTAACCAAGAAGTATACCGTATAGTGTTTGATTTAATTAGGAGAGAAAATGAAGAAAAGTTTTAAAAATGAATTGTTTAAAGGAAATATAAATTACGGGAAGTTTTTTTTTTAAATTAAATGAGAATTTTAAATTATTTGAACCAACAGCCACTTGAAACATATCGTATCGGGACGTGCACACCCAAGCGATTTGCTTCAATTGTGTTTGGAGGAAAGCCGCAGAACGATGTAATTTTTGAATTTTGGTTTAGTTATTTAAATCAAGGGAAATATAGCATTATTGGACGTAAACAAGAGTTAGGTGTTTTTCATTTAAGAGTAATTGATTGTTTTATTTATAAGAGGATAATTAAATTTTTTTTATAATGTTACTGACAAATATTCAAGTTGATTATGATTTTTTTTTTCAAGGGAGAGTGGGAACCAGATGATTTCCAATTTTTTTAAAAGAAAAGAGAAAAAAATTATGTTTTAGTTTTGATTTAATTTTAACCGGTTGCAAATATTATATATTGTTTGGAATAAGTAGATTTTGAGGGATAATATTATCTGTGTTAAAGATTAAATCGCATCTTATTAATAACTGTCTTTCTCCATATGTTATAGTTGGTTGAACGAACGAGCAAGGTCACACATATCACGTAGCAGTTCCGACCACCACAAGTGCAGATGTAGCACATTCCACAGCGATCAATGCAGACAATACGACAATTCAGGAAGAAACAACTGAACCTAGTCTTAGTTTAAGAAATTCACAAACACCATCTGTGTTTAAGGGCACAGGATTTTTATAACAGCATAAGGCGGAACGCTCAGATTTTTTTTTATTGTTTTTTTAAATATTAAGCATTTTATATATTAATAACAAAGGGAAACATGATTTTTTTTTTCACTCACAATTGAATACTTGGTATTAGAATGTTTTAGTAGCATAAATTAGGTAGTAACGTAGAAAAAAAAAAACAGAAACAAAACAACAAATAACATGAAAACGGGGAACTAACTAAACCAGGAATTAAATTGATATATTGTAAATAAAATGAGTATTAGTGTGTCAAGCCGTTACATTGGTAGCCATGACGAGAAGTAAATGAATTATTTAGATAACCGAAATTAAATTATAGCACTCTCAGCCACCTCGGTGTACAGAGCAGAAACACAACCTAACATAAAAGAAGATTCAGAAGAAAAACCAACACGCAAGCAACACAAAAGAAGATTCAGAAGAAAACCAACACGCAAGCAACATAAAAGAAGATTCAGAAGAAAAACCAACACACAAGCAACATAAAAGAAGATTAAGAAGAAAAACCAACGGACAAGCAAAAGACAAGAAGATTAAGAAGAAAAACCAACAAACAGGCAAAATACAAGAAGGTTAAGAAGAAAAGCCAACACACAATCAAAGTACAACAAGGTGACCGCATTACGACATACGACGCCGATGCCAACATTCAAATAGACTTACAGATTGTATATCTGTAATTGTTCCAAGGATTATAGGACATCCACACCCCGTTCGAACCCAACTACCGTGGGTTCGATCTAGGGGGGGGGGTGATGTTATATTTTGAAAATAAATAAAAAACGAGACCCTCTATATGGTTAATGTTAGCCAATATTGGGATCGAAATGAGGAAGTGGAAAAACTTTGACGCGGAGGTTACACTAAAGAATTAACTTCGCGGTTGTGCTGACTGGCGATTCAAGGTGGTTGACAGTGAAACAATTGAGAAATAAGAAAGAATATTTTATGTGTAAAAGTAGCATTGAACCGGGAAGTTGCGAATAAGCTTTTTTTGTTGTAATGTCACGGCTGCCAGTGTGGGAGACGACTTGACCACAAAAAGTTATAAAAGAGGCGAACAAATCGTTCACCCTTTCTTGTTGTTGCTTTTCTTGGTGCTTCTGGGTGGATGTCAGGTCCACGCCAGAAGCCAAGGCACTTGGTGCAAGTTTAATTTAAACAGTGTACACAACATCTTGAAGATGAACTGTAAGTAGAAGATTTTCACCTTATTGTAATTTCAATTCTTTTATTTTAAATAAATCTAGTCATTTTTGGGTATGTTAAATTGTGGCATTTGTAATTTCGAGTGACAAGATGATGTCCTTTCTCACCCGTATGGTACTGCATAGCATTCAATCATTCAATCCGGGCCATCCTGATTAAATCATATCCTGGGGACAAATGGTGTCAGAAATAGTTAGGGCCCCGGGACATGACATTATTTTACATAGTAATTAACCAAACGCACTTTTTGAAGTTAATATTATAACAAATTGTACCTTAAGATGTATACTTTCTCAAATGAAAATGGACACAGCTGATTACTCTTGACTACTTGGTATTAAAAGATTGTTAAAATCATGCTAAAAATGGCAAAAAAGTGACTACAATGCAATGAATAAGTAAATTGACAGATTTTACACATGAAACAACTTCAAATACACTTAATTCCTTAATATTCAGTGAATTTGAGGTTTTAAACTTACTCTATTTTTATAACATCTCTATTTTTATAACATCTCTCTTGGAGGGAAAAATTCCCATAATTTATGAAATGGCTGAGCTGTAGTCACCAGCTGTTTACAGATTTCGACTGTCTTGAGTGTTGATGTAAAGTGTAAACAAGACTTCTAGGCAGTGTGAAGTGTGTGCATGAGTTACCCACTTTGCAGGTTTATTAATAACATTGTTTACCTCGGCTGTCATTGCAAAAGTTATACATGGCTTGTTAAGGAGACGTGTACAGCACCGGAAACTTTGTTTAGTTCAGTTTGATAGACAAAGGAGTCTTTGAACAGCCCAAGTTAAAATATAACAAAACACGTTCTACTTGTAGTATATGGGTCACGACCCTTTCCACAATCCTCATAACAACACAATCACAAATTAATAAATCTCGCAAACCGTTTGCGAACCCATGTTTGATGGAACTTTTTTGCTTCTGTTATCAAGTTATTTGTCTAACGGAACACCACTGTGGAGAAACAGATCTGGAACAATTAAAAATTGATAACTTTTCACTATGTTCAAAAGTTTGTAGACATTCCAAAAAATGTGGATGTGTGAGTATATTTATCAAAAGAAACTTACATTTCAGTGATATAGACACAAGTTCCTTCTGTAAAGAACAGGATTTTGAATGTTGTTCAGTCAGATTGGATTTTGACAATGATACATTTGTAATACTAACCATTTACAGGGTACCATCAGGTAATTTCAATTATTTTGTAAATCAGTTAGAAAGGGTTCTTAATTCACTGTACAGTACTAACGTAAATATTATACTGTGTGGGGACTTTAATGTAGATTTCTCAATTGATAGTGAGAAGAAGATCAGACTGATATCTTTATTGGGTAGCTATAATCTAGATTTCATAGTAAACTTTCCAACGAGAATTCAGAATGACTCCCAAACAACAATAGATAATATATTCATAGATATAGAAAAACATTTTAATTTTAAAGTACTTCCAATAACTTCTTGGCGGGCTGTTAAGGCGGGAGTTCCCCAGGGATCTGTACTGGGACCTCTACTTTTTGCAATATATATAAACGACATATCCAATAATTTGTCTCACAGTAAATACATGATTTATGCTGACGACATTGTACTCTATACACACTCACGACTCGACCATGTAAATGACGCTATCGAAGAAATCAACTGTGACTTAGACTCTATTTCTAAATGGGCAGAAAGACACGACTTAAAGCTAAATCCTAGGAAGTCACAAGCTATCATAATAGGGCTCAAGCGGCAATTGTCTAAAATAGATGTCAATTTTCTAAACCAAGTGAAATTAAATGATTCTATAATTCCTTATCGTAATACCGTTAAATACCTTGGCATATACATTGACCATAATTTAACGTGGGATATGCAAGTCGCTAATATCTGCAAAACAACATTTGCAACGCTGCATACTCTGTATAGTATAAAAGACTGCCTCCCGTTTCAATTAAGAAAAACACTTGTTCAGACTCTCATTTTGCCTCATTTTGATTATTGTGACGTCCTACTTACTGACTTAAACAGCAATTTGACTCAAAGACTGCAACGTGTTCATAATGCGTGCGTCAGATATATATGTAACATTCGTAAATATGACCACATAACACCGTCACTGGAATCACTTCGATGGGTACGCCTGCGTGAGCGAAGATATTTTCACTGTCTCATACTGCTCTATAGAATCCTTCATACCTCAACACCTAGCTATCTTTCCAGTCGCTTTCATTACCTTTCTTCCTACCATAACTTGGGCACGCGTTCTCAGCTTGACCCCTTACTATCCATGCCTCTTTACAGAACTACACATTATTCGAATTCGTTTACAACAACAGCTATTCGTCACTGGAATTCACTGCCTAGCCATCTCAGGAGCTGCCAAACGACTTCACAGTTCAAGCGCCATTTAATAAATTTAGTATACAATAACATTTAGGAATTGATGCTAATTAGTAATATATTTTAATTTTCATTATATTTTGTAATAACTAAGAATGTATTTGTTTAGACTTTCATCATTTTTTTTTCTTTATTTTTAGTCATTTGTATTACTTATGTTCTATTTTTTTTCTTCTTTGTATTTAATGTTCGTTTCTTGTATTCATGTATATCAGTTCTATGTTTTATTATTAATCATTATTATTATTATTATCATTATGTATTTCATGTTTTTGCCCTGGCTGAGTGGTAGAGAAGGCCTTATGGCCTTAACTCCGCCAGGTTAAATAAATAAATAAATAAATAAATAAATATTAAATGGATTATCAGATCATGATGCACAAATGTTAGTGCTGAACAATATTAAAGTAAATTCGAACAGTAAACATGCTCATATTAATTTGACTAGAGTAATGAATGACGATTCAATCTTAAATTTCAAACAAGATCTTGCGAATGAAAACTGGGAATCTATGTTATCCTATGACAAAGTAGATAGTAAATTAAGTGAATTCCTAAACATAGTGTCACGACATTTTGAGGCAAATTTTCCAAAAAAGAAAACTGCTAATTTACCTAATTCAAGGAATAACACATGGTTAACTGCTGGTATTAAAATATCTTGTGCGAACAAAAGAGAGCTCTGCCTAAAATATAGAACCAGTAACAACCAAACTCAAAAGGAATACTATAAAAAGTATTGCAACATACTGAAGAAAGTAATGAAAGAAGCAAAAAGTAGGCATTTTTCACAAGTAATTAATAAATCAAATAATAAAGTTAAGACTGTATGGAATATAATAAAAAACGAAACGGGGAGAACAAAGGGAAACAATGATTGTACATCATTAATATACCAAGACATAAAACTAGATAATTTATCAGACATTACAAATGCTTTTAATAGTCATTTTATAAATATTGCAGAGAAATGTATTCCTATAAATAATATTAGCATTAAGGCAGTAGACCTACTAACAAAATCTACAGTTGGGAACCATAGATTTCAATTGAACCTGACTTCCCACATAGAAATTGAAAATATAATCAAGTCTCTCAAAAGTAAAAGCTCGTCTGGATGGGATGAGATAAGTAATAAGTTATTAAAAAGCTGCTCATCGGAACTCAGTAAACCTCTTAGTCACATATGCAATTGTTCATTAGAAAATGGAATATTTCCAGAAAGACTGAAGCATGCTATTGTTAAGCCCCTCTTTAAAAAAAGGTGACAAAAATCTACCATCAAATTACAGACCTATATCGCTCTTAACCTCATTTTCAAAAGTTTTTGAAACAGTCACGTACAACCGCATAATACACTATCTTAATTTGAATGACATTCTTACTTCATCTCAGTTTGGATTTAGAAGTGGCATGTCCACTGAGAATGCTACATTTCAACTTACTACAGAAATACTGAAAGCGTTAGATAAAAAGAAATATGCTCTGGGAATTTTCTGAGACTTAGCTAAAGCGTTTGACTGTACAAATCATGAAATATTACTTCAAAAATTGGATCATTATGGGTTCGATAATTTAACACTTAAGTGGTTCAAATCATATCTTTCTGATAGAACTCAAAAGGTAATAATAAATGGAAATGAATCTAACTTAGGGGTTGTTAAGAATGGGGTACCTTAGGGATCAATACTAGGACCTTTGCTCTTTTTAATTTTCATTAATGACTTGCCCTGTAACTTAAGTGACGAATCAAAGGCATTGCTCTTCGCAGATGATACTAGTGTACTTGTAACAGGAACGTCACATGAACATTTATCAAGAATAGCTACAAAGGCTTTTCACGAGTTAAACACATGGTTTCTAGCTAATAAAATGACACTTAATATTGATAAGACCCATTTTATACAATTTAGGACAAAAAACAGATGTATCTCAAATCTTAAAATTAATTATGGAACACAAATCATACAAGAAATTAGCAATGTAAAATTTTTAGGACTGCAAATTGACCAAAATCTTGACTGGAAGACACACATAGAAATGATAAGTCCAAAACTGAGTTCAGCGTGCTTTCCTTTAAGAATTTTGAATAATATATTAAAACAGGATGCATTACTTATGGTATATTTTGCATATTTTGACTCGGTAATGAGGTACGGGATCATATTCTGGGGCAACTCTTCCCATAGGGAGAAAATATTTAGATTACAAAAGCGGGCAATAAGAATAATATGTGGAAAGAAAAAAAGGGAATCTTGTAAACCGCTATTTTAAAATTAAAAGTCCTCACTCTTACAGGGGAGTATATATACTCTGTTATGTGTTATGTAGTGAATAATATTGATAAATTTCAAACTAATTTTAGTGTACATGGACGTACTACCAGAAACATGAATGATCTACACAGACCAAATAACTCGTTAAAACTCTTTCAGAAGGGTGCTTATTATTCTGCAGTACAGATATATAACATGCTTCCAAACAACATTAAATTATTATGTATTCAAAGAAAGAGCAAACCTTTCAAAACATCTGTCAAGAAATTTTTAATAACTCACACCCTCTACAATTTGGAGGAATATTTCCAGCTTGGATAAATTTAGCAGCTTGCAGTTTCTGTAGGCCTATACTATTGTTATAACATGCATGTATTTTTTAATCTGACGTGTTCTATATCCTTGAGCCCCGCTCAACACAGGATCTACAGGACGAGATATCTACATCTACATCTACATCTAACAGCTATTTTCTGTCGTCTTCTACAATAGATAAAATCCAATTCCATTTAAGCCGATCGTTCATTTATTAGTAAGTATTCATTTGTCGCAGCTAAACATTCAATGATACATTAATTTCATAATTTATTACTAGGGTTCGGATGTTTAAGCTATGACTTATCATATTTTTACCCTGACCTCCATTCTTGCCGCAAACACAAATTAAACATGAATTGTACGCTTGTTATCCTAATCGGACCGTTTTTATTTTGGTTATAAAGTCATATTTTGGTCATTTTTATGGTCTTGGTCATATTTGTAATTTAACGTCATACTTCAGTTATAAATTCGGTAAAGGAGCACAATAAATACAATGTATGTGCAACATGGTCGAGTTAATTTTAAATGTATTTAATTATTTAATGTTTATGCTATATTAACAGGTAACCTTATTTCAAAATTAATACAATTGTTCTTATTTTATAGGACACGCTTGATACTGGAGCTGATGATCTGTATGGATTCGGATTTGCAAACTGAAGCAAATTCTTTAAAAGTAAAAGTTAATTACAAGTAAAACTGTAAATCACCTGCAAAATTGTTAAAAAGTGATTATCTGATGGAATTCATGTGATGTAATAATTCAGTGTAATTAAACGTTTCCAATTGGAACTTATTTTTGGAAAATACTTTCTTTTATGAGGTCATATTTAGGACTTTTAGGTCATATTTAGTAATTTTTAAGATCATATTTGCAGTCATATTTTTCACCTTTTTAGGTCATAAAGATCCAAACCCTATTTATTACACGTAATAAGTAAACAATACCTGAAACGATACTTTCCTCATACTTCTTGGCATGCTCCGTATTGAAGTGTCGTCTGATATTGAAAAAAAGTGTGCGTGGAACGTCACGTGAAATATTGGATTTTTTCAATTTTGGTTTGTTGGACTTTTTGATATTGGATTTTTGGATTTTTTAATTTTTAATTTTGGATTTTCAAAATGTTTATATCTTTTAATTTTTTAAATTTGGATTTTTGGATTTTTTAATTTTCAATTTTTTAAATTTTAGATCTTTGAATTCTTTATTTTCTGGATTTTTTATTTTTAAATTTTGGATTTTATATATTTGGATTTTGGATTTTTATTTTTTAAATTTTGGATTTTTGAACTTTTTAATTTTGATTTTTTTAAATTTTGGATATTTAGATTTTTTAATTAGGGTAAGGTGGTACATTTTCGAACATGGTACAATTCTGAACGGACTAAGATTTTTATCCATTTTGGGGTTTCAAATGTTAGCCAACCTCTTTTTAAAAATATAGCGTCCATACCGATTGTTTTGTTGATCTGTATCCGCGAGAATGATGTTCCGAGTTGTCTCATTCGGCCATAAAAATTATTTTCCAACCGAAGGTAAGAACGCCATGCTTGAAAAATGGCACGTTATAAAATTGCTTATAATTCCACGTTGTGTTACTGGAATATATTTTTGAGGACCAATTTTTAACTCATACCAACAAATAGCGTAGTCTTTAATACGTAAGTCATTGCCACAACAATGGGCATTCGTGAGCGGAATTTCAACAATGTAGTAATTTACAAAAACTAGCTCGAGGTACAAATTCGAACAAATTTTAGGTACAATTTCGAACAGTACTTTAACCCGCGATTGCTTGCTTAAGACTTGCATGGAAAAGCTGTTTTGCTGTCACAGCATTCTGCATGTTTATTATTATTAACTATGCAAGTCAAATATAAAAGGGTGGTATTCATATATCTCTCAACAGTGGTATTATTTCAACGAAGAGCTATAAACTAAGACTTCCTCTGTAATGTTATTTCATCTCAGCATTTATGCAATACACAATAGCATGCAGCTGTTAAGTATTTTTATTATTGCTCTTGATGTTATAACAGACCGTCTTAATGGTCTAGTGGTTCCTGACTACGGACCCTCAAGTCTGGGTTCGATCACCGGTACCTCCTCGGATTTTTCTGAGGTAGGGTGATCTGGAACGGGGTGCATTCAGCCTCTTGACACCAACAAAAGAGCTAATTCATAAAGAAGTAGCGGCTCCGGTTCAGTAAGCCATCAATAACTGTCGTAGGAGTCGGCATGCTGACCACATGCCCCAATCCGGCCATCTGCCTATTTAAAACGTGACACATCATTATTACGCTCATATTACTGATAAATAATAATAACAGAAAATAATATTTGGAAGAAAGCACTTTGTTCGTTGAAAATGCCACTGTTCGAAATAGTACCCACTGGTGTTTAGAATTGTACCTACGGCGGTACATTTTCGAACGATATTCTGGAAATGAAAGATCGATTGCCATGACCAATATTGCAGCTGTATGACTTTGATATTTTTGTGAAGGGTCAACTACATTGCCAACTTTGTGAATACAATACAGTTGAACTTGTCTTATGTTTATTGTGTTCATAAAATAAGAATATTTGTTAAGTGTTCGAAAATGTACCACCTTACCCTATGGATTTTTTAATTTTAAATTTTAGATTTTTTAATATTGGATCTTTGAATTTTTTAATTTTGGATTTTTGAAATGTTGAATCTTTGAATTTTTTATGTTTTGGGTTTTTTAATTAAATTTTTTGGATAGGTTTTTTAAATTTTGGATAAGCCTAATCATTGAGTTGATTGTTTTCTGTGCAGTCCGTTCCGTCAAACCTCACTAATTTCGTGACGATTTTGAGCGTTACACAAGCTCTCGATTCACCCCTACCTCGGCTAAAGAAGTTTCACTTCAAAAATAGCCTACAATAAAGCGAGTTACAAAATGAGATTTCATTCAGTTTAATTTCATGTTTGTTCTGTTAAGCAAGATGTGCTTACAGCAAGAATAGTTTTTTTGTTTTTGTTTTTTTTCTTTTTTGTTTTAGCTGCACCCTACCCCTTAGCAGTTAGCAAAAGGAAACGTACACCTCTTGACTGCTTCCACGCTCCGTATGTTACGCAAGAGGTGCGCTGTGTCAGAAAGGGTCGTAGAAGGGGTAATGCAAGGGGAATTCTTTAGGTACTCAATGAGTGCCAGCTCCCAGACCCTGAATTAATTAAACCGGGTTCAGCCCTATGTCCTCGACATTACAGTTTTAATTTTTACGAAAAGAAACGGGAACATAGTAGTATGCGCCAACACAGTCCCACACTCCAACTCTCTATCGGGACCCGCGTGGAAAGTAGGGGTTTTGGGTGGGGAGACATCTAGCGGCGGCATGTGTACTAGCAGCGAGGTGGTGTTGTTGCAAGGGAATTTTCCTGCATCAATTAAGCCATAATGTTATGTAATAATACGGCGTTTTTTTATAATTGTGAAATATGATGTATGGTGCAAGGGTATTTTTTGTTGCAAGGGTCGATTTTATAATTGTGAAGTATTATGTGGAGGTGCAAGGGTCTTTCTTTATTGTGAAATATTAGGTGATATGTCAATTGGTGGGGAAGCGGGTCAGGCGCGCGGGGTAGTGGCCAGGCGGGGAAATGACCATGCGGAGCGGAAGGAGGACTCGGTTGTGGCGCATACTACTAACTTGCCAAAGAAACAACGTTAAAAATGTGTCGCAAGGTGCAAGGATTATAGTAGGTGCGAAATTTGTTAGCTAATATATATAAGAATACATCCTGTAGTTCTCATACCTTAAAATACGTATTCATCATAATAGTATATAACTGACGGCCAAGTTAGTGACTTGACTTAGAATTCTGGGTAACAGGTTGACCAGAACGACAAACCTCGCATGAGATAATATAATATGGCACATTTTCGAAACACGTGAATTCGGTATGCCTTACTAAACTAATACCACTGTTCACAACCTAACATAACCTAACCTAACCTAACTACCACTAAAATAGAATCTACCTGCCACTAAACTTACCTTAATGCAAGCACAGTAGGTATCCTGCTTTGCAGGAACCATAATATGGCTGGCGTATTTTATGCATAGTAAAAATGAACTGATTGCAAAGGATAAAAATACATCAAGTTATAAAAACGACTAATTCCACCACTTAATCAATTCCTTTAACAAAAGTAAGTATATTTAATAGAGTGTTTAGTTCCAGAAAGGGAAATTGTAATGTCGAGGAGATAGGGGTCTTACCATTAAACCTAACAGCATTCAATTTTTATTACACTAAAATAACTTTTAATCTTAATGTCATTAAATTTGTATATAACTATACCTTTGATATAGGCCTGACATATGAATTAAATCTCAATAGCATTCCACATTTATTACATTGACATTAACATTAATGATAATGTCACTAATTTGCAAGTAACTATACTTTTATGATATAAGTATTAATCTGAATGTCCTGTAGATCACCATATTTTACTTCTTCCAGGCCAAAATGTCTGTTAGGTTAATCAAAATAGTACTCAACTTAAATTGTGAACAACTTTAAATATGAATATTATTATAAATCCCTATAGTTCGCTTCATATAAGCAATCTCAGTCTGAATCGGATTCAACTTTAATTACAGTATAGCAATTTTTCAATCTGAATACCATTAATTTTACAATTAATTAAACTCTGCTTCTTGTAGGCCAAATTGTCTCTCAGCTCAATCTCAATAGAAATAAAATTGGGACTGTAAATCAAGACTCGTGTACGCCATGGCAAAAGAAACGTTTTACCTAGAAGATCTCAGATTAAACCTTCAACTACAGACAACAAAGGCATGGGAAACCGCGCTGTACAAAACGAGAGAGAAGGCAGCTACTATTCCACAAGAGTTCTATGCTACAGACGCCATGGTGTATAAGTACTGGATGAAGACGAACTTCGGACTCAGACATGTCACGACCAGGCTTGCGGCCCATGGTTTCCACCATAAGATATGTGCACGGAAGACCTTTCATGACCCTGACGAACACTGTATATGTGAACTTTGTGGACGTTGGTGTGGAAAGTATCATATTGAGTTCAAACAAAGAACTACATTTATAATTACTGCATATAGTAAAGCAATTCAATTGTGCACTGAGTTAAACATGCACATTTATGCGCATTTCATTTATTATTAATAATATTACTTATTCTTTTGTTTTACTATGGACGTAAAACATAAACGCGCAATTTCCAACTTAACCTACACTTCCCAAGGACAGACT
Organism: Ectobius pallidus; assembly: GCA_964059195.1. Lineage (NCBI taxonomy): Eukaryota > Metazoa > Arthropoda > Insecta > Blattodea > Ectobiidae > Ectobius > Ectobius pallidus. Next base: position 171,260,150 of record CAXKWD010000004.1, on the reverse strand, counting down.
TAGACACAAGACTCCGAAATGTATGTATAGAAAATTTCAAACCCAAACCTGTTGCGTGTTAGTAGACTCCGTAAACAAGCTATAAAAATTCAATTAATATGACGTAAACGGAAGTCAGATGAGGAATTAGTTCAATAGTTCATTTTAAAGTTAATAACCCAGAAAAAAACATTGAACAAGCTCACCATACATCACAGGAACGATGGCTGATACGCCCACCACAAAGCTGAACAACACTTTCACCAACGATCTTGCCGCGACGGGTTCATACACATACACTACGAGACTGTTTCACTTCTCCGGTACAAAAGATGTCGCTGCAGTAGAGTGAGTGCGTTCTACTACCCAGGGTCTAGGAGTTGGCACTCATAGGGTGGCGTGCACCATCCAGGAGTAAACCAAACTAAAGTAGTAAATTTAAGACGGAGACCTGGAGTATACAAGAACCAGTACATCTGTCTCACTCTTTAAGTCATACGAGTAATGTGCTAGAGTGAGACAGACAAACCGGTTTTTGTTGCGTCAGGTTCCCGTCTTAGATTTACTACTTTAGTGCTTCTCTTTTAGTAACTTACTCTTTTAGTTGGTGTTGGAGAGCTCAATTGATAGTTACTTCTTTAGTTGTAACTAAAGTAGTAAACGATTTTTACTAAAGAAGTAGTCGAATTCTGCGCAGAACAAAGCAGAAACGTTAGTGCAGCGCAGCAGAACACGTGCATTTCAATTGCCAGTATTATTCAAGTGCCAGATAATGAAAAGGAAAGGTTCGCTGAAACAATGAATATGAATTTGGGTTGTTCCAAATATTACTAATGACAATCTTCATGTTTTAAAATAGGTCTAATAGTAATGGTTTATTCATTACTAATTTTCATTCCTTCAATTGAATATTTTCAGTTAGGTAGCCTACGTTAGAGTACTGTGATTACAATTTTTGTGCAAACTATTTCTGTATTATAATGCAAACAATTGGAATTTCCAGTTGATTTTCATAATTGATTCACTGTTAATATTATAATTATTTCTCTCATAATAATAAGTTAATAAAGTTCTAAAATATATTAGAATATTTATACTTCCTAAAGTTACATATTCTTCCCCAAAAACGATAAATCAATTATTCTACAGTTGTTTATCATAAATCTCACTATAATGAATTATTTATACTTATTGACTGTTTAACAATATTAATAAGAAGTATTACACAAAATCATGAAAAAGAGGGGGATAAAAAGGATAACAAAACTAATAAGGGGTATTATGTTTCTGTCCTTTTTCAAATGCACAGAACATTTACTTAAAAATATTACCTTATAAAAATAATAATATTACAACTGAGAAAAGTAATAATTAAACAAAAAATGGCGGTACAATATTTCGGAAGCTATGAACTCAAATAATAATTATGTAGATGGTTGTGTGTTTAAAAATAATTTCAGTGACTACTTCTCTAGATCCTGTGCAGCTTCAACCTCCAGTGCCCCTCCTTAAAATTTTCTTTCGGCACTCATGTTGGCATTTTTTTTCTATATAGTTTATAATACTTCTCACTTTCCTGTCCACAGGGTTAATTAAAATAGTTAGCAGCATACTATAGACCTGCAGCATCTGCTATAGTTTATTCCCAAACATGAAAGTCTCGTCTCACTCCACCATTCGAGACTTGGGTAGTCTTTAAGGAATGGTTTTACAATGTGTCCCCTTCTCAATGTACGCTAATCCCAGAGTCAGTCAAATTTTCTTCCGATGTGGCCTGTTTGGACATTTTTACGCCTGGGTCAGAAAAAAGGACATATTATTCATTAACACTGCGGGTGCAACTATTGAACTTTTAGCTCTTGTAATTATTATTATAATTCTGGCATTCGCAATGTTCTGCTTTAAGTTAAGCTATAGAAGTGTAATGTAATAAAATTAATTTACAATAATTACATTAAATCGTTTAACAATGAGAATCACCTATTGTTCAGTAATCTCTATGGTTAAGTAGCAGGGGGAAGTGTTTTCTGGGTAGCTCCAAGAACGGAGGCTTTCATTTATTGGAATATACTATACCTCGCCGATATCTGTATCCATAGGATTAGCTTGAAATACATAGTCGTTTTCTAACCCAAAGTTAGGGAGAACTGCAGCATCTAAAGGCCGATCCAGCTAGGATGATATTTGAGAGCACATGCGCTCCTTGTACCGTGCAATGCAAACGTCCCCTCCACTCACTCTCCCCCTCACCTTTGGTGGACGTCTTCCTAGTTGGATCGCTCTCCGCAATGATATTTCCACATTTGACTGGCTGAAATCACATGGATGTAGTGAGAATCTGACATCGTTTCTTCCAAACGCCAAAATTTCATGTAAGGATTTATGAGCTTAATTATTTACGTTATTAAATGCCCTACTATCGCTTAATATTTATTAAATCACCTGCCACAACTCTCATTTTTGGTATACCACCTTCTTCATCTCAATAACTTATCCTCAGTTTGAACTATGTAATCCATTTAATGTGATATGTAACTCATAACTCACGCAAATGCCACAGAACACACTTACTACACAACTTACTCCACCCCCTGAGTAGGAGTAAATATTCGCCTTATTTACTCCACAACTTACTACGTTAGTAACGTACTCCTTGTTGGTGCTCCCCACCACTTGTGGAGTAAGTTCATTTACTCTGGGAGTAAATAAAATATTTACTTCTTTAGTACATTGCTCTAGGTTTAAGGTCTCCGAGTTTAGTTTACTCCTGGTTGGTGCACGCCGTCCTTACTAAAAGAGTACGGTTACTAAAAGAGTAGCTTACTAAAGTAGTTAGAACTAAAGATGTAAGGTTTACTAAAAGAGTAAATGGCATGAGTTTGGTGCACGCCACCCATTGAGTACCTAAAGAATACCCCTTGCATTACCTCTTCTACGACCCTCTCAGATACAGCGCACCTCTTGCGTAACATACGGAGCGTGGAAGCAGTCAGCGGCGTTCGTTACCTTTTGCTAACAGCTAAGGATTATGGCGCAGCAAAAGAAAAACTATTCCAGGATCGTATCCAAGATTTGTTTCGGGAGGGGCTGTGATAAGCCTAAAAATATTATCATAGGGCTCAGAAGTGGATGACCTAAAATGCCTGAAAATGACCTATAAAACGATCTTAAATTTATGAAAATATGACAAGAAGAATTGAAAAATGACTTAATATTTCTAAATACATATTTTAAAAAGTAGTTTTAAAAAATTAACAAAAGGACAAGATTTAACTATTTTATATTACTACTTTATTATTATGCGTTCTATTATTATTTGTACGTTTACTATATTTATGCATGAATGTCTCATAAATGAGATCGCTTTGTCTGTAATGTTAGAAAAGTTCATTTTGAAGACAAAATATGGAAAATGCAACGGAAGAATGAAAATTTCCTAAAATGGACTAGTAAAGAATAAGATGCCGAAAAATGCAAAATAAAAGTAAAGTACTTTTGTTCATTTTGAGGCGAGACGAATTGATACTACACTCTGCATTGTCTGTGATGTCTCACAGAAAATTATGACATTTCATTAACTTCCGAGCCAGGTTGAATTTTCTGGCAAAGTAGTGTTGGCATTTCTAGTTCATGATTTGCCTTTCACATTTTATGAGTCAAAATGTGCAATTAAACTGTCTACAATCTAAGAAATTAAAGTGCCGTCATGTGCAACATATTAGCATGACAACGTTTCGGGGGGGGGGGGGCTGCAGCCCCCTCAGCCCTCCTCTGAATACTCCCCTGAACTATTCCTTCCGTAAGGACTAGTGATTAGTAGATACAACAAAACAAAAAGGAAATTAAACAAAATGAAATCTCGTTTTGTTTGATATTTCGTGTAGGCCTACCAATTCGCTTAATTGTAGGCTACATGCTTACGAGATAAGTAATATATAAATTACGAAATTTCTTGTCATTGATGTTTAGCTGCGACAAGACAAATAATTGCTTACTAATAAATGTAACGATCGGCTTAATGTAAGTGACTTCGTATTAACATTAGAATTTCTTATCAGGGAAGTGGATGTTACCTATTGTACAAGTCGACAAGAAACAGTTGTTTGAAAGTCTAGTATGTCAAAACAAACAAATTCAAACAAGATAACAAAGAAATCACAGCAAAAAAATTGGTTTGCGTCAGCTATCGCATTTATAAATATATTAGGAACTCCTTCAGAATAGCGTAGCCAGCCATTAGCGACCGTGTCCCTCCGAGCCACGGAGGAACGACTTCTGCAAAGGTAAAATTTCCCGTCGCAAAAGAGATTCAATGTGAGACATAATAAACCCCTACTCAGTATATTGCTCCTAAACTAATATAACTGTTCGTAACCTAACATAACCTGTCAATGACCTAGAATTTAGCTGTCACTATTTGCCTTAATGTAGAAACTTTTTTTACCCTTCCACATCTTTCATATAACATCGGTACAACCGTCGTTTATCTTCCGAATTCAATCGGCATGTAGTCATGTTTGTAATATTGGCGACATTGTAGACTTGGTCCCACTCGGTACGGCCCGGCTGAGACGGCGGTCACCTTATTCTCAAGTTTAGCGATATATTATATTACGGATAAAATGAAACCACATTGGAAGAAAATGTTAAAGACCGTTTAGCTCAGTAAGTACTACCACTTAAACTCGACCCGTGCCAGTGACATTGAATTTATAAGATCGTCTAAAGAAAATACTTTTTAATTTCAAAACGTTTGATCGTTATAGCGTATACTCAGTGGCGTGACTAGAACACTTGGGACCCAGCGCGGATTTATTTTTGAGCCCCCCCCCAACAAAAGCTACCACACGGCTATTTTTTACTTATTTTTCTATGGCTAGTGTTTATGGTCTCTCTGATCGTCTCCATGGGGAAAAATAATAGACAGAATAAGGGAGCGAATTAAGGCAGTATTTAATGTATTTATTTATTAAATGTAAACAGACATTAAGGCTAGTTTACACGACGAAATTAGGTTTCGTAACTGAGTTTCGCAACTGTGTTTTACTTGAATGCGCAAGCGCTAGATATATTGGCAACAATGAGTTACGACACTACGCAGTTTCGGCTGATTCCAACTTTTCACGAAACTATAACAGTAAATTTTGATATTTTACGCTTATTTAGCTTTTTTGCGTTTCGTAAAATGAAATGGGGAAGTGAGGAAATTGTGAAATGCCTGTATTCGTACGTGTTTCAAACATTTACATGGGATCTTAATAACTTGAACTTCAGAAATAACATGAAATGTGTGGTTGCATTGGAAAGAAAATGTGTGTAATTAGTTTCACGAAATCACTTTCATGGAAGTGGTTACGAAACCTAGTGTCATCATGTAAACTAGCCTTTAGTTCAATAATATTAAGTTAACTGATTAACGAAATATAAATGTGTGCACAATTAAACAGTAATGACATAAAAAGAAGTTATGTTTAAATATGACAGAACAAGAAAGTTAACGAAATTTTATGGTATCAAATAACAGTTTTAATTTTAGTCGGAGAGTCTGATAATAGATTAGCAAAATCTGAATTATATTAATTCAGAACATTGTGTAGGCCTAATTGTCTCATGAAAGTTTATTTTGATAGCCAAACTGTTCTCGGTGTATAACATTGCTAGTTCATTTAGTCTGATTTGGGTCATTCTTGAGCGCAAATAATTTTTTATTAATTTCAATTTTGAAAAACTTCTTTCACAAGTTGAAACTAAAATGCAAATAGTTAAACACAACTTTAGTGCTAAACATAAGTTTGGAATCGATTCTTTTAAGTCTGTGAATTCTTTAAAGGTCATCATACAAATTAAGTGTTTTGTTAAGTTAATTTACATATTAAGATTTGCTCAATTTTCTTCAATCAAATTAAACATTTTCTGCATGTGACCCATAGCGCATCTTCTAGAGGTCTCTCACAGTTTACTCATGAATTCATTGTTAATTTTTTCCGTCAGTGTTAAATGACATTACGACACGTTCTATTTTTCATCACTTAAATAATACATTTTAGCGCAGTAGCCAACTGCGCATCTCCTAGTAACCTTTCGTGGCCGACACATTAACCTGAGACCATTAACTTATTTGTTTTTATTTGTATTACGTCAAATATGCTATATTTTTTAAATAAAAAATTCCGATGATTAAAAAAAGAGGCGGAACATTAATTTTTATATTAGAGTGGGGCATGAAATGGGGCCCCCATAGTAAGTGGGGCCCGGGGCGGACCGCCCCCACCGCCCCACTCTAGGAACGCCACTGCGTATACTGTACAACTTTCAAACGTGTGCTCGCAGATAGTGCCCGTGTAAGATGTCACTGCAACGCCACTGATGCGGAATTGAAACCTTATTGCACGTGTCTATTACTGCAGAGCATTGACGTCACGTTGTTTACATAGACAAGAAGTGGAAAGAGGCTGAAGTCCCGTTTCTCCTACAAGTTCAGCTCCCTATGCCTGTAACTACACCTAGGCCTACTGAACTTGGCGCGTTTAGCTCGCCGAATTTACGGCTCAACAACAAAGCATCTGGTGGAAATGCGATGATTGCTAATTCTGGAAGTCCATTGTACTTGCAGTGAAATGCCAAACTGATCCGAATTCCTCAGAGGCTCTCAGAGGTTTCCCCTGCTGTTTCTGTGTCATTTTATTAGAATGACTTTATCATTAGAAATGCTGTTCACCCTCATTATTACAATATCTTAGTTCATATCGACTTCATTAATATTTTTATTATACTTAATAAATGTAAAAGTAAAGTGTTCCCTATTACAGGCCATGGAGGCCCAGAGGGTTCCAGGAGGCTGAGGCTCCCAGATTATTAGACATCGGCACATGAAGGTGGTAAGGTTGTCAGCCTTACGCACCGGCCGCCTTTACCCCCAGGATTGCTCCTGGTACTCATTTCTGTTAGAGGCTGAGTCGACCCCAGGGCCATAGTGCCACCAGAAGGATTAGGCCAATTGAAAAACTCCAACGACCTCATCGGGAATCGAACCCGCGACCTTCCGGTTTGTAGCGCAGCGCCTCAACCACTACGCTACGGCGTACCCCACTTAATAAATGAACCCTATAATATTCTCTCTGGTTTCCTATTTCCCCTAGCGTTGGGACGTAGGGCCTTGTGTGCCCTCCCTTACCCCCCGAGTGCCAAGCAACGAAGCCAGTACCTCGGGTCAAACCAAATTCTGGTAACCATTTGTGATTATGTCCCTATCGTGAGTGTGTTCCATCCAGAAGGGATGTGGTGGATCGTGACGTGTCCAAGCTGGTATCTTGATTCATTTTCAAGCTTTCATCAGCTAGGTGTTTGTGTGTGCGGTGTTACGGAGTGAGTAGTGTTCTTGATTGTTTAGAGTTTTGTGTTTGTGAGATTGTTGAGTTGTTTTGTACTGTTGATTGTTGTAATTATTGCATGCTTCTTTGTTATTTTGAGGGGTGGAACTAGGCCGGCATTTGCCTTACAGGCGAGGGAAAACCCCTCTCTAAACCTCGCCCAGCCTAGGGTAGTGAGCATTGCTCAGCCAGTTGGCAATCTACCTGTCTAGTTTAAGTGGTCCTTTTCAGTCAGTGCAGCTTTTGCGAACTGTTTTAATATCGGGAAATTGTGTTTTCTGGTCCAAAAGTTTAAGTTTGGAGTCCAGAGTTCATTTTCTGCTCGAGCGGCCGCGCGTAGAGGACGGCGCGCTTCGCTGAAATGAGCGCATGAGTAAAGAACGTGTATCATTGAGTCAAGCTCGTTATCTACGCAGGTGCATCTAGGTGCGTCTGTTAGCCGGAATCGTGCCAAATTGGCAGCAAAGTTTCCGTGTCCTGTTAGGAATTGCGTGGTGTAGTGGTCTAATTGAATCCAGGTCATGGACTGTCTTTGGATGACGCTCGGGAAAAAGTCTCGTGTGATCCTACCGTGCAAAGCTACGGTCCATCGTCGTTGCCAAGAGCGCAAGGTAGCGTTTCTGATCTGAGTGTACAATTGTGTTCGGTGAAAATTTACTAGTTCGTCTGGCCCAATCTGGAGATCGTGTATGGTGTGTGGCAGTTGTTTTCGGACATGGTATTTGGCTATTCTTTCCTTTAAAAGTAAGTCTACTGGCAATACCCCAGCAATTACAGGAAGCGCATCGTTTGAAACTGTTTTGTATGCTTTCGTGAATTTGATTAGGGCAAGTCTTTGGGCCGAGCGGAGTTTTCCTAAGTGTTTTGCTTTGATGTAGGGCGCCCAGCCGTTTGCAGCATAGGCGATGATTGATTCGAAAATGGCGGAATACAATATCTTGTAATTTGTGAATCTATAGCCCCACTGTTGTCCCGATAACCGGGCAAGGGCTTGCGTGAGTCTATTAGCTGTGGCGCATATGCGCTGTACATGAGCTGTGAATTTGTTACCTTCCTGTATCGTGATTCCTAAATATCGTGTTTCCTGTACTCGGGGGAGTCTAACTTGGCCTAGTCGTATGTCTGGAGGGTGATTTCCTAGTTGTCCCTTAAGGAACATCATGTGTGACTTAGTGTGTGAGATTGTTAATTTTCCTTTAGCGGACCAACGTGTGAGCGCAGCTAGCGCAACACGAGATTTGCGCTCCAGTTCGTTCCTAGACATTCCTTCGACGAGTATAACGGCGTCGTCCGCATATGCTATTAGGTCGACCTGGTTAGTTTCAAGTATAGTATTTAGTGCTTCGTCGAAGATAAGGTTCCACACCTTGGGCCCCAATACTGAGCCTTGGGGACACCCTTTGGTCGCAACCTTAGAGAAAGTGTGAATGCTGTCTCTAATTGTGATTCGTCGAGAGCTAAGGTAGTCACGGATGACAGCGTAAATGTTTTGTGGGCAGTTGATTATTCTAAGCCTTTCCAGCGCATGTGGCCACCAGACATTGTCAAATGCGCCTTCTATGTCGATGAAGATAGCAAGGAGGTATTTGGACGTGGAGTTCGCGATTTTGCTTTGCAACAGTGAGACCGCGTCTTCTGTGCATTTTCCTGGTCGGAATCCAAATTGTCGATGCGATAAGTTTTGTTCAAGGATTTCGGTGATTCTAGAGGCTATGAGATTTTCGAACAGTTTTCCCATTACCGGGAGCAAACAGATAGGTCGGTAAGATCTTGGGAGCGATGGGTCCTTAGTGTCGTCTTTCAAAATGATTTTTAAAAGTCCGCTTTTCCATTGGTTGGGAAACATGCTATGCTGAAGGCAGGCATTGTATATGTTAAGAAGCTTGATTTGGAGAAGTTCTCCACCATGTTTGATAAATTCGGGGTGAATCTGGTCTATTCCTGGAGCAGTTTTACTATTTGTTTTGTCCAGTGCTATCTGTAAGTCTATGAGGTTGAAGGGGTCAGCAATTATTTCATTGTGAAAGGGGAGTCTAGCAGCTCGACGCAGGAGCTGGTGTTCTGGGGTTTCGCCTGCAGGGGTGTCGTCCGGTACTAGCGCATCTGACATGACGGTGGCTACTGCTTCCCAGGTGTCGGCAATTGTGCCATCTGGGGCTTGGAGGCTGTGTATGGCAGTATTTGGGTGAAACTTATTGGCTTGGAGTTTGTATGCTAATCCCCACGAGTTAAGGGTGCTTTGGTCAGTGACGAACGCACGCCAAGATTCGGTTTTCGCAAGGTAGATTTGCCGAGAGTATTCTCTCCTGCATTGGGTGTATTCTGCATGTAGTGCGTTTCGCCTATCAGGGTCAGTTCTACTGCTTACTCGTTGGAATTGTCGCCTTTTCCGATTTGTTTCAAGGCGCTTTTGGTTTAGGGCATCGCTCCACCAAGGAACCGGCTTTTTACCAGGCTTAGTCTTTGGAATGGAGCTGCATGCAGCACGGTAGATTGCTGTGGTGAGCGCATTAACTGTGGTGGCAACTTCTCGAATCGTTCCTAATGGGGAATCTATTTCTGCTACCCTTTCATGCAGCTTAGTTCGGTAGTCTGCCCAATCGACTTCTTTAAGATTAAACTTACGTATGGTGGGTCTGTGTATTTGCCTGTCAGAGATGATGGTTTCGATAACTTTATGGGAGCTTGTTGCGATTCCCGGCCTAACGGTCCACGCAATATCTTTACTGGACATGTCTTGAGAGACAAGTGTGACGTCTATAAAAGACGTACCCAATCGGGTTTCAAATGTAGGTTCTATATTGTTGTTATTTAGAGTGAGTAGGTTGAGGTCAGCAATAAGTTCTTCCACAAGAGCACCGTTGCGGTCAGAGTCCTGTGGGCCCCATAGTGGGGATCTACCATTAACATCCGCGCATATGATTATGTTTGAATGCCTTCTGCCAATTTGTGTGAGTGTGTTTATAATACCGTGTGGGGGTTCCGCAGGTTGAAAGTACGCACTAACAAGAGTGAATTCGCCTATGTCAGTAGCAATTTTTGCCGTTGTGACATGCGACGTACAAAGTTGTGTTAATTTCATGACTTCAATTTGTGGGTTTAGGACAACGATGCCCGTCCATGGGTACTCGCCCGGTGGATTGCCAGAAATTTTCTTGTGGGAGACTCCAAATCCCGTGATTTTGTGATTATGGTACCCGTATGGTTCTTGTAGGAGAACTATGTCTACATTGTGTATGTGAGCGGCTTGTCTTAGTTGATCCGTGACGACCCTAGCCCTATCCGCGTTTAACTGCCAGATTTTAAGTGACTTCCTAACCAGGCCCATAGTCGGTAGAGCCTCTCATGCGCTGGATAGCTACAGCTCGTGAGGGACAATGAGGGTCAATCGTCGAGTGCCGGTTGTCCTTTTTGTATCGGGTACACAAGGCGCAGACCGGTGCAAGTTCATCTTTTTTCGGGCATTCCGAGAATCTGTGGCCCTGCTTAGCACAATGACCACAGGTCTCAGTCTCGGCTCTACAGATTTTAACTGTGTGCCCATAGTTGTGGCACCTGAAGCAGCGAGGCAGGGAGTCGTGATCACTGATGCGGCAGCTGTGAAAACCGAGGAACAGCCGTCGTTTTTCAAGGAGGGCTGCTCGCACGGTCCAGTGTGCCTCCATCACCCAGTGGTCACGATCCGTGAATCGCCCTGCCAATCGAAGGCATCTATTACCTAGAGGAATTTTGTTATGCTTATTTTCCGAGAGAGGGCAGAGTGACAGGTCGTAAGCCCATCGCCTCGCAGCCCCCCCCCCGGAAACTACAGTATTACTTGGACGTGAAAGGGCCGAGGAATTTTATCCAGAGGCTCTAATTTAGGCTTCAAGTTCTTCTACGACACGAGCCCCCCCCCCACCACAGGTAAAAAGTCCCTCCCGAAGGACTGCGTGCCAAAGACTTTACTTCCTGAAAAATCCAACGACCGCGGCCGTATTTAATCTCGCGAAATTCGGATCTAGAGGCGGGCACTCTACCTCTAGACCACCGCGGCCGACCTACAAAATTTTTAAGGATTTTTATCTCCATACAAATGTTGATTATAATACCGTATTTCAAATAATATCAGCTTTAATATGGCAATTGTTGTACTTAATAAGTGTCTGACCATATTAAGTCGGTACAGTCTGGAGGTAAATGTGCGGTAAACTTCAGTCTTCAGGTACCCCAAATGCTCTTTCTAGTTGTCATTGTCGAGCTTCCACTCTACTCTTAATGCTGTTGACGTACGCTTACTCCGTGTTACAGTTAACTTGATATCTTACTTCTAGCAATAACTTACATCATACATGGGCATTTACTGGTTCGCGAACCACTTGTGGTTCTTGACCTTCCCGCATAACACACAAGATGGCATTGCGGACATTCGGTGTACGTGGTGGATTATTCCCATGCTTGAGTCATAATGTCTTTGCAAGCAGTGACGGGTCGCGACACTGTTCCGATTGGAAAGGCGTTATGACACATTCTAAGCCTTTGTATAATGAAATAATTGCACACGTAAAAGAATAATTGAAAATACAAAATTGTTTGTATTATTTGTTTCTTGTAGTGTAGGCCTACATTATAAAGTGAAATTAGTGTTTCCCTAAAAATGAGCAACCGCCACTGCACTTATTGTCTGCTTGTGTCTCCATCTACCCGTTCTTTTCGAACTATGTGTAAGTTGATAAGTGTTTGCGGGTTGCGTGTCAATGGATAGGGGTTTGCCCATGTCTGACTTACATGATCCCAACAATAACTCACTGCTACGGAAACGTGAAAATCTTCAAGCCGACAGGGACGAAAAGTATAATTACAGAGTGTTCTGATTGCATTTACAACAGTATGCAGTCCACCTAGGAAAGCCAGTGAGTATATCCTGTTAGATACAGCCTTACTAATAAACCTAAGGAATATATTAGCTCTCTCTTTGATGTATGTTATGCCGTTACGCGGCTCCCAAGATTCTCATTGGATGCCTATGATCGTCTATAACAGCGTTTCTCAACCTATGGTCCGCGGACCACTGGTGGTCCGCGAAGATGGTGCAGATGGTCCGCAGACATAATTAAAAATATAATAAAGCAAGTAAAGAAGTAAAAAAATTTCACATAAAATAGACACTAGATGTCAAAGTTTTTAAAATCTTCGAAAATACAGGTCCTATTGCAAGATTCCTTACTTTTGCAGTTACGAACCACAGTTTGAAACTCCTGATGCACTGACGTCTATGGTTCCCTCTTTCATTCAAAACCCAGAAAAACAAGACTTTGTCGGAATTTGTTATTAGAGGCGCTCTCTTAATAAGGGTTTTATTCTTGGAGGTGCCCGAGTGTCTGATACCGGTAAACCTGTGTTATAATTCCTAATTACCAAATTGGTAATATATATTAAAGTCTGTTTAAAATATAATTTTACTGTCAATAGTTTTCTTCCAATTCAATAACTGTGTTTCCGTCGAATTTAAAAAAAATCTATTTAGATTTATTTCGTTATAATGACCTATAATTAACACCCCAAATATTAAGAATATAGGCCTACATATAGCATACTTTTAAAAATGGGATGTAAAATTAGGGGTCCGTAAATTTTTTTCGACATTTTAGAGGTCCTCGGGTTCAAAAAGGTTGAGAAACGCTGGTCTATATGATTGGTAGTCTATACAATACTGCCAACAGATTTACACACAGAGAAGTTAGGTCTAAGCTAATGGCTGAGATTCTACTTTACGGAAATTAGTTCTAGGCTAATGGGTAGGTTCTATGTCAGTGAAGAAAATGGGAAAAATCCAGAGGCGGTATGCTATCCCCAAATTTTCCCTATCGTACCTAAATTTAAAAATGCACATTCCCTCCCTTACAACATATTAATTATGTAATACGCAGGATATGTGATATACACTTGGTGGTGTTTTTAAGCAACTTCCTCCAGGAGTAACGAACCTTGCTTTATAAATGATTTCCAAGTATGAGCACAACACAAGACTTAACATCTTGTACTGTTGATTGACAGACCTTTGTTTATTTCACATCACGGAAACCACCAATAACAGCCGTGGGTGTCGGCATATTAACCACTTTCCCCCAATTTTGCCACCTGTCTATGGTAGTTGAGCAGCGGTCGGGTGGTAAGCCTAGTCATTTCAGGGATGTAGCGCCACGGAGTTTAGTTTATTAATTTCAGTAAAGATAGTTTTAAGTATTTAAGACTTAAACAATATAAAAGTTACATTTTCTTACCGAGAAATATTTTTAAAACATCGAATATAGTGGTATCTTATCTTATCGGCTCAGGGGCTGAGCCCTTACGGGCTCGCGCACGTAGGCCTCATAGGCGGGCCCATTGTACACCCCCTAGGAAACGAATGATGTGCATGCCCTAAGGCCCCCCAGTCAACAGACTCCACCACGAGCCCCCACGGAGCTCCCCTACATCCAACAAGGACCAGGTACCACTCCACGTGCACCGTACCCAGGGTCCCTCGTACAAGAGCCCCATAGGCGCGGCACACCCTGACGTGCGCCACTAATCCAGGGTCCCTCTGAGAGCCCCAAAGGCACGGTACACCACCAGCAACTCTTGACCACAAGCAATGGGGCAGGACGGGGGAGGCCCGCAGCAGAGTCTGCAGCAGGAGCTGGCCCGAAAACCAGTAAAGGGGAACGGGATGATAATGAGGGGGGAAAGGAAGTTGAAGTGGAGAGTGTTGGTGGAATGAATGAAGGGGGAAACGGGAGGATCCCCGAGAAAAACCCCCAAAGGTCACGGCTTTGTCCACCACAAATGACACGCCCGCCAGCCCCGAGATTTGAACTCGGGACCGCTAGCATAATATAGTGGTATAGTCATTAAGATGACAACAAAGACCATCACAAGTTATCATCGCAGCTTTCTAAGAGGACAATTGGCTACCGATGAAAGCGTACGAGTGGATGAATATTCGTGAAAAGTAATTATATTAGACTCGAAGGGACATTAACAATTTGTATTAAATAACCACTGATTTTCAGTCCCGGTATGCTATTTAACAATTGAAACCAGTATGTGGACCATTAAAACCAGTGACGGTATTCCATACCGGTGCATACCGCATCACTGGCTACAATGGCAACTTTCCGGTACAACATTACATTTTCCAACCGACTCACATACCCGATATACCACCAAGCGTTCTCAATATTAAGATAACAACTTCATGGTGACTTACAAACTCGAAAGTACTTTAAGGCTCAGGTTTTGTAGTAAACCACTAGTAGATCACATAAGAATTTAATACTGTACAGGCAAGTTGACACGGCAGCTCAAGTGGCACAGCAGGGGACGGAGAGCCGAGGATCTGTGGTTCAAATCCCGGGTATAGCATTGAATTATTCAGTATGACTCTACCTGCGTACACATAGCCAGTGTGAAAGAATTATAATTGCAGTTAGGTTCTATGTTAGTGGCATAATTAAATATGTAAAATCCTGAAGAAATAAGACACTTATGTAACTAAAACGGTATGATATATTATGCTCATGGTGGAATGACACAGAATGACCAACATAATGAAAAAAAGAGCACGATTCAATAGCAACCTTTACACGCAAGCTCCTTCTCACACTCCTGGGAGCTTGCGAGTATTCCTGAGGAAAAGAACGTCCAGGCAATCGCGCGTGGTGAAAAAAATGCAGTCTATAACGCATGCACGTTCTTTCTTGCACGATACAGCAGTAACAAGTCACAAAAATGAAGAATGTTGTGCAGTTATTTGAAATAGGTATTTCATCATTTTGATATATATATTTAAAATATTAATCACGTTTTGCTTCTGCCTCAAACTGAAATACAGTTCCAATGTTTATGTAAACAAAAGAGCACGCGCGGAAGATTGTGAGTGTAATGGCCAAACACGCAAATTCCGGAATGTCTGCAGATACTCCAGCTAAAGTTCAGTACTGGGATATCTACTGGAATTGATATGCTCTCTGCCTATTTGGCATGAATAAATGCCTATGGTCACTTCTTATTTCTATAAACTTAAAAATGGATGCATTTAAATATTTGTATCTTAGTAATGAATGAACAAAATTAACAGAGCTCGGATATTTAGGCACTTAAAGTACTGTGAAAAAATTTTTGCGCTAAATTCTCTTAAAATATCTGGGGGGAAATTTTATAACACATGAAATAGGCAATTAGGATTTCGTGACTATTTTACTACATATTTTCACTATATCCAGCTCCAGACCCGAAAGTTGTTTTTCCCCCTTTCAAAATGCGACAACTTTAACTTTTTATTCACTTATGCTGGAAAGTAATGTGTCATTGGCAGATATATTATGATACAGGTGATTGAATTTGAACTGAGCCTTAACAACATGCTGCCACCGCATTTTCACTTTGATACCTGATACCAGAAAACTCGCGCCGCCATTGAAACATTAAATACAAAAAATACACCAACATAAGAGTGGTTAAAGTGACTGCAGTAACATTTCTTCGAAAAAATGGATGTATTTTTCATATTTCAATTTACATAAGTCAGTGAACCTGAAAATGAGCATTGCCTATGGATATTGTATATATGGATATTGAATGAACCAAGGCATTAGAATCAACCAAGGCATTAGAATCAACCAAGGCATTAGAATCAACCAAGGCATTAGAATCAACCAAGGCATTAAAATCAAAGAAGGCATTAGAATCAAACAAGGCATATAGCTGGGTATTGAACATAGGCCTAATTGACATGTACAGGCTTCGATTCTAGTAAAGTCAAAATATACATGTTCTACAGTTATAAATGAATGTTGGTTTCATTGGTAATTTAATTCAACTTAAAGAACGTTTCTTGCCATTATAAATATTTCGGGACTCTAGGCCACGACAAGAAACAGAAATTTAAACGAAAAATTAAAATATTAAAGTAAAACCAGATACAAGTAAAAAAGTACAATAAGGCTATATACGTACCGGTAGTGGTGGTACATGTCTGCTGAATTTAGAAAACTTTCGCCCCAAAATTCTAATAATAGCTCCCAAACCAATGTTTTATTACTCCTCTTCTTGGCAAGCGTCACTGATATTTTCAGTGTTTTCTTTATCAAATATAGCCTACCCATTTTAGTCATGCATTAATTGAGCGATAGTCAAAAGCAGCGACAAGATCACTGATTATTTTATTTGTTATGTTATGTTTGCTATGTATTTGTATATAATATGATTTAACACGTCCAATATCATATGTATGATCAGTTGACTGCCATAAACGAATATGAATGTAAATGAATACTGTCACGTATTTGATTTTACCCTTTAGAGTAGTATCAGGAATGTTTCTTGTCGTGGTAATTATTATTTTCCGAAATAATATTCTGAAGACGAGAAACATGAATTCAAAAGATAAATTAAATTAGGCCTACCCAAGCAAAACACAACACAAGTAGTTTTCGCTAGACAATTCTGTTGGGCGGGGGAAGTTTGAGATTCCTTCAAAGCAAAGAATAAAATAAAATAAAGATATGTACATACCTATTCTATTTCATTTATAGCATCTTTGGTTCACAGGTCTCGAAATAAATTATCATGAATAGAACTTACATAAGCTTTTCTCTTAGCCAAGTCAAATTCAACACAAGTGGCATTCCACTCGATAATTCAACGCGAAGAAAAATAATTACATTTTGAAATGTTCTTCTGAAACAAAAGGTTTTGAATAAATATATTTTACATACCGGTGAGATGTCCAGTCTACAATATGAAGTTCTTTGCATTATCGAAAGCAGGGACGAGATATCGGGCATCCCGGCATTAAACGACACATACCGGTACCTTAATTTATTATCAGTGTAGTGCAGTATGCCTTTCAATGGTCTAGGCCTATTTGAAATTAGAATTGACAAATTTCATGGCCGGTAATGGTTGAGTTATAATTCAATGTATAATTGATTAATGCACCACAATACCATTCAGTGATTTCAAAGACTTTTTGAATATAGATTCTGGCTGAAAACAAAATTCTGTGTATATTAATAGCAATCATCAAAATTTATTGCATTACCGGTACATGTAAAAAAATCATTCATATATCCACACATTCATAATTCGTCATTTATATTACATAAGTTAAAATTATAGACAAAAAATTGCAATTACATATTGTTATATCAATAAATTGACGAATGCTGAATGTGTGAATACATGAATGACTTTTTACATATTATGCAGTAAACACTGATGATTGATATTAATATAAACAGAATTTCGTTTTCAGCAAGAATGTACGACATTGGTTAATGGTAGGTATATTTATGGAAGAATGAATTATACATTGAACTATTTTAAATTGTTAAGATATTCGATTGGCCAAGATATGTTAAAGGAAAATTATCACTATAGTCCATTGTTAAGAAAAGAGCTACTACGTCATGTGTACCCACTCCCCTATCCAAAAGTAAAGTTCCCACTAATTTGTGCAACCCTTGTAATGTATTTTACGAACTAATTAAAAAAATATAATGCAATTTTATTTATAGTAGTTGTTATAATTATAATATATTTCTCCGTAGGCCTACATACTTGATTTCAAGACCAAAAGATATTGGGCTATATATAGGCCCAAGCCAAGCACTGTGCTGTTTTCTCAACTCAGCAGTCTTCGTAATATGGCCTATTATGATTTTTGTATTATATACGAGGGCCATTCAATAATTAAAGAGACAAATTGACCTGGAGAAAAAACTGTTTATTTTTACAAAACAAGACTTTTCCTACTTTTCAACATAATCCCCATCAACATTTATGCACTTGTCCCAACGGGCTACTAGCTTTTTTTATACCGGCTACAAAGAACTCTTTGTCTTGGTGTCGGAGCCAATTTCCCTCAAATTTCTTGACAACCTCGTTATCCTGGAACTTCTTCCCACGTAATGTCTCCTTCAGCGGACCAAACAATTCGAGTTTCAAGTGAGGAAGTTGCAACTTCAACAGGCCGGCCAGAACGGTGTTCGTCAGTCACTGATTTTCGACCACTTTTGAACTGTTCTACCCACTTGTAAAAATTTTCACGGTTCATAGAACTTTCACCATACACTTTAGTCATTCTAGAGCAGGGGAAGACAGAAGCTTGCTCTGTGACGTCACTGCTTTCTGCTCTGGCTGCACGCGTTATATCTCTGCGAGGAGCATGTGAAATGTAGGCATCAGTGAACAGGGGGGAAGAGAGGGGCATTAGTATTGCGGGCAGCGGGAATTTAGGGGGTTAGAACTTACGTAATACGTGTTTCCGAGTTAATGAAACATCAACCGATTTTTTTGATAGTTTATCGGTTAATTACAGCGCAGCAGTTTAACATATTATAAATAATTCTATTTTTCTATTCTGTGAGAACAATTGCCTTTCCCCAAAATCTATGCTCTTTGACAAAAATAGACAATAGGCTACTATAATTTGAATTAACATAATTCACTACAGTAAAAATGATAAAAAAATGAACTGAATTAATTACCATACAAGCTCGTCTGCACCTTAGATGATACAAGATTACAGTAACAATTTTCTGACTTTCCTGTCTCTTTTTCTTTAACAAGTTTATCAATGATGGGACGAAATGTTTGAGCAATATTTAATCGAAGACTACATTTAGGTTGTGATTTAACAATGTACTTCTTGATTTGAGCTTTGCACATTTCATTAGTGAAAAAAATTGTTCGGCCACATATGTCGATCCAAAATTACATAATATTCGTGCGGCAAGTCTCGGGAATCTGGTTTCAGATAAATTTCTGTAAAAGTTACCCAAGAATACTTTACGTTCGTATTTGTCCTTTAACAGATCGTCGCATTGTAAGTTTAGCAGTTCCAACTGATACCGGCAAGGAACGTCTTTGACATTAACTGAATATGGGGTAGCAACAAGTTTAAACATTTGAGAAAGGTTTTCCACATCCTGAAACCTCGATTCGAACTGAAGAAGAATGTTTTGCAGAACTAACACATGTTCTGCAGAGAGAACACTATCAGGATCGCGTACTTGCAATAACTTTGAAAAATGCTCCGTATTTCCAACCAAAAGTTGTTCTACCCACCGAGCTAAAGTGAATAGGTCCTCTAGTACCTAGCTCTAGCGTACTCTAAACACCCCTACTACCGTGCGCTCTTGCTGACGTCACACACAAGGGATCCGCATGCTCTTGCTCCACAAACGTCATCACAAGACGTAGTTGACTTCCCCTGTTCTAGAGTATATATTAGCTGGTTTTTCACCTTCAGCGATCAAAAAACTAATCACCGAACGTTGTTCAACCGATGTAAAATTTTCAAGAAGACCCGACATCGTTAAACTTAATTTTCAGGTTATAAAAGAGCAATGTTGATCCTTCAGATGATTAGAAATCATCCCAGTGATACCAACTTAAAATCCTAAATGCATCAAACTTGTACTACCAACCGTCTTTTCCCCAGACCAATTTGTCTCTTTAATTAGTGAAAGACCCTCGTATTTTTCGCAGTTCATAACAAAATAGAACATTCGTTTTTCTTAAAATCCCATACATTCGCTTTGAACTGAGGGCGTGGAATTAAATAATATTTAGAACGTGAGTTGCAACTAGGACTAATTTCATGTTATTCCTATTCATTAGCAATACGAGTAATGTAATTACGTAATTTAAGAAAATTACCAATCGCATTAAATGCCCCTGGTGTCAAAACACATAGGCTAGATGTATTACTGTAAAAGGATTTTAAATAAAACAATTGCATGCTTAACCTAGGTTGTTCTGATTTGACAGGTCTTCCACTAAGCAGAATCACGCACATCATCATGGCAAAGGACAAGGCAGTAGGACTGATTATGGCGGTACCTCTGTTGGCTATCTCAACAGTGGTATCGGTGAGTATCCTCTATTTTCCAAAATAAAAGCTGTAAAAGAGAGATTTTATTTTGCGAGTAGATATGTCCGCGAAACTTGCCCATAAGGGCAATAATATACCTTTCACGAGGAAAGTAAAATAATTTACCACGAGTATTATAAATATTACATTCATCGTAATAACAATACAATATAGGCCTAATATAATAAATGTTACATTTATTCTAACTTCTACGTGCCATCTATCGCCTCGAGAAAGAGTTCAACATAGGCTACACCTGCGAAGAGAGAGAGAGAGAGAGAGAGAGAGAGAGAGAGAGAGAGAGATAATGTGAAAGAGAAATGTAGTTATTGATTTTCTAATCGATTATTCAGATCAAAGGAAGTAAAAGGCTGTCAACACAAGGAATGGATTGTTGTTCTTGCTCAGCGGTTGAGCCCTTAAGGACTCGCGCACGTAGGCCGCATAGGTGGGCCCAAAGTACCTTGGGTGAGCGTATTGTGCACGCCTAGGAAACTAAATTATGTGCATGCCCTAAGACCCTCCGATAAACAGACTCCATTACGAGCCCCCACGGACCTCCCCTAGATCCAACAAGTACAAAGTACGAGTCCACTGCAAAGCATCCCTTGGTCCCTCCTTCACGAATGACACACCTGCCTGCCCCGGGAATTGAACCCGGGACCGCTTGAATGCCAGTCTCACACGCTAAGCATGGGCCACCTTAACGGGCAAGTAAGCAACGTTTTTCTACCAGTGAGTATGAGGATTTTTGCGACCAATCTGAGGAATTTAAAAAGGCGTAATGAATTTTAACACTTTCAATGTTGATAAAACTATTATTACCGTATTTTACGGACCATAAGACGCACTTTTTTACCTTGAATACAGAGCCATGAAAGTTGGGTGCGTGTAATGGTCCGAAGTACACTAAAAAATGAAAATAATGGGTAAATATTGCCGGAACACCATAATTATAAACAAGGTGGCACTGACTGCACATCAATGCACTTGTCACAATCGTAAAATCAGTGTAGCTGGAAACCAGGTGTACAATGCGAAAAGAAAGTAATGTTGAGTTCTTTTATACTAAAGGAGTTGTATCCGCTGGGTGGTTTAAATGGATGGCATAACCTCTAAATATCTTTGTTCCGTACACTAACAGTATGCTGAATTGACGGTAAAAGTATTTTCAGTATTTCATGAGAAATCAGTTCAACTGTTAAAATTTTCGCGACGCCACCAGTACAGAAGAGATTTTCGTACAACTCAGGTTTTAAGTTAGAAGTCATTTACACTGATTCCATTGTACAAGGTTATAATTTGTTTATGTAATGAAGTACATTATATCCTTTAAAATTTTTCGTTTAGAGTCAAATTAGATTTCTTTTCATTTAAATTCCCTTCCTAAAATTAAGGTGCATCTTATGGTCCAGAGCGTTTTATAGTCCGTAAAATACGGTATATGCAGATTTTCTTATTTTCCATGTGACTGAAACCAACGTAGGGAAAAATGAAGTGGTATAAAAACTCTATAGTCCTATTGTGATAATTAATGTGCAACCTTTACTTTGTATGTCTTCTGTTAGGAGTTCTACTTTTAATTGAAGCTGTCTAAAAATATTATTTTTTATTTCTCTACCCGTGCCACATTGGCTCTTCCCTGAATTTCCACATCCTGTTTTTAAAACTAATACACTTTATGATTTCTCGTGAGGGTTGCTGTGAATTTCTACAAATAGTTAGCAGGCAGACATTTTTGAAGAAATGGTGTATGTGAATTACTTCGATCTCTGAGAAATTAGATGCAAATCCTACAGTTTTATAGGTTGCGCATGCGCATGTTATATGTACAAACTTTTTTAGACATCCTGAATAGAGTGCGTACAAACACATTACGTGAAACTGCGCAATGCAGCAAATAACGTATCATTTCGAGAAAAGAAGAAGACATTGAAGAAATAAATATTTCAGAAAGGGGCGATGAAGGAATATTCATGTGGGCGCATCACAAGACTACGGTTCATTGTAAGCTACTGTAGGCTTCTCTTTGTTTGTCATGTGCACTTACATCTCTGTAGTCATCAGTTTTACAACTGGTTTGATGCAATTCTCCAGTTCTTCCTTTCTTGAGCCAGTCTCTTCATGTCTACATATTTTTTACATCCAAAATCGCCAATAATCTGTTTTGCATATTCTAATCGCGGTCTTCCCTTACAATTTTTCCCCTTTATTGTTCCTTCTAATATAGTGTTGACCAAGCCTGGATGCCTCATAATGTGCCCCACTAATCTGGCCCTTCTTCTAATGAGTGTCGTCCATAGACTTCTTTGCTCCTCTATTCCTTCTAAGACCTCTTCGTTAGATATTCTGTCAGTCCACTTGATTTTCAACATTCGTCTATAGCACCACATCTCAAAAGCTTCTATTTTATGCCTTTCACTTTTTCCTAAGTCCACGTCTCACTGCCATAGAGTGCTATGCTCCAAACATATAACTTTAGAATTTTTTTTCTTACTTTTAGGTCAATATTTGACACCAATAGACTTATCTTGTTAAAGAAAGCCCTTTTTGCTTGTAATATCCTGCTTTTCACGTCTTCTTTGCTTCGTCCATCTTTAGTAATTTTGCTCCCCAAGTAGCAGAATTCATTCACCTCCTGTATTTTGTCATTTCCGAGTTTAATGTTCTTCATGTTGCTTATGGCATTCTTGCTGCATCTCATCACTTTTGTTTTGTTTTTATTAACATATTACATATGTTCCGGTATATTAACATTTACATATGTTCCAGTATATGGACAAAAGTGCATGCATAGGTGCCAGAAGCAACCATAATATGCTTATCCA
Source organism: Ectobius pallidus (assembly GCA_964059195.1). Lineage (NCBI taxonomy): Eukaryota > Metazoa > Arthropoda > Insecta > Blattodea > Ectobiidae > Ectobius > Ectobius pallidus. Next base: position 171,237,072 of record CAXKWD010000004.1, on the reverse strand, counting down.
TCCACAGTAAACATCACAACCTTTTAAAAGCGATTATTCTGGTTGTACTTGCCACCAACTAAACTGTATTTTAACATTCATTGTGTGTCCAATGAGGGATCAAGTATTATTGATAGAATTAACTACCTTATAGTCTAACCACATATAGAATAAATATACCCAAAAATCTTGCCATTAATGTCCAGCCAATCTATTATGTCGGTAAACAATTAGATTTAATACGTACTTGTTTCACCCCGTGGCATAACTGAAGGCCCCGCAGATCCCGCAATGCAGGGGGCCTCGAGATCCTAGGGGGCCCAAAATGGAGACCTGAAAAAACGAATGTAAATAAATTGTCACAATAGGGAGAAAAACATGCAAAAGAGTAAAAGAAAGAAGAGTTCGCAACTTTCACTGAACACGCCATGTAAGTTAGTTAGTACTGAGCTCTAAATACAGCGTTCCTGTGCCAGGTGGTACTTCATTTATAACAAAATTCAAATACAGTCAACACTCGATATAATGCCCCTCTTTACAGTGCCACCCTCGCACTGCACCGATAAATGCAAGTGAACGGATCTTCTCTCATATAAAATACATAATAAACCTCGTACTGTGCCAATTCATTTAGTGCCAGTGAATGTAAGACAAGATTTGTATAAAATATAGCGTGCAATGGATTTTTTCAGTTTCCGAATTATTTTAAATGTGGCGTGAACGTTAGGAAGATTGTTTAAGAAACATACTGTACTGTATTTCCAAGACGTGAGTGTAAATGTACTGTGATGGAATGAGGAAGTTATGTTAAGAAGTCGGACAGACAGCCTGCATGAGGGTGGAGCAGGTAGAAAGAGCCCTTCATACAATGAGACATTCCAAACTTTCACTTCTTTTAGTCCAGTGCCCATTCAGCAGTTAAACATTACACTACAGTTAATCGCTTCTATGAACCAACATGATTTTCAACCCCTTTGTGTACTGTAGCACTGGACATATACTGAAATAAATTGAGCTGCCGTTCAGTATTTTATTTTGCGCTACAGTTCTTTATTAGCTTTTCATTATATTTTCTTTCAAAATACAGTAGGCCTACAGAAAATTAATATATCACTGTATTATACCAATTTAATTATAAAAATTAAATTTCGTTTTAGTGCCACCCTCGCTTTGTGCCACTAAATGTTAGAGAACGGAAGGTGGCATTATATCCAGGTTTGACTATATTTCACTTAAACTTTCTCGCTTGAAGATTTTCGGGAAAAAAATATTTAAAAAATTGTCGCACAGTCAAATTCGATTCACCCTTGAAGAATTTTGTGTAATTGGTGATATTTATAAAATGAAATAAAAACATTTGTGTCTGCTCCTTACGGCTCTGTTATAACCATCAGTAGGGCTGTTGTGTGTAGATTATTTCTGCACAAATTTCGAAGGAATTTGATCAAGGGTTAATTAAAGGTTGCGAGTTTAAACATAAGGTGTGAGCCTTTTCTGGACTGAGTAAAAGCCGGGAAGAGCCAGAGTTGGAAACGCTTGACGTCACGCACTCAAAGCGCTGTGATTGGTCTACCCCGGAATAAGCAACCTCTATAGTTAACTGATCTTGTATAGTTGGTTGCGCCACTGCTATAACTATAAACAGACCCCCTCGCTTCTTTCTCGGAGCGCACACTGTACAAAGTCTCTATACCACCGTAGCAGTTAACTTATTTTATCGGGCACTGAACTTTGTACCCTTATATGAGCAACTATCTGTCCAGGTAACAACTTTTATCCAGATAATCTTAGCTCTGCTAAAAATGAAATATTGCTGTTTATCTCGGTTAACTTAATTTGTTATTTATTGGCAGATGGTAGAGATCCTACTCAGATTGGCAGGTAAAATTTGCACCTCCATCATCGAAATGTCTTTCGTCGAGGTAATATGGATTCCGCTGTATGACCTGTTCCTCTTCTATAAGATTGGATCGGTGAGTATAACTTAACGGCTCATGAGCCACTCTGTAAGAACTTATCTTGAATAATTTTACTCTCCAGGGAATAAAAGTGTGCCTATAGTCAGTTATAGTTTCTACAATATCTCAAACTCTTCCGGAAATATCTTTGTTTCCAACTGACTTACAAGCACTTGGAATTAGCCTATGTTTATCTGATCTTGATTTACAACCTTCCTTGACTTTATGCAGGAATATCAGAGTCAGATTCAGTATAACTAGACATGTTCAAACACACAAAGAATATTTACTCAAAAAGAACCTCAAAATAATGAATATGCTCATTAATCTCCACAATGTAGACAAATAATGAATTTAAAAAAATAATATCAACAGCTGATTTGAAAGTTTAATATTTGACAAATATTCAACTGCATTTACTGCAGAAAGAACACATTTATTGTTTCTGCACTAATCAGAAATTGCATAGCTCTTAAAAAGAAGTTTAGATATGCATCCCACGAATGATTTCTGCACCAGACGATGTGTCTTCGTTACTTTCCATGAATCAAGGTCTAACTCAAAACAGCAAAAGTTGTCACAAGTGTAGTTAGTTTCTGAAATAACCGATTCTAAATTGGTCAATTTCATATTTATCTTTGAGGGTCAGTTATGATTGATAGACAAAATTCTTCCTTATTCCTCAATTGAAAATAGAGGAAACTGAGAGAATAAGGAGGAATTTTGTCTATTATCCATCATAGCCGATTCAAAGTCACACTCAGTAAAGTGACTAATTAAAGAAATTATCAGCGCATGCATACGATCATCAAATAACATTATGGACTTTTAAATGCACCTAAGGTAAAATTTGTTGCCTTTTTTTATTAGACAGGAAGTATTTGTGTCAATTACTATGCAACATACAAAATAGTTTGTGTGATTTTTTTGGGGAAATTTTACAAGTCAGTCCCCTTGATAATAAAAAATCCCTTTAGGCAGGCCTACAGGCTGAGATAGATTTCGAAGTGCTTTTGGTTTAATTTATTGTCGCTGCGTAGCACGCTTCTTCTTTAGCCTTGGCATGATAAACCCGCAATAATAACTGCAAAAAAAAGAAAGAAAAAAGGAAAGAGCACTTTTGACACATTCAAATCTCGCCTTATATGAGAGCTATCGAGAAACTAGTTATTGATTTGTAGAGTACTCATCAAAAGCTTTTCAACGATACCCCACATGACGTGGTTTCAAAAATTTCGAAATTCCATCCCCCACCCCCACTCGTACCCCCCAAAACCCCGAATCGTTAGAATCACTGTGAACTCACTAGGGAGTACCCTAATTTATTCAAACAAACTTTCCCTCTATACTTCATAGGGGCTGACATCCTAAACTTTTCAAAATTTCACCCCCCGAACCCCCCTTGGGCCAATTTTGCTCATTAACGAACTAGTCCGAACTATTGGGCCTAGAAATAACATAAGAAAATTTGGTTAAAATATTTTCAAAATTACGGCCGCTAGCCGCTAGCCGCTAGTGATATATATATATCACAAAAAAATTGAACGGGCTGTGGTTTCGTACTTAGGGAGGCATGAAAGGTAAAGATATGAAAGAATTTTTCGATTGCAATAGGTAGATTTTTCTTCGAAATCTACCTAAACATCCATGTCGAATTTCAGAGTTAATACTTCTTCTACCTATAGCACCTATGGCAAGGGTCGAGAAAGGGATAAGGTTTCTGATGGCTACAGATAGGCTACCCTTAACAGGAATTGTTGTTCTTATTATTATTATTATTATTATTATTATTACTATTATTTCAATCATCACTATAGGCTTATCATCATTATCTTCACTGTTATATTATTTTAAGGTGCCTACTGTTAAAAATGTAATAAATGTTTGTAGCATCTGCTAAATAAATACATGAAAAGAAAAATGAAATTTTTATTATTTAAGGACCTTAAAATTGTGAACAGTCGTGGTTTTGCTCGTACTCCTACATTTACTGAATTAAATGTTACATCGCAAAACACTGATAATTGAATATATTCTGTATTGGCAGTTCTCTCAGATGGTACTTTGTGATCCCGTCACCTTATTGGCATATATGTTCTTCGGAACAGTGTTGATCTTCTTGGGACTTATGTTCGCCGGAACAGTGTTGATTATTTCGATGCCGCTGTTGGTCTTAAAAGCCTTGAATAGGTGAGTATAGCACTATTGTTTCAACTAGTAGTCTATTACCATTATTAGGCTTCACATGTTTTCCTTTAACCTTACAGTAGAGTAAATATTGTGTTCAGTTTTTAGTATTAAGGGCTGTGTTCACCAACACTGATAAAATTTCTCGGTATCGTTGATAATAAACACTACGATTAATCCATTATCTCTGTTCCGACCGTGTTCGGAGAGTTTCCCTAGGAACGTCTTTGCGCCAGGAAAAACATGCTGGTTCAGTGTGTTCGTCAAATCAAACCAAAATAAACTGGATAACACCCATCAACATTTATTGAACTGTTAGTCACACTCATTATAATTAAACACTACCTCCAGCCATGATGGCTCTGGAAATATTCAGCCATGACCTGACCCGCGCCATGTTCTTGAGATATACGCTTGGACTATAGCGTGGCGTGGCTGTGATGCTTCTAACTGTCGTCAAAGCTGCCACCTGACAAGCACCACTCGGGAGCATGACTGACACGTGGCGCATCCGAGGCTTCTTACTCACCAGACTCACCAACAAAAAGAGAACAAAAGTATGCCAATCATTGATTTGGCAACGGACAGAGTTTGTGTATGGAACGCTTCAGGGTCCCACTGCTAGTGCGGATGACAGCTGTCCGGACTCGCCCATCCTTCCCAGGGATGACTTCCTTGATGACAGCTAGTCGCCAAGGCAATGGAGGAAGATTGTCATCCTTGACGATTACAACCATACCAGATGCCAGGTTTGGGTGACTGTCTTTCCACTTTGGTCGCTGCTGTAGACTATTAAGATAGTCACTGGACCACTGCTTCCAGAATCCTTGCTGCAGTGACTGGATGAAGCGCCACCTTGAGACATGACTGTGAGCATCTACAGTCCAGTCAGGTTCAGGAATGGATGTAAGGGGAGCTCCTATTAGGAAGTGGCCAGGATAAGGTACGAAAGGTCGTCTGGGTCATCCGAGAGCCTAGTGAGCGGTCGCGAGTTTAAGCAAGCTTCGATTTGACACAACAGGGTGTACATTTCGTCATACGTCAGGCTTGCGTTTCCAGCAGTTCTTCTCAGATGATGTTTCATGGACTTGACGCCCGCTTCCCACAAACCACCAAAATGAGGAGCATTTGGCGGGATGAAATGCCATCTACATCCTTCCTGAGCAGCATGGTCTTCGATTTCGACTCTAGTCTCATCAGATTTCAACATCCTCTCTAACTCTTCTAGCTCGTTCTTTGCCCCGACGAAGTTGGTGCCATTATCACTGTAGATGTTGGCACATTTCCCTCTTCTGGCTGTGAATCTCCGTAGAGCGGCAATGAAGGCTTGTGAGGTTAAGTCACGTACTAACTCCAGATGCACCGCCTTAGTTGCAAGGCAAACAAATAGCGCCACGTAGCACCTCTTCAATGCTCCAAAACCTTTCTATTTTAACATCTAGCTCATAATCCTTCCTGAGGAAGAGGGCTGATTGTGTTGCTGAACCATCATTATCAGGATCCGACATTCTAATAGGTCCTGATAAAACCCACCCTAACTCAGTGTTCTTCAGGACGGGAAGATCATAATTGTTCTTTCGATAGCCTTTGAGTAACAAATGCATGAATAACTCTGCTCCAATGAGCATATCTATAGGCCCAGGTTTGTTAAAGTTTGGATCCGCTAATTGTATGTCTGTAGGCAGGTTCCAAGCTCTGCAATCAATATTGCTTGCCGTGATGTTGCCAGTTATTTGTGGGAGTATGGAGCATGTAACTGTTGGTTGGAAGCTCGACGTATTGGACCGAATACACACATCGACACTCTGTGATGTAGTCACTGCGTTATTGTTAATTCCATTAATTGGAATAGTGTTCTTACATCGCCTTAACCTCAGTGCTTTAGCAAGGCTCTCGGTGATGAAATGAGATTGAGATCCGTTGTCCAGCAAGGCGCGGCATTGCTGCGAGCGGCCATCACTGTCTAAAACTTGAATCATAGCGGTGGATAACAAGACCTGAGAATGCTTCTTGAATTTCAGAGCACAATAACTTGAATTGTTCTGACTTCCATTATCAACATTACTACTGTTGCTGGACGGGGAGGCATCGTTCATGGCTTGTGGTATGACGTCAAAATGAAGTAATGTATGGTGTTTACGATTGCATAGTTTGCAGTTGCCCGACTTGCAAGAACGAACTCCATGCTGTCTGAAGCAGTTGAAGCACAGACCCTTGTTTTTAACAAACTCATAACGTTGTCTGGTTGTAGATTTAATGAAGGCGTCACACTTGTGTAACGGGTGATTTGAACCGCAATACTTGCATTCATCACTAGTTGCAACATAAGAGTTCATTTGGGGTGGTTTTCTGGGACCCCTAGGTTGGCTACTCTTTGGGGTACTGGATGAGGTTCCCTTTTGGTCACGAGCTGCAAGCATAAGCTCCAGAACTTGCGATTTCTCTTCTAGAAATGCAGATACCTCACTTAGCTTGGGGAAGGAAACACCGGAGACCTGCATCTCAAACTCTTTACGTGTACCTGCGTCCAGTTTATCGAGTACTAATTGTTGCAATAGAATTTCATGTAAAGGTACTTCCAATTTCATGAACTCAATAGCCTTTAAGTTGTTCGTTAGGTGATTATTTAATTGCCTGAGATCTGAAGCTGCAACCTTATGACAAGTTGGCAAGGACGAAAGGGCTTTTATGTGTTGTGTGGCAATTAACCTTTTATTGTTGTACCTCTTACATATAGTGTTCCATGCGACTATAAAATTATCGTTTGAAATAGGTAGGTTCTGAATTAAGTCATGAGGCTCTCCCTTAAGTACTGAGAGCAAGTAGTGGAATCGCTGTATGTTGGACAGCCTGTCATTGTTTACAATTAATCCCTGAAACGTATCATGGAAATGTATCCATGCCTCATACTGACCGTGGAACTCTGGGAGGTTAATCACTGGCAGTCTAACTTCCGCGGGAGAACAATGAGATTGTTGAGATGCATCGTTGTTCTCGCTAGCACTAACGCCTTTCTCAATTAGTGTGGTTCCTTTAGCCTCTATGTCATAATAGCTATCCTCAAACTGCTCCCTATCTCTCTCGTGGGCTTCACTGTTACCTTCGTCGTCATTCAGTTCTAGCTTGCTTTGGACTGCTGAGTATTCTTCCCACAGGGATGGTAGCTCTGCCCTGCTACGCCAGAAAACCTTAACTCCATCTGTCACAGTTTTGAGTAAATCGCCTTTTTGCATTTTGACCTAGGCCACAACTTTTAAAATGTGTTTTATAAATTCTAATATGATAAATGAGTTAAGATAAAGTGTAAAATTTATATGAGAGCCTTAAAACATGCAAAAGGGTTATAGTTATGGAAATATGTGGAGTTAAGGCATATTTCCTTACCATTTGCTTACATCATTTGAAGGAAAAATACCTTAAGTTGCCAAACGGAAGCAAAATTGCCTTAAGTCGATGTACTTAAGGCATAATTCCTTCCTATTCGGATTATATGTGTAACTATTTTTGTAGGAAACTAGTTTTTATTACATTTTCCTTCACTCAAAGTAGGATAGTTTTACCTTCATTAATGTAATCAATATCGTTCTCCGAGTGATATGTCAAATTTACGTCGTTTCCTAGGATGCCCTAGTTTTGTAAACTGGATTTCAGATTCAATTGCTGCTGACGATGGTGGAGTTGTTTCCCCTAATGTTGAGGCTACGATCTTATAGCTGACATTGTAAAATTTATCGTCTTAAGACAGTTGAAATAATTCGTAGAACATCAAAGCAGTTAGCTGCAGAAGTACTTCCTGGCTGCGGCAACTTAACTAGTGTTAGCTCAGTGTATACCATCCCTGCAATGTTGTCATCTTGTCCATTAACAGGTTGTGCTATATCCAACAAATCTGTTTCACAGTTAGTTTCTAATCCTTCCATTAACATGGACATAATTTTTGAAGATCTTGCACTACACATTCTTCCTTTTTCATCAGCCATTTTACATTATTTATCTTATTTCAAATGAAGTCAACTAGCTTGATAATAGTCTTACTTAAGTTCATTTCACAACAACAAATAATTTTAAAATATTTTAAATTAACCCTTAGAGCTGATTTGATTCACTAAAAACGAAGCCCATGAGTACTTTCTGTGGACCGGTTTGGCTTTAAGCATGCCAGTATATTACCTCAGATATATATGTGTCATCCATTGACAGAATTTTGAACTGTTTCCACAAAGATGAATGTAGACCACACTCCAGAGCGGAAGTATTTTTTGTTACATTAGCTTTAAGAGGGGTTGAACATGTAGCAATACAGAAGAAATTCTTGGGAAACCATTTGCTCAAACTCCTACTAATTGATTTTCTTTTCAATATATATACTGGAGAGCCATAAACACACTCATTCAAGGACAGCCTGCCATATATCTTACCCAAAATAGTCAGAGAGAGACCTTTCCAGAAAAAATACCACCCACAGAAAAGAGAAACACAAAAACCTTCGAGAATGAAAGAAGGTTGGATGCATATTGCTGTCCTGACTGCGACGAAGGATTTTATATTGATACCTGCTTCCATGCCAGTTTACACAATTGAAAATTTATATACTTATCAGCACTAAGTTACAAGTTACAAGGCAAAATTTGTGCTATAGGGGGGCGTAGCATTTAAATATCCACGGAGGGTAATTCCTGAGGCGGCTCTGCGGCATTTAAATGTCCGGCTTAAAGGGTTAAAATTACATTTGACCAACGAAGATAATATCACTGATTGCATCCATCCAAACTTGCAAAATTATAAGTTGCCAACATCCAATAAAAAAAAATAGCACATTTATTGCTTTCATCTGTTTTCAAGTTTAAAAATTCTAAATGCAATTTACATTACAATGTTAACTATATTCTCATATAAGGTAGTTTTTAGCCTATATAAAGAAGAAATTTTACCTTAACTCAAAGCTTCTCGATACTTAAGGTAATTTTGTTTCTGATGTGGATTTTCTACTTGTTACTCATAGGAAGGAAATTAACCTTAAATCCACTTTGAGAAGGAGATAAGGTATTTTCCTCTCTTATAATGGACATAAGGCTGATTTCCTTCTTAACGTAGCTCATTTTGGAGATAAGGTATTTTTAATAGGCCTAAAAAAAGGGCTTAGGGAAGTAAAAATTGGGATTTTATTATTTCAGCAGATGCAGAACAACATGTACATCATGGATATGCATGTAACTCATTTTCGGCAAAAAGTGGAGTTAAGGCATTTTTGCCTAGCAGGGCAGAGCTGCTTCAACCGAGAGCGTAATTTATTTACATCAGAACCATGCACAAAATTATCCACGAAGTTGCCTATGCGTGTCAAAGAACCCTTTATTATGCCTCTTTGTTTGACCAACTTATCCCGCTCACTTGACTCCATGGTAAATAGAGGACAGAAGGAAAATTACAAGGATTGACTGACCTGATAGCACTTGCTAGCTGTGATGAGAAGTCTCCCGTGTTGTGGAGACGCCGTGTAGTCTAGCCTCGAGGAGCGTGATGCTGATGAGATGATCTTGTAGCGTTGTCAGTGTTTCTGATTTGTATATTTCCGCTTCACTTATTACACCGGAGGACCACGTAATTCTACGACACTTGTTTCAAATTAACGACACTTATTTCCGGCCCAGGAGGATCAATGTTCCGACCGTGTTCGGAGCGTTTCCCTAGGAACGTCTGTGCGCCAGGAAAAACATGCTGGGTCAGTGTGTTCGTCAAATCAAACCAAAATAAACAACTGGATAACACCCATCAACATTTATTGAACTGTTAGTCACACTCATTATAATTAAACACTACCTCCAGCCATGATGGCTCTGGAAATATTCAGCCATGACCTGACCCGCGCCATGTTCTTGAGATATACGCTTAAGCACCACTCGGGAGCATGACTGACACGTGGCGCATCCGTGGCTTCTTACTCACCAGACACGTGGACAGTCCACGCGGCTGCTACCCAAACAATCTCAAATAGTAAACCTTTCGGGTTTCACCACATAGTTAGTCACCTTAGTTTTCAAAAGCTTGGTTTTTGTTTACTACAGACTTTTCCTAAGGGTAACCAACGTCATCTGGCGGTTGTTATGTGAAACAGCGGGGGGAAGACTGTCTATTGGCTTGGTTTATCCTGTTTTGCTGGCCGATATTTCACCGGTAAAGCATTAGCTTGGATATTATCGAAAAACCAAGTTACTGTAGCTGGTGAAACGCAATATGGACAATATCGCAGCTTTTCAGTCTAAAAACCAGACAGATTATCGGCGTTGGTGAACACAGCCCTAATACAAGTTTTGAGGTTTCTAAATGAAATAATATTTAATATATATTAATATTTAATATATATTAATATAAGCTATAACATTTTCGGAAACATTTGTGGGAACAAATGGAGAATGCTACAGCCAACTCAACCATTTCTTCCCTCGCGAGTGCTGATGGTGCTCAAAGCCTTCGAGAAACAAAAGAGCAACAATCAAAAGATCGACCGTTGGGCTAAATGCAAAAGTCCAGTGTATTTCATTCGTATGAGGAATAATTTTTCTATACTATCATAGGTAATCCCACGAGAGTTGACGAGTTTATCGATTTATCTGATGAAACTCGTCAACTCGAATTGAATTTATAAGACTATTCCATGAATAAAAATGTAACGAATTATACGTGCTTTGTTGTATAAAAACAAAACTAACAGCTGCGAGATCACGGCATACCAACTATGAATCAACCATCTATAAATCGATTCGAGTTACCATATAGTGACCAGTGCTACCAGTGGTGTATATAAGACATAGTTAACTTCATTCAGGTAAGCTAACAGCAGAACACAATAAAAGCAGATGAAACACCTTGCACCGAATCGAAATTCTGTTTTTAATCAATCCCGTCGCCTTGGATGAGCGGTAGCTATCCTGCCTTCCACTCCGGCGGCCCAGGTTCGTTTCCCGGCCGTGTTGGGGATTTTCAGTAGTGAAAAATTCCTTTCCCGGGTTTCGGACTGGGTGTATGTGTCCTTAGGTTCCAGCAGATAGGGGACTGGCTCACCACAGTAATAAATCCGCTGTGAATATCCCCTTATGGGATCATCAGGGGTCGCTCGCGAACCTGAGGAACACCTTTTTTTACATTTCTATTATTCCAATTTCCAAACAAGTTAGGTTGTAATAAAGTAATTATAATTTTACCATCTTATATCCTCATTTGAAAAAAAAATGCTTGGATGGTTTGCCTTTTTAACATAAAATTATTTACATAATATATAGATATCCCAGATTAAAATTATTTAAGCCTATTTCCCTTTTGTGTCAAAGAATTAAAATTACAATTCAATGACCCTATTAAAATTAATCTTGCAATTAAAAACAATGTAACATATATAAAGCCACTAAAGATAAAAATGTATGTTGTCCTTGATGTATGTAATATCAATATTACCGGTCAAAGCCGTTAAAATGAGTAAAATTGTGTAAGCACTTAGTTACCACAATGTCCATTAATTGCATTCCTCACTACAAAAGTAAACAATAATTGGACGTTTTGCCTTCTGTTTTTCTTCAAAAGCAGCAATATAGGCTCTGGCAGAAGAGGACAGCAACAACATCAAGTGAAATATCCTGTGTGTGTGTGTGTGTGTGTGTATATATATATATATATATATATATATATATATGAAGTAATTCCACTTTTAATAATTGGTATTATCTGAAACTACAAAAGATTGGTCTTACATCGATATTCCCGCAGGTCTATAATAATTGTTAACTGTAAGTTGTGACTGTGTCTGCGAGGATGTGATAGGCCTTTGGCCGCCATTCAAGTTGATTCCAGTAGCCAATACTACCGAGAAATGTGTGTTTCTGTTTCAGGCGTTTCTATGCGGATTCTTGATATATGTAAAGAAGAGCCATCTTCCTGGAACCATTTTGCAACTCCATGATCTTCAAATAAAATTACCTATTGGCAGTTAAATGCAGTTATTTTATTTGGCATAGGAAGGGACTCAGCTCATCGTATTAGGAATGTGGGGAAAGTAGGAAAACGCGTTGGTGGATGGGCATACACGCTTCCCTTTGCTCATTTCGGCAGTTTCTTATTTTCTCCACATTAAGCTTAAAGTGTAAGAGTTAAATCATAGGCGAGCAGTATTTATTTAATTGTTAGAAAATAAGAATATATTTTTCTTGTGCAGTGCATAAATACAAGGTATAAGTACCCTGCGCAGATGCACTTTTCTCTCACGCGCATATTTGCCGCAGTCTGATGGAGTATACATTTATAATATATATATATACATATATATGTATATATACATATATATATACATATGAAATATATATACATAAGTATATATACATTTTATAAAAATAAATGAATAAATATACAGTCAACCCTCGATATAATGCCCCTCTTTACTTTGCCACTCTCTCGCTGCAGCAATAAATGCAAGTTTTTTTTAGGTAGATTTCGAAGAAAAATCGACCTATTGCAATGGATACCATGTCATGATTTTCGAAAAATTCTTTTATATCTTTACGTTTCATGCTTCCCTAAGTACGAAACCACCGCCCGTTCAAAAAAGAATTGTGATATTTATATATATATATATATCTTTACACGATAGCGGCCATAATTTTGAAGATATTTGAACAAAATTTTATTATGTTATTTCTAGGCCCAATAGTTCGGACAAGTTCGTTAATGGGCAAAATTGGCCCAAGGGGGTGGTCGGGGGAGGGGGTTGAAATTTTAAAACATTTATATCTCGGCCCCTATGAAGGTTTGAGGGAAACTTTGTTTGAATAAATTAGAGTACTCCCTATGGAATTCACAGTGACACCAACAATTCGGGGGTTCGAGTGAGGGTGGGGTGGGGGTGGGGGATGAAAATTCGAAACTTTTGAAACCACGTCTTGTGGGGTATCGTTGAAAAGCTCTTGATGAGTAGTCTACAAATCAATAAATAGTTTCTTGATAGCTCTCATATGACGCGAGATTTTACTGTTTGAAAATAATAACACTTAAAAGAATTATTATAATATCATAATTTTGTCTTGTTTAGCGGCTTTGCTAATTTTATTCATTGCTGATCTTGCGCACGGCCTCCCAGAATATTATATCCTATTCTTGTTGTCAAAACAAATGATTGTAGGCTCTTCCTCTTTACCGAATTCAGTTCTTATTACTGCAGGTTTACCATGCCAAGGCTAAAGAAAAAGAGTGCTATGCAGCGACAATAAATTAAACCAAAAGCACTTCGAAATCTACCTCCGCCTGTAGGCCTGCCTAAAGGGATTTTTTTTAAAATTTATTCTGCAGATTTACAATCTGTTCAAATATGAACATACAGTAAATGGTATAAATGTCACAGTCATGATATGAGAGCTGTAAAATACAACTCTTTAAAGTAAGTCATTGAATAACAACTCTTTAAGGTAAGTCACTGAATCGGAATGCCAAGTCTAAAATCTTATGTCGATGTAAACGGTTGATTGAGGAACTATTGTCCAATAGATTGATGGCTAGGGAATTGGGATGATTGTTTAGGCGTTGCTGGTATCGAATGCTGTACAAGGTGATTTCTTCTTTAATAGTAGGGATGTCCAGGTCGTGGTGTAATGTAGCATTGGAAACCTACCACGGTGCGTTAGCAAGTCGGCGAAGAGATTTGGATTCAAATCTTCTTAAGATGTCAATATTGGAATTGCTGGCAGTGCCCCAAAGCTGAAGTCCATATGTACATACTGGCCTTATTATGGTCTTGTAAAGTATAACTTTATTATACAGGGATAGCTGAGATTGCTTATTTAATAACGAGTACAATTGTTGAAACTTTAGTTTGGCTTCTTTGCTTTTCGTAATAATGTGATGTCTCCAGGTTAGATGTACATCTAAATGAAAAGCAAGGTATTTTACATGCTCTACAACTGGAATTTCTTCGTTATTTATTTGTATTCTTGGGCATTTTTCTCGGCGTATAGAAAAAGTGATATGCCGAGATTTTGAACTATTTACCTGAATGAGCCATTGATTTAGCCAGCGTTGTAATAAATCTAAGTGATTCTGTAAGTATCCTGAGGCTAAAGTAGGATTTTCATTTGAAGCAAGAATAGCAGTATCATCTGCAAATGTTGCAGTTATGGTATTTTCTGTTGTTGGTAGATCATGTGTATAAAGAAGATACAGAACTGGCCCCAAAACACTACCCTGTGGGACACCTGACTTTATGGGATGGAATATGGAGAGTTCGTCTTTAACTTTAACTTGAAAATGTCGATCACTTAAGTATGATGTAAGCAGCAGATAATAAGGATGAGGAAGTTTTAGTTTTATTTTGTACAGAAGGCCCATATGCCAGACTTTATCAAATGCTTGTTGAATATCCAGGAAAGCTGCAGTGCAGTAACGACGTGATTCAAAATCCTGTTGTACAATGTTAACAATGCGATGGGTTTGTTCAACAGTAGAATGGCATTCTCGGAAACCAAATTGAAAGTCAGGAATTATTTCAGAGAGCAATGGTTTTAGTCGTTTCTGGAGCAATTTTTCAAATACTTTGGAGAGTACAGGCAAGAGACTAATCGGACGATAGGATGCTGCTTCAGTGGGTGGTTTACCAGGTTTAAGAATACAAATTATCTGTGCAAGTGAACGGATCTTCTCCATATGAAATTTAAAAAAAAAACCTCGTTACTATGGCAATTAATTTAGTGCCAGTGAATATAAGACAAGAGTTTTTTTTACTAAATATAGCTTGCAGTGACTTTTTTCAGTTGCAGAATTATTTTTAAACTGACGTGAATGTTAGGAAGAATATATAAAAAACATACCGTACTGTATTTCCAAGAAGTGAGTGTTCCCCTGCTACTAACTACAGTGTGTCCCACGCAAGAGTTGGCCAATCATGCGGGTTTCTGCGTCGCGCCGACTACAGCTCTAACTCCCGAGCGAGTGGGTGAAATATCTACGCTAATAAAGCCGCTAATGGCGTTATGATTCAGGTTCTCACATTTACAGTTGGAATTACAATGAAAATAACCACGTACCTCATCATAAGAGATGTTGGAAATGTCCTCCTCTTGCATCCACACAACACTGGAACCATTTTAAGAAATTTTCTTTCACGCGCATAAATTCAGCTCCCGAGATAGAATTAATTTCTCTTCTGATATTGTCTTTAAGTTCTTCTAATGTATGGGGGTTTGATACTGTTAGAAGAACTTAAAGACAACATCACATAGGCCTATCACAAGAGAAATGAACTCTGTCTCGGAAGCTGAACTTATGCGCGTGAAAGAAAATTTCCTAAAAAGGTGTCAGTGTTGTGTGGATGCAAGAGGAGAACATTTCCAACATCTCTTATGATGAGGTACGTGGTTATTTTCATTGTAATTTTAACTGTAAATGTGAGAACCTAAATCGTAACACCGATCGCGGCTTCATTAGCGTAGATATTTCACCCGATCGCTCGGGAGTTGGAGCTGTGCCCGCCGCGCAGCAGGAACCCGCGTCATTGGCCAACTCTTGCGTGGGACACACTGTATAAATATAGTGCGGTGGAATGCGGAAGCTATGTTAAGAAGTTGGACAGACAGCCTGCATGAGGGTGTAACAGGTAGAAAGACCTCTTCATACAATGAGACATCCCAAACTTTCACTTCATTACACTACGCTACAATCACTCAATTACAGTTAATCACTTACATGGACCCACAAGATTTTCAACTCCTTTGTGTGCTGTAGCACTGGACATATAGTGTAATAAATCGAGTTACTGTACAGTATTTTATTTTGTTCTAAATTCTCTATTTGCCTTTTATTTAATTTTTTTTCATAATTAACAAAGCACTATATTATGCCATTATTAATTTAAAAATTAAATTTCGTTTAGTGCCACTAAATGTCATAGAACGGATGGTGGCATTATATCAAGGGTTGACCGTACATGTTAATATTTTAATCTTTATTGGTCCCTGTCCTAGATCCTATCAGTGGCCTCTTTATGCACTGCACGATTTATGTTTTACTAATTGATAATTACATAGATTATTTAAATTATTTATAACTTGATCTAACGGATAAGTGTTTGACTTTATTAAAAAGAGTTCAAAAACTTAATAATGAAAGAAGACATTCATAACTTAAAACCACACTAACTACAGTGAATGCCCAATCCTGGATTTTTGTAGATTTGTGATGATGAATGGGAGGTCGCGCCTAAGCATACCACACCTTCAACAGATGCAGTACACTCCCGCGTCCTCATTACCAGCTCATCATCAACCAGGTGAGTACCAGTCCTCACCGGAAGCCAGATTTCAGGCATCGGCGTCGACCAGCAGATTATGCTGGCAACACGAAGTCATATCCTGGTGTATTAATAGCTACGAGTAGTTTGTCTTATGTCATAATTAGAGGCCGTATTTGTAACATCGATAAGCGCGAAATTTTATAAAACAACCTCCCTTAGCTATATTTAGCTTTTATATGCTTAAAATACCAATGTGAACCAAATTGTATCCACGAATTATCGCGAAATTTACTCGATTCCGCGAAATGTGTCTATAAGCACAAAATATGCACCTTCTGTCCGTAAAGTGGGAAATGAGCACGAAAATGTGCCTTAAAATTACAATATTGTGTTTTGGTGTACTGTATTTTAAGTTCTCAGCAGCATGCTTTTTTTTCTGCTGTTTCTGTGGCTGTCGAAGATTTACCGATACATCGATATTTCTGATCGATTACAAAGATTGCAGAATTTACGCAAAGATCGTCTGTGATCTGGTTTGTACTGTTGAATACACTCCTTTCCTGCAATGTCTTTGACAAGTTTGCGATGCCTATGATCGATTACAGCTGCAGAAGAGTGTAGAATGTTTGTTATTTGTATTCAACAGATTTCGTCTTTTATCCACAGTGGTATGGTTGGCACTTCTGTTTGCAAATGGCTATCTGATGGTGTTTAATAGAAATTACGATAATATTTCTCGTCATTATATTTGAACATTAACTCTAATCATGCCTAAATCGAAAGTTGCTTCAGTTCATACAAGGGCAGATGAATATAGAAATAGGGGGCGGGTGTTAGTTCATGTAAGTAAACAAGCAAAGTTTATCATTGCGCAATGCTCCCAATGTAGTGTAAGTAATTTAGAAATAGAAGGAAGTTAACACCGAAATCAGCCATTTTATTTCACCAATAAATCAGGGCCCTAGTCATAATGTATCCTTGTGCGTCAATGTCTTACTGGTGTTAACCGTGTCTATTAATTATTATATATTGTCTTCTTTAGGCTTTCTGGGAAACTCTATTTGTTACTTCATCCAAAAACATCTCTTATTATGTTGCCTATTTGCCTACCTTGAAGCAGTCTCTGAAAGGGTTCCCTTAATTGAGCAGTGTTTTGGCATTCCCAAACCAAATACTCAGGAGTACCTATTCCCCCACACGAGCATGCGATAGCTAAACCATATAGGGTTCATGGCTCGTAACAAAGTGGATCAAACCTTAGGATGGCTACAGATGTCGCAATTCTTGTCTTTCGTGCATGTTCTTGAAAATACCGTAATTCCTACGTCCTGTGTTGCTTTCTTCCCGTCTGGTTTGCCACATATGAAGAATCGCATTCTTCACATCCCTTATTGTTTCAACTCGAGTGTTATGGATGAACTCGGCGCGAGATTGTATTCCTTTCTTTTACCTAGAAAGTAGCTCCTTTTTGCATTATAAGGATATTTAGTGGTGTAACCCCAAGGACTGTAGTTAAGGCATCAGTCGCCGTTGCTCTGTAAACTACTGTTAGTTATAGATTCCCCTCTGAATACTGCGGAGCTTCGCAGCTGGCTTGATGTTTTTTAAAAGATGTCTCCAAATGCCTGCACCACACCCCACCTTTGATACCAGTGTACCTCATGATACAATTTCATCACTCTTGGACGAAGAAGAAATTTGGTCATTCCAAGGCTGATGAATTCGTTCATCAGTCTATTGGCTTTTGGACTTAATCGTTCAATATGGGGCATAAAAGTAAGCTTTCACCCATGTCAATATGCCTAGGTATCTTAAGCATAATCCCTTAAGCTTTGCCATTTATTTTGAGCCTTGGGTTACGTAAAAAGTTTCCCTTCAAGAAAGAGTAAGTTGTTTTTGCTGGCGCCACTTTAAGTTTTACGTCTGTACATCAGTTACCTAGTATATCTCAAGTCCTATTTGTTCTGCATCCCAATTCCCGTCTTGAGTCTGCCTCAAACCACAAAAGTAACTCATCTTCGAAAGCTACCAGTCCAAGTGGGTGATTAGATTCTGCCAGTCTTACGAGTCCAGGTTCCATTCCCACATCCCAGAAATTAGGGTCACAAACAGATCCTTGTGGGCACCCTTTGCTGGATTTTTTCGTGGTTCTTCAACAAAGTCTGCTAATTTTATAATGAGGTGTAACGGTGATTAGGCATGTTTTTAGACAGTGACCTATATTGGTTCATAATTAACAATATAAATTTTATTCATATCCTTTATTTTTTGTTTATCAAACAATACTTTGATTTTTCACCTTTCCATCTCAGCTTACACACAGCTGGTGTGAAAAAATTATCATTCCACTACGAACCTACTAGTGATTTTCTATGAAAACCGGGTCTTAAAGCACTTACGAATTTGTAAGTGCCACTGGGTTGGTATCTTAAATTGAGAACGCGTGGAGGTATACCGGCATATGTGATCAGTTAGAGAATTTAATGTTATACCGGCATGTTGTCATGGTACCTCAGTTGGTAAGAGCAGCGGCACGAAGTGCCGAAGATCCTGGTTCAATTCCCAGCTATGACATTGATTTATTTTTCAGTCTGACTTCACCTTTCCATCTTAGCCTACATACGGCCAGTGTGAAAGAATTATCATTCCAATACTTTAATCCAATAAATAAACAAATTTATAATTGAACAGATTAAATAATATTATTCCTTTTAAAATTAGCCTTTGACCGCCGGCGTGATCTTGTGGTTAGCGTCGCTGACTTCAGATCCGTTGGCCCGGATTCGATCCCCGGTACCTCCTCGGATTTTTCTGAGGTAGGGACGTTTGGCAGGGGAGCACTCAGCCTCGGGATTCAAATTGAGAAGCTACTTGATAGAGAAATAGCGGCTCCGGTCATGAAAACCACCATTAACGGCCGTGGGTGTCGGCATGCTGACCACATGCCCCAAATCCTGCCATCTACCTGTGGTAGATGACGCAGCGGTCGGGTGGTAGGCCAAGTCCCCTCCTGGGATGTAGCGCCACAGAGTTTAGTTTTTTTAATTAGCAGACTTGATTATTCATTACTGTATTCTTGAGTACTCTCTCCTTCTGCTTCCAGCTGTAATTAGACTTACATAGTGGTATATTAGGCGAAACCTCTCCATATTACTGAACCCATTTAGTATACAGGTCAATAGTAGCCACAATCTAAGTTGAGATGGAATTTATTAGGTAGAATGTGATTTTGATTACATAATGATTAAGTGCCGTATATTTTTATTATTATGGAGAGAAACTCCAACCTAGAGTAAATAAAGTAGTTGAATACTGAAAAGTAGAAGTAATTGCTTTATTATATAAAATGGTGATGGGTATGAATAAGTCTTGGTAAACACGCAGGTATTATTGTGGAAGCCCAAATTTCGTAAAGAGGATTTTAAGCGAGAATGTATTTTCCCAGGTAGACTGAACGTGACTTTAAATAATAGACAAAGGATTTGGTAGTAGAAGGAACTCGTATGCAGGGAGAAAGCTTTAGCTACAGCCCGTCTTTGGATTATAGAACTAATTATGTTACAGAAAAGAAACACAATCAGTGTAAAAGCGTGTGTATTGTAATTTAAGGAAAAGAGGATATATAATCAGTATAACTTAAACTTAAAGATTAGCAAGAAGGCACGTTTCATGAAAGTTTAGGGAAACACATTATAAATAAAATTGCTTCTGACTTACAAGACAATAAGTGGTAAAACCTGCAAATTCCACACATTTATGAGAAGACATGTTTTGGGTAGCCTATTTGGGGAAAGCCACACTACAAAATTAAAAATGTGTAATAATTATGTAGCGTGTCTTACCTCAAGAGATCGTCCTATTGGTTGGACACTCATATTTCATCAACCAATAGAATGATGGCAATAGGCTATGTGATAAAGATTTATTATCAAATAAACGCTTAGTGGGCGTATCGTTTTGTGTAAAAATTTCACTTAGTTCTAGATTTTGAGTGATCCAAGTTAATACTGTATCTTCAGGTGGTGTAAAAGTGATCACTGTATCTTCAATGTAGCATATAACCCGTGTGTGAAGTTTCAGTCAGATAGTTCGGTAAATAATATAAGTGAGTTTTACCACTTAGAAATCTTTTTCACTAATTTATGTTTGTTAATTACATGAATTGCATTGGTGTGAAATTGTGACTGTGTTGTTTAAGTACTCCAATAATTACAATAAAATATAGTTTAGAGAATTTGAATAAAATCTATGGGACTTTTATTAGACAGTTTGTAACTTCACAATTCAATCCAATTAGTTGTGCTGAAATGGAGTCAAGTGTCTGATGACCGATTGACAGCCAGGGAAGGTGAGGATTTATAAATGTGGACACGATTGTGATCCTGGCGCCCAGAACCAAACTACAAGATCTTCGCTGGATATTGTAAGTAAACTTGGGTCTCATGTGCACAATTGAAGTAACATAGAATCTCGCCGCAAAGTATGCCAAACACTAGTCCTGGGACCATAATTATGTTTTGGCTGATTCAGTAGATTTATTATTTTACTAGCAGGTAACCGCGGCTTCGCGAACGATAATTAATTAAAAAATTGAGAGCAAAGTAATTAAAACATTATATTTAAAACGAATAATAATTATAACGAAACAGCTAAAATTCCGGCTTTGGAGTGCATTCCATGATTAGATGGGAAAAAAGACCTCAGATTCGAGTTTCCTGGCCCAGAAAACCCATTCATAGTGAGTTACGTCCAAATGGATCAATGTTGACCGATTTAGGCCTACATTCACTATCGCTCTTCCGTCTATGTTGAAAATTTCAGATGTCTGCGTGCCTTGACATTTTAAACAAACAAATCGACCAGGAGTGAGCTCACTTTTTTTTAGTAAAATTTAGCCGGCCGTAGGCCAATTTTCATGAATTATTTATCTTCTTTAGAGTTTTGTTACACACAAACACTTATGCCCGAGGCGGGACTCGAACCGACAGCCTCCTTCACCACGGATCTAAGACCTTAGGCACCCCGGCTAAGGAGACAGACAGAATCGAAGCGATCCGTAATCCTATGCGATATATTTTTAAAATAGCGATGAATTATTTCCTACTTCAGGGGGAGAGGAACGGCAAAGCCACCTGCAATTGATTTAACAAATGAAATGTATTAGGCGAGATTGCCCCGGTACCGGTCAGGACTCGTTGCCGGTCAACAAGGTTTCCTCTAAAATGGCGAGACAACACGGACTGTATGCGAGGAATAAAGTTCTTGTTGGCCGGTAACGAGACCTGACCTGTACCGGGGCAATCTCCCCTACTGAAAACTGATGATTTGATAGCGCTAAAAATTCACGTTTTCTGCCAGTTTTTCACTCATAACTCGCGAACGAAAGCGAAAATTTAAAATCCGGTTTCGAGGAGCATTCGGCCACCCTACAATCCACCTATGTTTGAAATTTTAGATCTCTGCATTTAGGCCTAGTAGATTTCGCTGGACATCACAGACAGAAAGACAAACACTTCCTCCTTTCATTATTTTAAACGACTTGCTTTAGATGTGATGCATTTGTTGTAATTTCATTCTGTTAATATTCTGTCAATATTATAATTATTCCATTTATTCCTTCACATAGGCCTACGCTTATCAAACTGTAAACTCAATAGTCTAATACAGCGTTTCTCAACCTATGGTCCGCGGACCACTGGTGGTCCGCGAAGATGGTGCAGATGGTCGGCTGACGTAATTAAAACATATAAAGCAAGTGGAAAGTAAAGAAGTAAAATTTTTCCACACATTTCATTATAATGACCTAGAATTAATACCCCAAATATTAAGAATATAGGCCTTCTTTTAAAAATGGGATGTAAAATTAGGGGTCCGTACAATTTTTTTGGCATTTTATTGGTCCTCGGGTTCAAAAAGGTTGAAAAACGCTGGTCTAATATAGTCAATATTGGTCTAAACTCAATAGTTTTGAAATATGGCCTATTAATTCAATGTGGCACTTTGTTACATCAGTTGACATGATTTATTTTCTCATATTCGTTGAAACGCTAAGGTACGCAGACGATATTGCGGTAACTTATTATCGGAAAGTAAAGAAGACCTAGAAAAGATGTTGGAAACTATGGAGCAGGTCATAGAATCCTATGGACTAAAGGTAAATAAAAGTAAAACCAAAATTATGGTCTGTGGAAACAAGGAACAGCCAAAAATTAGAATAAAGGTAGGAAATCAAACACCAGAAGAACTAAAGGAATTTAATTATTTAGGAAGCAAAATTATAAAAGATGGAAAAAGTGCAAGAGGAATAAAACACATGATCTATTCAGCCAAGCAGGCATTTAGCAAAATGAAGTCATTGCTAACTTCAAAAAATATCTCAATAGACATTCGAAAACAATTTCTGACATCCTATGTTTGGAACATAGCGCTTTATGGTTGCGAAACTTGGACGATAGCAACAACAAAAAAAGAAGAAGAAGAAGATTGCAAGCCTTTGAATTGTGGTGCTACAGAAGAATGTTAAGAATACGATGGATTGACAGAGTCACCAATGAGGAAATAATAAGAATAATTAATAGTGACAGGAAAATCATATACGTAGAGTCCCGAAAATTCAGTCTAATGTGGACCGAAGGGTGGCCGAGTGTCTGAAAATGACGGGTTATCGAGAAAGGTTTTAAAAAAGAATAAGTACAAGTGTTTCCTCAGAAAATACAGTACATGTATGTATTGGTTGCTTGAGAATACATAAGGCATAAAGCTGTCTATAATGAAAATTAACTAGCCGACTTTGCAAAAATACTAGCTATGCCTACATTTTTTAAAGAAATGCGTAATATCCTGTTGTTTTCCGCACTGCACTCTGCGTTTTGCCCTGCCAGGGTGTGCTCGAGTTATCCGGACTGCCGGGATATCGGGTGCCGAGTTTTCGGGACTCTGCTGTATTATTAAACAGAGGCGGAATTCACTGTTAGGACACTTAATCAGACATCAGAACTTTCTGCTTACTATAAGTTGCATGTTCTTTCACAAGCGATCACACAGACTTCAAACTTATATAAACTTAAACATAAATAATAAGACAATAGAGAGAATTGAATTTATTTCTTTTTTAGGACTAAATGTTGACAGTATCCTTTCTTGGGAATCTCAAATTGACAAAATTAAGAAGAAAATTCTTCCAGTAGTCGGTATTATAAACAGATTAAGTCTTTCAGGAATGTCCAGTCGGCTAAAACCAAATATAAGGTGCCAAATAGGCTCCGCCCACTCGATATTCGCCTTTTATTTTTCAGTGAACAGGGTGACCAAACTATCCTTGTATATTGTCGCAGACACTCCCGACCATACCAAATATTAAAAATGCGAGTGTGCCCCTTGTACCAAATATTAAAACTGCGAGAGTGCCCCTTGTACCAAATATTAGAAATTAGAGAGTAAGTGCCTTGTACCCACAGGTTTGCCTTGTACCCAACGGTTTGTCAGACTGTTTATCCTCGAAGAATTCGCTAGATCATGGTATAAAAGAAAGTGCTTCGCTGGGGGTGGGTCAGTGCGGGTTATGCCTCATGCGACGATGCACCTTATATTTGGTTTTTCCCGTCCAGTCAACTTCTTAAAATGGTATATTTTTCTTTAATCCACAGTCATCTTACTTTATGAACATCATATGGGGCAATTGCAAAAAAGCCTACTTCTTGAGCTAGAAGTAATTCAAAATAGAGCGATTAAAATTATGTTTAATATTCCCTTTAGAACCCATACTAGTGATACATTCAAAATTTCTGGAATCAAACCACTTTCTGTCTCTACAAATGCAGCAATAGTCAGTCACATTCTATCAAATATAAACTTATTAAATCCAACACCACCTTAATTACACCCGAAGATGTTCATCTCCATAACACAAGACAAGTCAGTCATCTTTTTGTAACTCATAGCAAATCCACTACGTATGGCCTAAATGGAATATTACCTCATGCTATAAAATTGTATAATAGCCTATGTTCCCTGAAAAGTGTGTCCAGTTCCATTAGAAATTTTAAACCAAAAGCATTATCATATTTTTTAGATGTCTACTTTAGTCAGTAGGATAGTTATAATATATTTTGTGAAGTAGTATAAAAAATGCACATTTCAAAATTGCTTAGTAAGTTATATTTCAATTTTTTTTTGTAGTTTGAGTATGTTGGTCACAGTGAATTTGTTATAGCCTAAAGATAAAATTGTAGTAGGGCAAAAATAAAATAGGGCGCCCAAGATTAACTTACATAAATGACATCAAAAGTGAAACCGGATGCAACACATATGGGTCATTCCATATGGAAATCATCCAATTTTTTTAAAAATGGTTGCATGACCATTTTAGAAAAAATTCATTTTTTGTATATGAGTTCATACATGTTTCAAGATATCAAATCAAGTTTTCAAAAAAATCTTGTGTTCTTGGTTTCCCAGGGGTGTCCATTTTTCAATCCTGGTGTAACACATTTTTTGCGAATGTAGCTGATTACAAACATTTTCATAACTCAACAACCATAAGAGTTAGAAATTTGAATTATGAACCATTTTGTACCTATTGAAGCGTACTTTCAGAAATACTTTGTTTTCTTCAACACAAAATGTTTCATATGAAAATATGAGTTTGAAATTCGGGTAAATTTTTCAAAAAAGAATCACTTTTTGGGCCAAAATTTATATGAGAAGGAAGTGATTATAAACATTCAAATTTTTTTATGTTCAAACCTGCATGTGATTTGACTGTGAGGAAAAAATCAGGGTCTAAAAATATCCCTTATTTCTAAACTGGCTTCAAATATTAGCGTTTTTCAGATTTAGACTATGTTTGGACTTAAATATCTCTGATGGGCACCCTTCAAAAAATCTGAAAAGTTGCATAAAAGAAGCCTTTCATGTTCCTAACTCACAGTTAAAATTTCTATTTCTAGAAACAACTCCTTCTATTAATTTGATAGGACTGAAATATCACACTTTCACATTTATGTAGTTTCTCCCAAATGAATAAGATTAAATGCGCACAAACGTGCATAAGGTGAGTTATTCTGCACAAAACTTATGAAGTGATAAATGTCTTTCTATACACTTTTCAACATAGAAATACACTACCCTAAAAAGTGTGATTTTTCAGTTCTATCAAATTAATAGAAGGAGTTATTTCTAGAAATATAAATTTTAACTGTGAGTTAGGCACATGAAAGGCTTCTTTTATGCAACTTTTAAGATTTTTGAAGAGTGCCCATCAGAGATATTTAAGCCCAAAAACAGTCGAAATCTCAAAAACGCTAATATTTGAAGCCAGCTTAGAAATAAGGGATGTATTTTTAGACCCTGATTTTTTCCTCACAGTCAAATCACAAGCAGGTTTGACCATAATTTTTTTTGAATGTTTACAATCACTTCCCTCTCATATAAATTTTGGCCCAAAAAGTGATTCTTTTAAAAAAAAATCTACCCGAATTTCAAACTCATATTTTCATATGAAACATTTTGTGTTGAAGAAAACAATAAAATATTTCTGAAAGCAAGCTTCAATAGTTATAAAATTATTCATAATTAAAATTTCTAACTCTTATAGTTGTTGAGTTATATGTAGTTACTCCCAAATACGCTACCCTAAAAAGTGTGATATTTCAGTTCTATCAAATTAATAGAAGGAGTTGAGTCAAGAAATAGAAATTTGGATTGTGAGTTAGACACATGAAAGGCTTTTTTCATGCAATGTTTCAGATTTTTTGAAGGGTACCCATCAGAGATATTTAAGACCAAATATAGTCAAAATCTGAAAAACGCTAATATTTGAGGCCAGTTTAGAAATAAGGGATGTATTTTTAGACCCTGATTTTTTCCTCACAGACAAACCACATGCAGGTTTGAACATAAAACAAATTTGAATGTTTACAATCATTTCCTTCTCATATAAAATTTGGTCCAAAAAGTGATTTTTGGGAGAAATTTACCCGAATTTCAAACTCATATTTTCATATGAAAAATTTTGTGTTGAAGAAAACAATAAAGTATTTCTGAAAGTACGCTTCAATAGGTACAAAATGGTTCATAATTCAAATTTCTAACTCTTATGGCTGTTGAGTTATGAAAATGTTTGTAATCAGCTACATTCACAAAAAATGTGTTACACCAGGATTGAAAAATGGACACCCCTGGGAAAACAAGAACACAAGATTTTTTTGAAAACTTGTTTTGATATCTTGAAACATGTATGAACTCATATACAAAAAATGAATTTTTTCTAAAATGGTTATGCAACCACTGTTGGATGATTTGGCGTGGAATAACCCATATGCAGAACTGAAGGAATTGGTCATGAATAGAAGTAGATGGAGAGCTGTCACAAACCAATCGCAAGATTGGCAACTATAAGAAGAAGATTTGTTCTCACAACAATAAGTCACCGCTACCGGGAAACGTGAAATCATTCAAGTCACCAGGAGAACTCAAAATTTCCTGCCATCCTGATCTCATGAAGTCTCTAAGGTAAGACATTAGAGTGAGTGGTTTCTGTTTGTTTAATTCATTAACTAGTTCTAGACACAGAATAGTAGTTGCTTGGTCGATCATCTCGCAGATTCATTATAGTTTTAACGTTTAATAAGTAATGTTTACCTATGGATAAAACTGAAAAGAAATCGTGAAACAAAGTTTCCCTTGGTTGTGTTCATTCCTAGTATAAGAATTACGAAGGATCGTTATTAGTATGAGGAAATAAATATCTGCTAGAACAGCCATTTCATAATCACGGGTGGGACATTCTAGGATATTATGAAAACTATTTTTGTTTATTACATATCATAAATAATGAACTAGAATTGGTTCTTCACATTCTGTGAAATTTACAATGCTTTCTCCTTCACACTACATGCAAAGCATTAAGTTATTTAAAATTTATTTTAAATATTTTAAATTTGTTTTTCAAAATCTATTACGGGTGGGACATAATTTGGACACTGATTTTAATGATGTAAAACAAAAGTTCATTTGCTGCTCTGCTATTACTTCTAGGGTCTTGATGTTGTTATTAATGAAGCTATGATGGATTAAATACAAATTATAAACAGTTTCCAGATTGTCAGAACATTTATTTAACTCATCAATAATAATTTAACAAAACTATCACCATTACGGGTGGGACAAAAAGTCACTGTTTGTTAATCTTATACCAAATTGTACTTTAAGAAGTATATTTTCTCAAATCAAAATGGACATAGCTGATTACTCTTGACTACATGGTATTAAAGAATGTTAAAATAATGCTAAAAATGGCAAAAGAAAGAAACTCAACGCAATAAATAAGTAAACTGACAGATTTTACAAGGAAACAACTTCAAGTACACCTAAGTACTTAATATTCAGTGAATTTGAGGTTTTAAACTTATATTTGACCATCCAATTACAATAATTTTATAACATCTCTCTTTGAGGGAAAACTTCCCATATTTTATGAAATGGCTGAGAAGTAGAATTTGATATGATATATTGTGGATGCCACTTCTAAAAGACTATTTTTTCCAAGAACTGCCTCTACCTGCTGCCACCCTAATCCTCTTCGACCTGTCCATCAGTGAATAGAGAGGCAATTAAACCTATTCACACTTATCTGCAGTCCAGAACAATATTGCAAAATACCTACCACAGCACATTTACTTCACTTGAGAAGTGGTGAATGACAGCGGCAACACTGGGAAACCCCACGCGACTACAAGAGCACCTGTTCTTTTTCGGTGCAGATTTTCGGATTAGGGAATAATGCTATTATATTATTTTGTAGATAGACGATGTTTTGGGACGAGGTCTTCTTAAAAATGGCACGAACAGTAATTATTAGGGCAAGGTATTTAATGACCATAAAATAGTGAAAATATGCAAAGTAAAAAATGCATTTATGACCTTAAAATAATGAAAAATGAAAAAGAAACTTAAAAAATGACCAATAAATGCATTATTATTACTTATAATTACTTTTTAAGTAATGAATTGTTCAAAGCAATATACATGTGCCTTAAATATGAATTTACAATTAAAAACACACCTATTTTGTTATTAAAGAAGTAAGTAAATATACACTACTTGGACACCCTTAGAGGGAAAGAATCTGAACTGGCATGACCATCAAATTTCCCCCAGCAAATATGTTCCATTTAAAAAGAAAGAAAAAATAATTCTTTATTGCTACAAGAAAAACTGCTATGGTATTTACAATAAATTTGAATTAAAATGAATATTGGCGGATATTCTCAAATAAAAGCGATTGTCTGTTGCCTGAAAGTAACGATTAGTAACTTACATGAAAAAGCTCCTCTCTGCCTCCACTGAAACATGACCTAAAGTGCCAAAATTGACCTAAAAATGCCAAAAATGACATCAAAATTGCCAAAAAATTACATATCTCTTGAAAATGACGAAAAATGCAAAATAAGGTGGGAAAAAATGCAAAAACAAATTGCCCTTATTTAATCAATTACCCATTAATGATACACATTTATATATATATATATATATCCAAGCTATATTTTAACCTTAATATAAAAAAGATGCAAAATCATCAAATGCCTTGCCCTAGTAATTATACACAAGCAACGTTGCATAGTTCATGGCCGTGTAGACAGCTAATCTCTATCTATATAAAAGGCTTTGTCCTGACTGACTGACTGAATGATTGATTGACTGACTGACTGACTGAATGAATGACAGGAATCAACGTACAGCCTAAACTATAACAGGTAGAGACTTGGAATTTTGACAGTACCTTCGCTTCATAATGTAGGTGCTCACTAAGAAAGGATTTTGAAAAATTCTGATTCTAAATGCCAAAAATTTAATGTTTTTGAAAATACTTAATCCATTTTTACATAGAATTATCAAAACAAATTCACAGAACGTATTGTTAACCAGTGGTATCAGTTGGGCTTGGAAAAACAAATGAAATTCACTTTTGACAAATAAGGGAATTTATCAAAATAATTTATGTTATAAATAAATATTACAGAATGAAATCCACTAAAATAATGGAATCACATAACTTTCTCTACCCTGGACATTGAGAAAACAAAACGGGGTATGGTAATGTGTATATTATTATATTATATCGCAGGTTTTTGGAGAGAAAAGTATGAAAGTGATAATGCTTTATGGTAACATAAGAGTGGGAAATTTCCCGCCTCGATATTACAATTTTATGTTACAGGAATTTCTGTTTCTTCTTATTTAAACCTCTACCAGGCTTGCTGTGCACTGTACAAGCGATGGGATGCAACATTCTAGATCCTCTATGAGCCATAAAAAACTATATCAATCGTTTTCTGAGGGAATAGTTTGAGTGTAATAAGTCGTTCTTCCTATTTCAAATTATAAATGCCTATATAAGGACCTAGAATTTAAAATTGAAAATCCTTCATAAGCTAATTTCCAATTACAAAATACAAAACCCGGGCGACGCCGGGTCTTTTAAGCTAGTCCTATAATAAAGTCAGAAAGAATAGGCGGCTTAATCCCATAGTAGAGGCGACGTTCTGGGCCCTATTTCATAAAACTTTACAGGTGTGACATATAAGACAATTATGTCAAATCTGACAAATTTGTCAATATGTTATGACAATTGTATTTTTCATAAATAGGCCTATTACAACTTTTCCTTACAATACAGGCAAATTAATGTAAATTGTCAAGACTAAAAGCAACCTTTTCATAAACACGACAATTTTATGTCACCTAAAGATTACTTTAGTACATTGTAGATGGCTCTCATATATGCGTACGATAATCGATCTCAACATTGAATGTGATACCTAAGCAATCGATTATTACTATCGAAAATAAGTGATTTATATTTCTCTTTTAATGCAAAGTCACTGAAATTGAAAGTTAGGTTAATCCGTTGCCTAAAAACCCTGCGAGGTCTCATGTCTATTTTTTTTCATTACTTTCACTGCTACCAATATCACTACTACTAGTTTTCATTATTAACAAGACAATTTAGCAAGCTTATTAACAAGAAAGTTTAAATCACGAAACACACTTTGACAAGTTATGCCACACATTTACATAACCTACTGACTTGGCCTACATATGAAAGATTGCCTGTCACTTCTGTAATGACAATTCTACATTTTTTGTAAATTTGTAAATATGTCAACAAAAAGTAATGTTTCATAAATGGTAGGTATCCTACAATTTGACTTATTTCTCAGACTTTTACTTGTAAACTCAAAAGTTTTGAGAAACAACAATATGTAAAATTGTCATACAATTCTACAAAATTGTCATGACATTTATGTAAAGTTGTCAGCTTTTATGAAAAACGGAATTGTCAAAATGTAAACTTGTAAAACAATTATATGTCACCTGTCACCTGTAAAATTGTAACTTTTATGAAATTTGGCCCTGGTTGTGTAGATAGTTTTCCCATTCCACTGTTTTCCTGTGTATGTTTTGTGTACCTGAATCTTGCCCCGTTCTACGTCGCTCTGTACGAATGTCAGTTATTGCCAAGTCAAGCGATGTTGTGATTAATGGATAGTGTTACAGTCGAAGATTGGAGAAAATGCGTGGCACACTCTGAGAGACTCCAGTAAAAACTCAGAAGGGCAGACATCATTATCGAAAGAGTTTATGTGAATTTAGATAGTTGTAGGAACAGTTCTGACGAGGACAGTGACAATGATCAGGAGTTATACATAGGATTTGTTGTGATAAACAGAAATCGAGGTTTACAGTCTGACACAATGAACCTATTATTCTGTGTTTTACCATTTAAAATATAGTATCTAATGGTAAATAAGATCTGTACTACACGACTGACAATTTATTATCAAATGTAAGTTAAGGATTAATATAATCTATCCCTTTATTTTAAAATTTTTAAAATTCAAATATAAGATGTGAAATTAATAGAAGAACTGCAATATTTATTGAACGTTGCGCTTGTCCGACAAATAGCGTAGGTTAATGAAAATACCGCAAATGAAGTTTATTTAACAATTATCTTTCACTTGACATTAATTAATGATGAAACATAATTGCAGAGCATAGCAGATGGCGATGTTCAGGAAATCAAACACCTTAAATCAGAATGAATGGTTACCGGTATCTGTGATGCATTATGACAAATAATTTATTTGTAGATTCCTGGTATACTGTTGTAAATCTATTTCTTACAAATGTGTCCCTGCTGTAATATTCACCTGTTTTTTTTTAACTGTAGGCTCATGATTGCCCTTGATTTGGTGGTACGTGCTCCAACTGTTTATGCCACACAATAAGTATTTTTTTGATAAATCCATTTTTATTTTTTTTCTTCTTTCCCCCCCCCCCCCCTTCTAATAACTGATCGAAGTCCTGTGTTTCTGTTTGCCGGTACACCATGTAGTGCATATGTTGATTCCCAGTTATAGGTCTATTTGAATAGTTATCTCTAATGGAATTAACTTGGAACTGAACTTGCTTTTTATATCACCGATGTCACTGCTGCTTTGAGGTCTTCATCGGTTGGGAACGCTTTTCCACCCAGAAAGTACTGTCTGACTGTGAGCTGAAGGCCGAGCTGGTGGCATAGTGGGGGAAAGACATAGACAGTAAATGCAAGCGCATGGTAAGGTAGTGGGGGAACGCTAGCTCGGCCTTCAGCTTGCAGTCAGACAGTACTTTAGCTCCGGAAACAGGTGACAGCGCAGGGCTGTAAGGATTTTTATATATCTGATTTTAATTGATGGTGTCTCCACATGGTTTAAATATTAGAAAGGGTTAGTCTGATTTGCAGTTTGGGAATTTAATTTTTTCCAAATGGCGTTCTGCCACATGCAAGAAGATCTCTTCAGATGGTTTCCAGAAGGACATGTCTTTCATTTCGTTCATCACACCACTTGTTTCGCAATACCTGTTGGCAGGTATTTGAAAAGGAGAATCAAAGTCATTAGGAATAAAGGGCAACTAATAGGCTACGAAATAGAGAAAGGATTGCTCAGTAACAGTAAATAACATAAATATCAATATACCTTACTAACCTAAAGTTAGGCTCAGACATTCTATTGGAGATATTGCCTCTTGCCATTAAGATTTCTGAATATCAGGGCCTATTATTATTATTATTATTATTATTATTATTATTATTATTATTATTATTTGTAACATATCGTTAAATTGCAACGGTGTCACTCGCATATAAATATAACACGACTCTGTATCCGTTTAGATCATTTTTGGAATCCAAGTATGGTAGTCTCCAAAGAACTAATTCTCTCCGAATGTAGGACGAACCCACCAATGACGAGTAGATCTTCTGTTTAGTGATTTTTGTTCTTAATTCCTTCCTTTCCTTCTTATCAGAATATACGAGAGTCGTCCAGAAAGTAAAGAACGATTTGGCATAATTAAATAATAACGGAAGATATGAACCCAAAACTTTATTTACAAATATACAGTACCTCATTCTATTTCTCAACGTAATCGTCATTTCTGTCAAGGCATTTATTGTAACGTGGTACCAGAATTTCAATGCCGATGTTATACTCTTCTACCGCCAAAGACCTGAGCCAGGATGTCATTGCCGCTTTGAGGTCTTCATCGGTTGGGAACTCTTTTCCACCCAGAAAGTTCTTTAGTTTCGGAAACAAGTGAAAATCGCTGGGTGCCAGGGCAGGGCTGTAAGGAAGATATCCAAAAATTTTCCACCTAAAACGTTGAAGTTGTGCCTGTGTTTGAGCAGCCGAATAAGGCAGAGTGTGGTCGTGAATCAAAAACAACTTCTCAGAGAACTTACCACGTCTCTTGATTTGGATAGCGCGTCTAGTCGTTGAAGAGTTGCACAATAGGCCTCTGCGTTTATTCCTCGTCTTCTTGGCAGAAACTCCAGGCTCAAGTCTTTGGCGGTAGAAGAGTATAACATCTGCATTGTAAAACTACAAGTACTTTTCAAATGAGAAGTCTTTTCCTTCACCGCCAATCACGTGTACGGGCTAAAAGACTGCCGCTAGCAGTGAGAGTCTTCCCTCCGTCTCGCCGTCTCTGATTGGACCGCGTATCTATGCAGTTGTAGGACATAGGACTTGTCATCTGCAAAGCACCTTAGTACCACGTTACAATAAATTCCTTGACAGCAATGTCGTTTACGTTGAGTGATCGAGTAAGGTACTGTATCTTTCAATAAAGTTTTGTGTTGGTATCTTTCGTTATTAGTCAGTTATGCCAAATCGTTCTTTACTTTCTGGACGACCCTCGTACACAGCAACAAGTTTTCTTAAATCAAATTAAAGGCAGGCCTTGCGTGAAATCCAATCAATTTTAGTATTATTATTTAAAGCTTAATATTGTCTCGCTCCCATTATAAACGCTTCTTTATTTTCCTTTTTTGCTTTCTTCATGCGCAAATTATGAGCGGAAAACTGGCGAAAACGTGATTTTTAGCAACTGAACGTATCAAATCGTCGAACGGTTCGATTTTGTTTGCCTCCTCGATTTTGTTTATAACGTTATTTTTAGGGTTGATCCTACAGTCACGTCGTGTACTGTCAAGTACAGTAGGCTACGTACAATCAGAGGTGAGCACCGTAAACATGAAGTGCAGTAGACCGGGCCAGGTTCATTATGTGGGAGAACGACATGAGGGGGTGTCAGGGTTGCCAGACGTACGACTATAGTCGTACACAGACTATTTCATATATTTGTAAGACGTACGACGCAATCATGAGTCGCACGCCGTATTTCTACGACTATTTTTAACATAGCGTTTTATATTTTTTAAATCAATGTATTGACGAATTTTAAATTTTGATGTGTATCCTGTTTTTGTTGCAAGCATGCTGCTAAAATTAATATGATTGGAAAGCAGTCCTGTGCCTTTTGCAATAATTACAACACTGTTGACAACTACTGTTTATTAAATTTTATTGTATTTTATCAAATTTAGCACATCGGAAGATAATGAAACATGCCTAATCATTTACAAAAAAGGTGATTTATTAACAATTAGATGACTTATATAAGGTGCATAATACCGGTTATTAATTGATTTATTATTATTATTATTATTATTATTATTATTATTAACGCAATACGTTCATTACACTGAAAAATCACAAAGTATACGACAGTTTTAACCATTGAGCTCTATTACATACTGGAGGTAGCACTGCATGATGAAAAATCGTGACGGCAGGGTTCGCGGTCCGCCATGAAAGTGAACGTATAATTTAACTCCTATCCCGTATCTCCTTCTAACAAACTCATGTGTATTAATGGAATTATGAAGATGTATTGGCGTTTTTAAAACACTTTTACGAATGAAACGTTTCAATATAAACTACTTGATGCTTTTTAAGTGCATAACAAAACTAATTTCATATCGTAATGTTTTGGTAAACATATTTCTTTAATCTAAATCAGGCGTGAATGTACATAGGTAAACAGTTGTAAACACTCGCAT
This sequence comes from Ectobius pallidus, assembly GCA_964059195.1. Lineage (NCBI taxonomy): Eukaryota > Metazoa > Arthropoda > Insecta > Blattodea > Ectobiidae > Ectobius > Ectobius pallidus. The sequence goes on along the minus strand of CAXKWD010000004.1, from coordinate 171,202,232 downwards.
TTTAAATATTAAAATAACTTCACAATAGGCCTTCATTTTGCGATATTATGCTTGATTTCGATATGTAAAGGGAATAGACAAAATCTGTTCTAAGTTCTTTGGGAATGTATAAATCGTGACCTTCAACTTTACCGCTACTGTGCTGGATACAAATCACATTTTTTTTTTTTTTTAATATATATTTTTTTTTAATAATTCCTGTAGACTAGCGCAAAGGGAAGCCACTGAAATAAAATTTCAAAATACAGTAGGCCAACTTAAAAGTTCCTTTTCTTCAAATCTGAAATTTAATTAGCCATGCTATTAATCTTCTTGTTCTTGCGACAGACAATCGTCTGTAGCCTTTTCTTCTTTCTCAATTCTGTTTTGATAGGAGATGGTGGGAGATCATCTGTTTGTCTGTTTATCCATTTTCGTATAATTTTCAGCGAGGTCTTATACAAAAACATCTGCTTCCTCTTATTTTCTGCAATTAAAAACTAGCATGAAAAATTTAGGCCTACATGCATAAGAATACTATGTTTACATGACTGACATATTGCATAATTTATATTCCTACATGGTACCTAAAGTAGGCCTACTACTAACCACATTACGAACCAGAGGCGTAACGAGGGGGTTTTGGGGGTTTGAACCCCCCATTGATTAAAAAAGGAAAATTGTACAATTTTTTTAAGTCTGCTTATAAATTGCTTAATACGAGTATAAAGCGTGGGAAGCTTAAAACTCGTTATTGTGCATCTTAATTTTTAAAAATTTCCGGAGGAGGACCCCCGAACCCCCCTCTCCCTGGGGGGGTATTCCATACCCCCCAGATGTTGTAACCCCCCCATATGGTCGGCCTGGTTACGCCTATGTTACGAACCAGTTGTCTTTTTGGAACAATAATTTTTTGAAGGTGTCCTGGAAAATTGAAGACTGATGGTACATCATCTTTTAGTAATTTACAAGTGCACCAGACCTTGACTGATAGCAATCAGGTGTAAAGTGTCTGCTGCTTAATGTACTGTACGCTGTGGGTGACCAATATTCTTTGCGCATTGCTTGAACCCACTTCTTCGGGATATCAGACCAAGAAAATGGAAAACCTGTACAACAGGCAAGAAAAAGACAAGCATTCGTGGCTATGCTACGCTTGAGGCTAAGTCAGATTTGGCCAGTATCCTCAAATGTTCCAAACAAAAATAACCTACTTGTGAAACTTAAGTTCACTTCCATTTCTCTGGAGCTCTGTGCAGCCATATACCACGCAATATTTGACCATTTTGTCATGAAAAATAATAAAAACACATTCATAAATATATGTTTAACATAGGAAGCACACTTCACCAATACGTACGGTGTAGCCAACTTAACAACAAGTGGACGTCACGATTTATGCAATTCCAAAGCACAGCTGTTGTGTATCCTGTTTATATATTGAGATCACTGGTTTTAACTAGCATACGACTATTTTCGGATATTGGTACGACTGTTCTGCGTTTCTGATCTGGCAACCTTGGGGGGTGTACAGTCTCACTGAGAATCTCGTACGGTGCAGACCTTTCCTCGTGGAGAAGAACAATAGCTTGCAATTGTGAATCCCTAGACCTCGTGGCTGGGCGTTGGAATGTGCATGAGAAGCAATCCCCACTTATTTCTCCTCCATTCCCCTGCGACGCATGTAGTGATCAGCTCTGATTGTATAAACTGTACCACATCGCTTTGTCCGTTTCACTGCGCGTCGTGTGCATACAATGTCATTTTTCAGCGACTACATGCGCATGCGTTTAATACATGATAGTAGCCTACATGACATGACTGGAAGAACAAACCTTATATGAATCGAAGATTTTGTCTGTGTGTGCGATGCCCATTCAAATCTACGGCACGCAGATATATATTTTTAACATAGGTGGACGGAAAGAGAATTATGTAAGTAGGCCTAAATGGGAAAACATTGATTTGGAAGAAAACTCACTATGAGAGGCAACTCTGATCTGATGTCGCGTTTCCCGGACGGCGTACTCTAATAATGAAATACTCTAATCCTTAAGCCGACTTTTAGCTTCTTAATTATTAATAATTTTAATTACTTATCCATAGCATAATTTTCGAGTAAAGGTAACGTTCATGAATCCATGTTTCATTTTAATTATTTATTTACTACGTCTAACAGGACAATTAAAACAAAAATCTGATGTGAAACTCACAAAACTTCCTCGGCCCAAATAAAAGTTTGCTCGTAGTATAATATATTGTGTATGACATTCTCTTCATGTAAATTGGCTTAAAAAATGAAGAGAACGTCGTTACCTCATCGCATCCCATCCTCGAAGGATAAAAAACCCAAATAACATCTGATTAATGTACTCATGTAACTTCATTTACTGTAAGCATGGCCAATAAATCTTTCTTACTTCACATTTTGATAAAGATTAAGAGGACATATTGCGAAGAGCGCCTATTTAGTTGTTTGAACCTGACGCAAAGCCTTAAGTTATTGTTCACCAGGAAAGACTGAGTTTCTACAAACAAAGGTTGGCATATAACTACTCTTCAGAGATTTTTTTTAATATTTCAAATAAAAGTTTTAGCTCTTAGTATAGGCACTTTTTCTATCTCCCTTACCCCCGGAGTGCCAAGCAATGAAGCTTATCACCTCCGGTCAAACCAAATTTTGGTACCCATTTGTTTGATGTGTTTACCTAATAGCGCCCTTATGCACATCCTGATGGGATGTGTGGTGAAATTGACATGTTTGGGCTGTGTACTTGGGTAGTTGTGTATTAGCGCGGGTTTGACTTTCTTGCCATGAAGTCGATTGCTTGTCGTTTGTTGTGTTTGTTTAGTATCGTGTAGAGATGTTTTCTAATGTATGTAGCAGTGCGTGTATCTGTGTGAGGGGATTATTAGCCAGTCCGGCATTTGCTTATGAGCAAAACCTCGCTCGGACTGGGATAGTGGGCATTGCCCGGCCGAAGGCCATCTATCATGTGTTGGATTATTCATTATACTGTTCTTTTTGGAGTAGCGCTGTCTTGGCGAAATTTTTTAAAACAGGGAAGGTGTGTTTCTGAGTCCAGAACTGTAAGTCAGTGGCCCAGGCTACCTCGTCTTCCCTAGCAGCTTCTAGAAGGAGGAGTCTGGCTTCGCGGTACCGAGGACAAGTGTAAAGCAATGTGATACATGGTATTGGCTTCGCAGTCTTCACAGATGCATAAGTTATGGTCGGCAAGATTAAAACGCATGTAAAAAAACTTAAAGAAAATAGTTAGAAATGAAATTTTCGTCATGTAAAGTTTGCCAATCTTCGTGTCAGACCCTCAATAGGTACCAAATACAAAAGGTTTTAATACGATTTTCCGTTCTGGAGCTAGACTGTTAACAGACACACACACAAACACATACATGTTTCTGAAAATAGTCTTTTTGGATACAGGGAACCTCAAAAAAGGTTAAACTTCTAATTTCGGGGTTGAACACAGTACTTTCTCTACCTTTAGCCTAGTGCCTTTAGTACGGGCAGAGGAAGTAATCTTTCTTTCTTTCTTTCTTCATCTTAGTTTTACCTCTCCCTTTTAGGATTTAAGCTACCCAAGCCGCCCGAACCTTACATGGCCGCGACCTGTCCGGAGAGGGATTATCTTTGGATCACATGCATCCTTTTTTGACCAGACAAGGAAATAGAGGGCCTCCCCGGATGATTGATCAGCACAATGCCAGGGCCACCTCCGAGACAACACGAACACATAGGACGAGACACACCATTCACACACACACACATACGCTATTCCAAACAAGGCGAGGAGGGATGAAGATGATAATGACGGCCAGATGATATCTGGGGGCCACAAGGGCCTAAAGTTACCCGACATTTGTCTCACAGGTGAGGAAAACCCCCACCTAGGTAACTTGTCCCGACCAGGAATCGAACCCGGGCCCTCCTGAGCCACAGCGGTGGACGAGGAAGTAATCAAATTATCTAATTCATGAAATCTGTGTAAAATAATGTCAGTGATAATAAACATAACATCTTAATTGTTTTGCTATAAATATACGATTCATAAGATCTAACTGTTAAATTAACACACATGGAAGAAGCCGCGTTTTCCTGCTAGTGTATAATAAGTAGGGCAAGGCATTTGATGATTTTGCATCTTTTTTAAATGAACGTTAAAAGTAGCTTAATATATATAAATGGGTAACGTGAAACAATTGATTAAATAAGGGCAATATGTTTTTTTTGTTGCTTTTTTTGCTTTATTTTTACATTTTCGTCATTTCCAATTTTTAGGCCATTTTCTGCATTTTTATGTCATTTTCTGCATATTTAGGTCATTTTCGGCACTTTGTTTTTTTTTAGGTAGATTTTGAAGAAAAATCTACCTATTGCAATGGATACCATGTTGTGATTTTCGAAAAATTCTTTCATATCTTTACGTTTCATGCCTCCCTAAGTACGAAACCACCCCCCGTCCAAAAATTATTTTTGTGATATTTTTATATATATATATATATATCTTCACACGTTAGCGGCCGTAATTTTGAAGATATTTGAACCAAATTTTATTATGTCATTTCTAGGCCCAATAGTCCGGACAAGTTCGTTAATGAGCAAAATTGGCCCAAGGGGGTGGTCGGGGGAGGGGGTTGAAATTTTAAAAAATGTATATCTCGGCCCCTATGAAGTATAGAGGGAAACTTTGTTTGAATAAATTAGAGTACTCCCTATGGAGTTCACAGTGACACCAACAATTCGGGTGTTCGAGTGACGGTGGGGGATGAAAATTCGAAACTTTTGAAACCACGTCTTGTGGGGTAGCATTGAAAAGCTCTTGATGAGTACTCTACAAATCAATAACTAGTTTCTTGATAGATCTCATATGACGCGAGATTTTAATGTTTGAAAATAATAACACTTAAAAGAATTAATATCATAATTTTGTCTTGTTTAGTGGCTTTGCTAATTTTATTCATTGCTGATCTTGCGCACGGCCTCCCAGAATGTTATATCCTATTCTTGTTGTCAAAACAAATGATTGTAGGCTCTTCCTCTTTACCGAATTCGGTTCTTATTACTGCGGGTTTGCCATGCCAAGACTAAAAAATCCCTCTAGGCAGGCCTAGAGGCTGAGGTAGATTTCGAAGCGCTTTTGGTTTAATTTATCGTCGCTGCGCAGCATTCTCCTTCTTTAGCCTTGGCACGGCAAACCCGCAATATGACTGAATTCGGCAAAGAGTAAAAGCTTACAATCATTTGTTTTGAAAACAAGAATAGGATATAATATTCTGGGAGGCCGTGCGCAAGATCAGCAATGAATAAAATTAGCAAAGCCGCTAAACAAGACAAAATTATGATATTATAGTAATTCTTTTAAGTGTTATTATTTTCAAACACTAAAATCTCGCGTCATATGAGAGCTATCAGGAAACTATTTATTGATTTGTAGAGTACTATTCAAGAGCTTTTCAACGATACCCCACAAGACGTGGTTTCAAAAGTTTCGAATTTTCATCCCCACCCCCACCCCCACCCCCACCCCCACCCCTACCCTCACTCGAACCCCCGAATCGTTGGTGTCACTGTGAACTCCATAGGGAGTACTCTAATTTATTCAAACAAAGTTTCCCTCTATACTTCATAGGGACCGAGATATACATTTTTAAAAATTTCAACCCCCTCCCCCGACCACCTCCTTGGGCCAAATTTGCTCATTAACGAACTTGTCCGAACTATTGGGCCTAGAAATGACATAATAAAATTTGGTTCAAATATCTTCAAAATTACGGCCGCTAGCGTTCAAAATTTTTTTGAACGGGCGGTGGTTTCGTACTTAGGGGAGCATGAAACGTAAAGATATGAAATAATTTTTCGAAAATCATGACATGGTATCCATTGCAATAGATAGATTTTTCTTCGAAATCTACCTAAAAAAGAAGAGTGCTGCGCAGCGATAATAAATTAAACCAAAAGCACTTTGAAATCCACCTCAGCCTGTAGGCCTGCCTAAAGGAATTTTTTAAATTCTTGGCCATGTTTCAGTTGAGGTAGAGAGGTGCTTTTCCGTGTATAAATATTTACTTTCAGACAACAGACAATCATTTTTATTTGAGAATCTCCGCCAAATGTGCATAGTTCATTTCAATTCAGGTTTATTGTAAACACCACAGCAGTTTGTCTTGTACCAATAACTATTTTTGTTTTCCTTTCTTTATAAATGTCACATATTTGCTAGGGGCAATTTTATGGGAATGCCAGTTCAGAATGATGTTTTATTACGTTAAGTGTGTCCAAGTAATATAAATTTACTTAATTTTTTAATAATAAAATGAGTGTTTTTTATATAGTAAATGCCTTGCCCTAATAATAAGTGTTTGTGAACTGTGTCCAGCCAAATCTACGGCACGCGAAGTTCAAGGGTCCAAATGCACCTCGAAGTGGACTTCTTAATTTAAGCGGTCGTTCGCGTGATATGAACGAAAAACTAGAAAAATGTTATTTTCAGCGATACGGTCGAACAGCTGATCATGTACTGTATGTAAGGTAATTTTTGTGTGCTTCGATTTTAATAGCCCGCTCTTAATTAAATTGTTTGGTATTTTTATTGCTTTACTATCATTTGTACCACTATGAACCCGCTATGCTGAACATTGATAAAAAATAAACTCCGTGGCGCTTTATCCCTAGCGGGACTAGGCCTACCATCCGACCTCTACAGATGGCAGACAGCAGGATTGGGGCATCTTGTAGCTCTCGGAAACTCTCGTGGGATAACCTATGAAAATATAAACACACCGAGGCATTACTATCGCGACAGCTGTAAAAAAATGCATTTTTGTTATAGGAAGAGAGTATAACTCGATCAGTATGACCTGAGCCAAACAAACGGCTGCGCTGCGCATAGCACGTTATGTTCTTTGCTAGCTCATACTGTACAGACTGTGTAAAAACATCTTAGTTACCATATAGCATTCAATAGTGAACAGAGATATTCTGTGAGTTACATACCATTACTTAAATAATATTTCATAACCAAAAAAATACTTTGTTCACTTTATTTTTTTTCAATAGTCACGGACTATTATGAACCGCATAGTTTGGAATGAATAGTACAGTATATGCATTCTCTTCTGCCCTTACTCCATTACTACCGGCGGACCATAAGCGATCTGCGCGTCATGGCTCATTTCTTAACGATCGAGTTGTATAGAGCTTCGCGACTGCTTAGCGAAATAGACTGTAGTATTAATACTAATACTAGATATTGTAGTTAATGGCTGGCGGCAGCAAATGTAAACATACTATGTATAACCTAGGTTGCTCTTTATTTACAGGGCCTCGAAATGTTTTGGGAAGTTCTAGTCACAGCGGTTGGGTTCATTTTGTGGGTTCCATTCTCCATAATAGTAGCCTCATTAGCGGTAAGTATCACCAAATACAATAAAGGATAATATATAAGATATATGATAAGATATAAGATATAAGATTATATATGTTCAAAACATATATAAACTGTAATGTTTTAACGTTTCACGAACCACTGAGCACCAAAATACTGTTTAAGTAATTACAATAACAATAGCCTAATACGCAAACAAAACACAAAACTTGCGTAATAGTTCACAAAGTATTACTAAAAACACAATAAATATTTCAACTTATCGGTTGCTGACAACTCTCTTTCTCTCTCTCTCTCTCTTACTATCTTTTTTTTCATTGCTTCGTCTTTGTTTTCATACAGCAAAATTACTTTCCCGAACCATAGACAGATAAAAAAAATCATATCCCTTATACATAACATGCCGAGGTTGGCTATTTTGGCTCCTCTGATAGACATTCGTTGACATCTTTGTATCTAGTTACTGCACCTGTATTCAGTAGTAGCAGGTTGGGCCGCTAGATGGGGCTGACTATATTGCTTCTCGATAATAAATGAGGGTATGGATATTCTCTGAACGTCTCTTACGAAAACAGACAAAAACACAATATACAGCAATATTGGATGAACAAGGACAGGCGCACTACAAAACAGAAAATAAAGCAAATGTAATAGCCGACTCACTGGAACTTAGCTTCTCACCAAATATTACTCCTTTGAACCATACTTACCCACAAGAACTGGAATCAGAAGTTAAACAGTATATCAGTCAAATACCACAAAATGACATAGATCAAACAACACCAGCAGAAGTTAAGTCCATAATTTCTCTACTAAAGCGCAACAAATCTCCAGGCCCGGATCGGTTAACAGCCGAAATGCTTGCTAATATAGGCTACCTACTAACGTAATTATTTAGACACCTTACAAAAATCTTCAATTCATGCCTCAAACATAAATACTTTCCGAACCCATGGAAACATGCCCATCTAGTAACATTTCCTAAACGTAAGAAATATCCTCTTCTTAAAAAAAATCGACCACCAACAAGGTTACTATGTGTATTATCAAAAGTATTTGGAAAAAATAGTATATAATCATCTAGCTACAATTTTGAATACACCATCAAGTATTCATCGTGTACAATTTGGCTTCAAAAAGCAACATTCTTCTATTCAACTGAAACTGATTACAACATCGGTCACAGAAGGCTTCAGCCGAGGAGAATATACCAATGCCGTTTTTCTTGATGTTGCTCAAGTTTTTGATACTGTGTGTCAGTTCTAAGCAAGCAGTGGTAACATGCAGACGTGTGGAAAAGGTGCTGATGGATATAAGTAAACACGTCACAAGAGACATGGCCAACGAAATCGAAGTATACAGAATGAGGATAGGCCCATTTGGGTCAAAAAGGATAGCAGGGACCAAAGGAACAGTAAGAGAAGGTCAATCAAACATGGCGACCTGGGCCCTAGTGATTATAGTGTTGCTGATAATTGTAGGGGTTGAAATGAACCCAGGGCCAGGAGTTTCTGAAGAGGTCATCAAAAGCCTTGAAAGAATGGAAGAAAGAATAGTTAATAAAATAAATGGGGCAACAAAAGAAGTTAAACAAGAAATTGGAGAGGAAATAGCAAGAATGAAGACAGAAGTGGAACAACTGAAGTCAAGAATTGAAAATATAGAAAATGCAGATCGACAGCTAAATTTAGTTTTCCACGGGATAAAAGAGAGAAAAGGAATTAATGCCTTGCAAGAAGTTCATGAACTAGTAGAAAGCAAATTGCAAGTGCAGATCTAGGGATGGGAGTTCCTTACGGCTCACAGGGTTGGGAAAACTGCAAGAAACAGAGTAATTATAGCGAAATGTGCGTCCACGCAAGTGGTCTTTGCTACACTGAAGAGATCTAACAAATTGAAACGGACGACAATATATATTAACAGGGATCTATCACCTACGGAGAGAATTACAAGGAGGAAATTAGTTGAAAAAATGAAGATAGAAAAAAGCAAGGGAAACAAGGCCACCATTCGAAATTCACAGCTGTATGTGAATGGGAGGAAGATAGATGTAAGGAACAGCGCGGAAACGAGTGTTATGACCTCGTCAGCTGTATCAGCGGAATCAGCAACTGGAGATACGCGTGTCGGTGGTCAGGTCAACGAACGACAGCGTAGTCAGAGGGAACGTGCGCCAACGTCGCCAGGAAAGGATAGCAACCAACCTACAACTCAGCTGAGAGGAAGCAAGCACGTCATATGTGATGCAACTTTTCAGATTCTTTGGGGGCCTTGGAGCAAGAACGCCCCAAGTGACATCAACAGTGGGAGCACTGAGGAGAACGCACCTATAATAACTAGAAACCGCACGAAATTACAAAGTTTTAAGTGGTAAAACTAAACCACAATTAGTAAAGAAATCAGTGTGTCAGTGGTTGTTAAAAATAGGAAGGATTTAAGACTGCTCAGGAAGAGAGTTTAATAATCAAGAGTAGGTATAAACTTAATAAAATTTAGTAAAGTATAAATAATTTTAAGAAGAGTTGTGACTTAATAATATTCAATGTATAAATTATATCCAATCACTCACCTCCATCGTACATGTTAGCGAGTCCCTCGTAGAATATTTACCCTAGGCAGTTCATAAAGAGTGGAGTAAGCTAGAACTAACAGCAGCGGGAATAGTGTGCAGAACCAGATGTGTACGAAAACAAACGTTAAGGTTTAAATTGAGACACGATGAAGTGTTGTGAGATATATTATAGATATGTAATGTGTTAAGAAGGACCCGTCAAAAACCGCAAGGTAGGTACGGACCTTTTCTAAAGTAGAAATGTGGGCTAATGTAAAGTTGTTGTTTAGAACAAATAAATTCAAATTCAAATTGATACTGTTTAGCATGCTGGCCCCATTCACAAAATTCAAAATTTTGACGTACAAGACAGCCTAATTAATCTTCTACATAGCTTCCTGCCAGATCGACGCTTTCATGTGAAAACAGACGCATATTTGCTGGAGTTCCACAATGTAGCTCCATATCTCTACCCATCTATGTACGGAACACTCCTTAACTGTCGAAGTTCAAGCTCGGATTATATGTTGATGACACTGCATACTATACTAGTGACATACACATCAAAACAGCTCAACAAAATATGCACCTCACTAAATTCACTATCGCATTGACTCATGAAATGGCGGATTAGAGTCAACGTCTCCAAAACTCAAGCTCTGATCTCCACTCGAAGGAAACCTAAAACACCGGACCGCCTCAAGCTATTCTCAGAAGCAATTTCATACCAACATACAGTTAAATACTTAGGAGTCTCCTTTGATTAAAGACTGAATTGAATTAACAACATAATACAGAATGTGCAAGACACAAAGCAATTGCACGCTTTATTCACTTATATCCACTGTTAAAATCTCCAAATCTTCATCTTCAAGTAAAAACTCATCTTTACACTTCAATCATTCGCTCCCAAATGATTCTGAAATCTGGAACACTGCTTCAATACGTACCATCCGCAGATTGCATGACATACAACGGAAGGTAGATCTAATAATAACATGTGCATATTACCATACAGGCAGCTAGGCGACAAGCTTCAAATCCCATCCCTTTATTCAACAAATCTTCCAGAATTTTGAAACCACACTATTATATCACAGCATCTCACTCATCAGAGCACTAGTAAGGAAGTAATATAAAATTCACATGTCATTTCTTCAAGATCAAAGTACCTTCATCTTTTACTGTATTACTTTTCGAGTGGAAGCTTATATATATACCGGGTGTTCGAAAATTCATATTACAAACTTCTAGGGCTAGTAGAGGGGACTTAGTAGACAATATTTTGAACAGGAACCCATGTCCGGAAACGGAACGTTTAAACCATTAAAATGTGTCGGATTTACGGGTGTTGTTTTGCAACCGGATAGGTAGTACATGACGTCAGAGGATCACCTGATGACACGTGACGTTTACCCTGCTGTGGTATCTTGCCGCTATACTAGATCCGACCGCTAAAACGTTATTTTGCGTGCTTGATACATAAATAGTTATTATGTTTGTTTTATTTCATTATTCTCATATTGCCTTTGCTTCCACGGAAACATGATTTTTCCTTTACCAAGTCAAAACCTGGTTTTCAGCTCAAACTGCATATGTACAGACCGCACGAACTGTAACGTTTGTGGCAATATAATTATATAATTTATTGGAAAGAAGAAGACAATAACACATTTCTGATCATAAACCTGAAAACTGATGGGACGCTATAGGCCTACTGAAAATCACTAAATCGGAATTGCCTTCAATTGTTGCGAAACTATGACCGGAAAGAAGAAAACTTTTTTACTTTATCGCATGACAGAGTACTTAGGTTTCCGTGAGCACGCATGCACACATTACACACACACACACGGTAAACCGGAAGTACCGGAAATTCAATAATACCATTTTTTAGTTCTCAATATACGGCTATCCCATGCTTCAAAAGATATTTAAGTGGTTCTGGGTTTTTGTATGTTTGTACAGTACTAACTGGTGCCCGCGGCTTCACCCACGATAATTAATTGAAAAATTAAAAATTAAGAGTATAATAATGACTAAAGCATTATATTTATTAACACCAGCACGCAAATCATTCATAAACTAAACCATTAATAATTAAATGAAACAGCTAAAATTCCGGCTTCAGAGTACATTCCACGATTAGAAAACGCTGCCTGGGAAAACGATCTCAGATTCGATTATGCAGTTCCAAAGCTAACTGTGAACCACTGCCTTCTAGACTTTGTTACTCGTGTGTAATTCTCGAGACGGCGGTGGATAATACGTATTGTTTCTCAACTGTTTGTTGACAGATGAATATGATGTTAATTTTATTTGATCAATTCAGTGTAATTTTCAGAAATTATATAATGTTTCAAGGGAAGGAATGGTTTGTTTGGATTTTTATTATCAGCGATATTTCAAGAGTTAAACTATCAATATTTTACAGCTGGTGCCCGCGGCTTCGCCCGCCATTATTAATTAATTCCAGAATTTTGAAGAAATTTAAGAATTTAAGGATTTAATTTATTCAAAACGTTTGCGGTTCAGAGCTATGAAAATTGTAAGTAAAAATAAAATTAGAACACTTGTTCATTGTGTTCATTTCACTTAGGCTTTATATAATAAAGAAACGGTTTTCCTAATTTTGTACCCTTCGTGAAAGTTTAGACTGCGAGAGACGAACATCGCGGAGTATGCCCGATGCTTCACGAAGCGGGCGAGCGAGTGAGCACGCTATTTAGGGACTTTGAATTGTATAAGAGTAGATTATATATGTAACATTCGTAAATATGACCACATAACACCATCACTGGAACCACTTCGATGGGTATAGTGGAGGCAACTTCTACATATACATCTATCTTCAAGGGCATGCCGACAGACCCTTATAATCCGCAGTAAATAACTTGAAATGAGGGTGTCTTGGACTATAGAGTTGTATATTCTGGATTTTCAGCGTGTTTTCTTGGGCGTTGAACTTGCCTGACAGCCAATAGAATTTCGTGTGCAACCAATCAGTGCTAATTTCTGAATTTTTGACATGACTCCACGTGGACACCAGACGAGTGCCGTTCAGTCAGTACCATACCACTCCTTAAGTGCCAGACAATGGCTTAATCCTCAAAGCATCCCGACTGTCTACATAGGTCTAGCCTCCACTATACGCCTGCGTGAGCGAATACATTTCACTGTCTCATATAGTGGAGGCTAGATCTACGTAGACAGTCGGGATGCTTTGAGGATTAAGCCATTGTCTGGCACATAAGGAGTGGTATGGTACTGACTGAACGGTAATCGTCTGGTGTCCACGTGGAGTCATAGCTAAAATGTCAAAAATTCATAAATGAGCGCTGATTGGTTGCACACGAAATTCTATTGGCTGTCAGGCAAATTCAACGCCCAAGAAAACACGCTGAAAATCCAGAATATACAACTCTATTGTCCAAGACACCCTCATTTCAAGTAATTTATTGCGGATTATAAGGGTCTGTCGGCATTGCCTTGAAGAAAGTTGTATAATTATGTAGAAGTTGCCTCCACTATACTGCTCTATAGAATCCTGCATACCTCAAGACCTAGCTATCTTTCCAGTCGCTTTCATTACCTTTCTTCCTACCATAACTTGGGCACCCGCTCTCAGCTTGACCCCTTACTATCCATGTCTCTTTACAGAACTACACATTATTCGAATTCGTTTACAGCAACAGCTATTCGTCACTGGAATTCATTGCCTAGCTATCTCAGAAGCTGCCAAACGACTTCACAGTTCAACCGACATTTAATAAATTTAGTCTACAATAACATTTGGGAATTGATGCTAATTTGTATTTTTTTTTTAATTTTCATTATTTGTAATAACTAAGAACGTATTTGTTTACTCTCTCATCTTTATCTCATTTCTTCATTTTAGTCATTTTTATTATATATTATTCAAGTATTTTATGTTTGATTTCTTTTAGTCTTTGTATTTAATGTACGTTTCTTTTATTCATGTATATCATTTCTTGTATTTCATATATTATTATTATTATTATTATTATTATTATTATGTATTTCATGCTTTTGCCCTGGCTGAGTGGTAGAGAAGGCATTATGGCCTTAACTCCGCCAGGTTAACTAAATAAATAAATAAATAAAATAATATATTATTTTATATTATTGAAATCCATTATTGAGTTTCCATTGAAATCTCTTCATATTATTTTAATAAGTTGCAGATTACTGCGTTTGCAATTGACATCGTAAGTCGTCTCGTATCCGGCATATTGAACCTCGTCGTCCAAATTCTCCTCTTCGTAGCTGCAGTGCTGATTGTTCTGATCCCCGTGTTTGTATTTCTAGTCGTCATATGGGTGAGTGTAATTATATTCCATTATCTACCTTTCAAAATAGAAATAGCTTATTAATTTTTATTTTCCTCCGTGGCGCTGCGTCCCAGAAAGGCTAGACCTACTAACAGACTTCCGGGCGGCCGAATCATGTACCAACTTCAATCAAGGCGAATTGAACCCTGATGTGAAGACAGGAACCGAGTCTAAGTGTGTTCGAGTGGTGGAGTAGGCTACAAGTCGAATCCTGTTGAGCCGGATTCACTTTGATTTGGAGTGCATCTGATTTATTCAAATTCGTTAAAACTTAAAGTGAAAGGGCCCTAACATATCACGGGATGGTTCAGACATTGTTACGAAGGTTATATTTTTCCAACCTCCGATGGAGCATAAAATGAAAACCACAGTGAAAATTAAAACTGTTATACTTGGAACATTCAGAAACACCCTCCAGCTACTTCTCTACATTGTCGCCGCTCCGGTTAGACATTTGTCGTAGCGTGGTACCAACTTTCCGATACCCTCTTCATAGAAGCTTGCCCCCAGCGTATTGAGAAGGGTCTCGGGATAGTTCGGGAAATCTGTGTGCATTCATTGTTTGGATTGCCGTAAACGTATCCACGTTTCATCCCCTGTCACGCTGGATTTCAAAACCTCGTCAACGTACCGAGTGACTTTCATCTTCTGCGGCAGGTGATGAAAGATCTGGGAGGACAGCGCTTCCACACCAACGAAGAACTTTAAAATGCCGTGAAGACCCTTCTCAGTACGCTGGCGGCAACCTTCTATAAAGAGGGTATTGGAAGGTTGGTACCACGCTACGACAAATGTCTCAATCGGAGCGGCGACTATGTAGAGAAATAGCTGGAATGTGTACCTAAATTTTCCAAGAAAAACAGTTGATTTTCACTGTGGTTTTCATTTAGCAATCGGTCGGACCTTAAAAAAATAAAAATAGAAAAATTAAAAAAAGCCCTTGTACTTCGTGCAGAAAGTAATGTAACTTGCTTGCTAAACAAATCCGACTGAAGTTCACAGGCATCTGCGAATCCATGTTCACAATGCATTAAAATGACGGCAACTACCACAGTGAGTTCAATGCTTCAAGTTATAGACCAGTCAGTAGAGGTATTGTATGATGCAAAAAATGGGGTAGGAGCTTGTATTTTTTAACTTGTATATATGGATACAAGCATGTAAAAAAACAAAAATGCTAACACGGGCGACCTCGGGAAAACTTTTGGCGGCAAAAAAACTTCGAAGTTTTAGGACTTTGTTTGGTTTTACGCCTTTAACACCTAAACGGTGCATCCTAGCAAAAAAGTTATAATGTAACTATTTAAAGAGCATTTAATTCTGCGTCGAATGAGTACCACAATGTAATAATTTGGTCAAGTATTATGGTCGAAAATCACTGTCAAAGAACGACGATTTTTTCCAACTTTACCAAAAACTGAGATATATAGTACTATATATATGAGACTGCAGCATGGAAATGAGTACTCTGAGAGAAAAACTTCAGAAATAAAAGTTGTAGAGCATCAAATTCTGCGTCTACTGAGTACCAACATTTTTATTTTCGGTCAAGTACACCTCTCGAAATTGGCAATCTCCCGGTGTCCGGCAATTGGTATATGAAGGTACCTATGAGTTAGAACGCTTCAGCAGTACGGTTGTATATCCTACAGAGTTATTCTTGCTTTAGTATCATCAAATAATCATTTTAAAATGTGAATAAGGAGAAAACAAATATGAAAACACATGAGTAAATAAGAAAACATGAATGTAATTTAAAAACACATAAGAATTATACACCATACCGGTATATTATTAATTTACCATGATGTAAATCTTTAAAAAAAAGTGTGCGTGGAACGCCACGCGACAGAAGTGAAACTGGTTTTAATTTTTGGATTTTTTCAATTTTAGATTATTGGATTTTTTAATTTTAGATTGTTGGACTTTTTAATATTGGGTTTTTGGATTTTTTGGTAGATTTCGAAGAATGGTAGATTTCGAAGAAAAATCTACCTATTGCAATGGATACCACTTCATGATTTTCGAAAAATTCTTTCATATCTTTACGTTTCATGCTCCCCTAAGTACGAAACCACCGCCCGTTCAAAAAAAAATTCTGTGATATTTATATACAGTATATATTTATATATATATTTATATCTTTACACGATAGCGGCCGTAATTTTGAAGATATTTGAACCAAATTTTAATATGTTATTTCTAGGCCCAATAGTTCGGACAAGTTCGTTAATGAGCAAAATTGGCCCAAGGGGGTGGTCGGGGGAGGGGGTTGAAATTTTTAAAAATGTATATCTCGGCCCCTATGAAGTATAGAGGGAAACTTTGTTTGAATAAATTAGAGTACTCGCTACGGAGTTCACAGTGACACCAACGATTCGGGGGTTCGAGTGAGGGTGGGGGTGGGGGTGGGGGTGGGGTGGGGGATGAAAATTCGAAACTTTTGAAACCACGTCTTGTGGGGTATCGTTGAAAAGCTCTTGATGAGTACTCTACAAATAAATAAATATTTTCTTTATAGCTCTCAGATGACGCGAGATTTTAATGTTTGAAAATAATAACACTTAAAAGAATTATTATAATATCATAATTTTGTCTTGTTTAGCGGCTTTGCTAATTTTATTCATTGTTGATCTTGCGCACGGCCTCCCAGAATTCTATATCCTATTCTTGTTGTCAAAACAAATGATTGTAGGCTCTTCCTCTTTACTGCAGGTTTGCATGCCAAGGCTAAAAAAGAAGAGTGCTGCGCAGCGATAATAAACTAAATCAAAAGCACTTTGAAATCTACCTCAGCCTGTAGGCCTGCCTAAAGGGATTTTTTTATTTTGCATTTTTGATTTTTTGATTTTGCATTTTGGATTTTTAAATTTTTATATCTTTTGATTTTTTAAATTTTGGAATTTAGGGTTTTTTAATTTTTGTTTTTTAAATTTTAGATCTTTGAATTCTTTATTTTTTGGATTTTCAATTTTAAATATTGGATTTTTTATTTTTAAATTTTGGATGTTTTAATTTTGGATTTTTTTAAATTTTGGATTTTTGATGTTTTTAAATTTCGGATTTTTTAATTTTTTTTATTTTTTAAATTTGGATATTTAGATGTTTAATTATAGAATTTTTATTTTTTTAAATTTTGGATTTTTGAACTTTTTAATTTTTGATCTTTGAATTTTTTAATTTTGGGTTTTTTTTATAATTTTGGATATTTGAATTCTTTATGTTTTGGATTTTTTAATTTTGGAATTTCGATTTTTCGATTTTTTAATTTTGGATTTTCGATTTTTTAATTTTTGGATTCTTAAATTTTGGATAAGAATAATCATTGAGTCCGTTCCGTCACACCTCACTAATTTCGTTACGATTTTGAGTGTGACACTAATTTCGTGACGGTTTTGAGCGTTACACAAGCTCTCGATTCACCCTTACCGCGGCTAAAGAAGTTTCACTTCAAAAACTGTTAATAATAGAAATGATGTGTTAATAAGCCTGATCAAGGGTAGCATGGCTAAGCCCGAAACCTGTCACCAAATAAAGCCATTCTAAGTACCTGAGAAACCATTAGTCAATAAATATATGTTTAAAAATGTGTATAATATAAATAAAGCAAGGAGCCCAGTTTCTCTATTAGCATATGCGGAAGTGGTAGGAAGCTCTCATCATCCTCTGGTTGTTCCTCGGGCTCCAATAGCTGGTTGAAGTGATCTTTGTTGTCATCATCGTCAACTACCGGTGGATAAAGTTGTTGACCACAGTAGTGCTTGCATATGGAAGAGCACTTCAGAGCAGCCTTACGGCAAGAGCAGGCTCTACTACACGCTATCTTACAAGGGCATGACACTCTCTTGAGTAGAGTCAAGGGAGTCACGTATCTGGTGGTTTTTAGTGGCACTAGACCCGCATTACTACGCACCCATCCTCTTTCTTCAAGGTTTCTTATTTTACCCAATCATATCTGTATTTGATGGAAAACCGATATGAATGGTAGCGTGCAGCATCATAATTAGGTGGTAGTCTTGCGAGGTTCACTTTTTCTTGGCCACTGCTCGTGTGAACGTGGATTGGCGCAGTTCGTCCAGAGCTACTTTGGTGGGATCTCCGGTGTAAAGATCACCAGCCTCATCCATCTAATCATGGCTGGTGAATGGGTCGACGAAGCAACGGGGAAGTTCTTTCGAAAAAGGTGACCATGCTGCTCAGGTTCATTTTTCCTTGACCAAAAATAGCAGATGTCGTATCATATCCACTAAACGCGTGGATGAAAAGGATGTGGCTGGATATGGACTGGTTGAATTTGAAAGATGTTCTCAAATATTGCACATCAGCAGCTTCAGAAAGACCAAGTTGATGCATTGCTGGCAATGTCCTATCTTAAACACAAGAAGGTCTATGTCCTCTCCAATTATTGGGACATTTTCATGCTCCTTGGCCTTGGAAATGAGCAAGTCAGCATGGGACTGATTGATTTAATGTCACAATCTTCGAAGTGACTTTTCAGGACTTCAACGAGAAGACTTTTATTAAACTCACTGACCAAAAACTTTTCCTGAGCGACTTGGTTAATTATATTAACATCAAAGATTACTTCGAGGTAAGGGCGAATCTTCATCCGCTGCAATAACTCAGATCTTTTTGTGCCACTCTGAGCAGGGTAGACTTGTGTCAAACACAACGGCAACTTGCGTGGACCCACAGTGTATTTTGGCGATGGTGTCGAAGGAGGCGTTGGGTGGCCAAACAACTTTATGAAGCAGATAGCCTCCATCCACTACTGAGAAATACTGTCACTCTTCTGCAGCATTGGAGGGAAGCGGGTTGAATGCTGTGCGTACATAGACACTATACACTAGACATACACTAAATATAATTATACTTAAATTATTGTTAAATAATAATATTATTATTGTTATTATTATTACTATTATTATTAAGAAATGTGATAGAAAGATACTTCCGGTTTGGTTGGCTAGAGTTGCAACTCACAGGTACCTTCATGGGATTCTTATGCCAGTTACCATACACCGGGAGATCGCCAATTTCGAGAGGTGTACTTCACCGAAACTGACAATTTTGGTACTCAGTGGACGCAGAATTTGATGCTCTACAACTTTTATTTCACGAGTTTTTCTTTCAGAGTACTCATTTCCAAGCTGGAGACTCATATATTACTTCAGTTGGGTTATCTTGTCTCAATGGTCATAAAATTTCCCAATCTACCTGCTTCGGACAAGGGTCTTGCCAATTTCCGGCTATTATGCTGATTCGTCAGCTATTGTGTTGCTAAGATTTTGACAGTGTTAGTTCTTGGCCCAACCAAGAAAGTGTGCAGTGACGGATCTATGCAGTAGTGAAATAATGTCTTTTTCCAAATTTATATTTTATTAATTTATTTTGAAGTTTTTATTTATATATAAATGAAGGTACATATATAATATACGATATAATGTAGTCGCGTTATTTGTGCTGTTAATGATAATAATTAAACTTAAGATTTTAGGTAAAATCCTATTTTAATCCTAAAAAGATATAAACACAAAAACTTCTATAGGCTGTAATTATGCATTTCATAGGTGACAAAGCCTGAAACTGATGCTTTTATAGGACATAAAACGGCATATTTTGACGTTAGAGCCTAATACGGCCTTTTTGTAATCATATAAGTGTTGAGTCATAGAATACAATGCATTTCACTAGAAAATCTAGCAAACATATTAATAATTTATTGTGAAGCCAATTATGAACAGGATTTGCAAGAAATAAACTTATATTATTTCTAGACCTATTAGGCTACTTGTTGAAGTTTGTCTTCTTAATTGTATAATTCTGTATTGTAAGTGGGATATTTAAGAAAACTGGCAACTTAAATGGAATTCACGATTTTTTATTAGAGCTTATTTTCCAATTTTTAAAACATATTTCATCATATGGAGCCTATTTTAGAATACTTAGGAAAATATTTGGGCCTAAGAGAGATGAAAACTGCATAACGACGAGCTTCATGACCTGTACTTTTCACTGGATGTAGTAAGGCTAATTTAATCACGGAGGATGAAATGGGCTGGACATGTTGCTCGCATGGGGGAGGAAAGACATATCTCAAAGGTATTAACTGGGAGACCCTAAGGGAAAAGATCACTTGGAAGACCTAGACGTAGGAGGGTAGCCAATATTAGGATAGATTTAAGGGAAGTAGGATTTAAGAGGGATGATTGGATGAAGGTAGCACAGAATAGGGTTGAATGTTGGGCTCAGGTAAGCGCGGCAATGAACCTTCAGGTTCCATGAAATAGATAACATTCCTTTAGCTTGCTGAGGAATTGTCTATTGTCATTGAGTAAGTAAGTAAGTAAGTAAGTAAAATTGAATTTTAGCAACCTAAATGTCCGAAGGATAATAATAATACTTGCTGGTGCTGGTAAACAAGGAAAACAGTCAGACGCTTGGGAAGTGTACAGTGTACACAGGTACTTTGAAGAAGACTTTCATGCATTGAAGAATGGAAAAATAATAGTAGCAAACGTATCATGAAGAACTACATGTGCGACTGGAGTTTCCAAGAGAACTGTTTCCCGTATTTTAATTGACCACAAAATGGCAAAACGAATTGGCACTAGTTTGGGAATTCCTGGAAGAAAGAGACCCAACAGGACACCAAAGAAAACAATAGAAACATTCAACAAATCTGCTATTCGCCATACAATTTATCTATTATTATGACTCACTATTTTTGTCAAGCATAGATAATATGAAGGAGGCATTAAACAAGGCGGGATTATTTGATGGCAAGTGGGCTCTCCGTGAAATATATATGTATATGTATATATATATATAAAATCGGTACGTGAAAAGTAATCAAGGAAGGAATGTGATATGTACTGCAGTGGCAGAATATACACCGGAAAAATTAACACCTTCTTGACTATAATAAAATAAATATAAAATACAGTCAACCCTCGATATAATGACCCTCTTTATAGTGTCACCCTCACACAGCGCCAATAAATGCAAGGGAACGGATTTTCTCCCATATAAAATACATAAGAAACCTCGTTACTGTGCCAATTCATTTAATGCCAGTGAATATAAGACAAGATTTTTACAAATATACAAAATATATATAGCTTGCAGTGATTTTTCAGTTACAGAAGATTTCTTTCAAAACTGGCGTGAATGTTAGGGATATTATAACAAGAAACATACTCTACTGTATTTCCAAGAAGTGAGTATAAATGTTGTGCGGTGGAATGAGGAAGCTATGTTAAGTAGTCAGACAGACAGCCTGCTTGAGGGTGGAGCAGGTAGAAAGAGCCCTTCATCAATGAGACATTCCAAATTTTCACTTCTTTTAGTCTAGTGTCCATTCAGCTGTTGAACACTACCCTACATTTACTCAGTTACAGTTAATCGCTTACATGGACTCACATGATTTTCAACCCCTTTGTGTACAGTAGCACTGGACATATACTGTAATAAATTGAGTTACTGTACAGTATTTTATTTTGTGCTAAAGTTCTCTATTTGCCTTTTATTAATTTTTCTTTCATAATGCAGTACAGTAAATTAATACAGCACTGTATTATTCAGTTTTTATTTTAAAAACTAAATTTCGTTTTGTTGCCACCCTCGCTTTGTGCCAATAATTTTAGAGAACGGATGGTGGCACTATATAGAAGGGTTGACTGTATAAGCGGCACTAAAAAAAGGTAATACAATCAATATAACAATTATTACGGTTGATTGTATAATTAATTATGTATAGTGTATTATGATTTCATACAAAGTTGATTGATTCTGTGTTATGAATATTTAATTCTAGTCAAGAATTTTTTATTAGTAGTAATGTGATTGGAAAAAAAAATTATAGTTGCAAACCCCTTCGAGTTGATATGGGGGAAATAAAGAATGACGTATCAAACCAAAATAGAGAATCCAAGGTTAACGAACAGGAAACTTTGTTTAAAGCATCAGTAGAGAACACTGGAAAAGGGCTTATGAACATGTTCATAATGTAGAAGAATTTATTAGAAACAAGACGGCATCATGGACGATATGTTGTATAGTTTTGTTATTAATTATTATTTAGAAGGTTGAGATGAGTGTTGAAATACTTCATTTCTTAGCATTAAAAAATCCGCCACTGTGAGGATTGTATCTCTTCCAACCGGCTCAGCCATAATACGAGGGTGATTACTAGCTTCTTCTCTTTTCAGGATATCTTTTTCTCTCTCATTTTTTGGTGAGACAACTTATCCCAAATATAGTGGCAAATTTGGAAAAAATCGTCGCTCTTTGACTGTGTTTTGGACCATACTA
Source organism: Ectobius pallidus (assembly GCA_964059195.1). Classification (NCBI taxonomy): domain Eukaryota; kingdom Metazoa; phylum Arthropoda; class Insecta; order Blattodea; family Ectobiidae; genus Ectobius; species Ectobius pallidus. The sequence goes on along the minus strand of CAXKWD010000004.1, from coordinate 171,179,634 downwards.
CCTGACCGAATTATACCGCTATGGTACTCATTCGACGCAGAATTTAATATTCTTTAATTAGTTATATTGTAACTTTTTTTGGTAGGATGCTCCGTTTAAGGAGTTATAGGCGTGAAACCAAAAAAAGTCCTAAAATTTCGAGGTTTCTTTGCCGCCAAAAGTTTTCCCGAGGTCGCCCATGTTAGCATTTTTGTTTTTTACATGTTTGTATCCATATGTACAAGTTAAAAAATAAATAAAATCTTCTACCCCACATTTTGCAACATACACCCCAGTTTCGATTCTCTACTGACTGGCCTATTAGGATAAGCACACTGATCAACACTATCTGTTGTCTGTTCCAGGCTTTGATCTTCGCAGATGATGTTCATGTCTTCGATTCAAATTATATATATATTAGATTCTAGTGAGATCCTAAAAAAAAGTTGTAAGTACAACACTTTTCAGTTTTAACTTATCTAATGTATAAAAATGATGGTGTGTGAATATGTATTTTTTTATTCTTCATAAATCTAATGCTCCATTACAAATTAATACTACATGATATGATATTTTCTTTTACAACAATAATAATTTAGTCAAGGTCTTGTGATTTTCGGTAATAATTTGTTACAATGCCAAATTAATATTTATATATATAATAACTAATATAGGTATATACAATCATCCAGGTCTCTGATATGATATCTACTGAAGTTTGTTGAAATTATATAATATGTATGTATAAATCTATTTTTTTAAGTATATTTATTTCAACAGCATGCTCCATTACACTGCAGTAATACTACATGCTATCTTTTCATCTTATGACTATAAAGTTAATTATGTTACATACTTGTTGATCAATAGAATGGCTGAGAATTGTTATTTTCCCCTAGAAGTTCTAAAGCTTTTTAAAAACCAATTGCATTTACAAAACTTATGAAATGCCGTATGTGTTTTGATGTTAATTTACTTTTGTCCACTGGCCATTGCTTACTTTTATTTTCAACACTACTAACAAGGATTTTTCTTTGTTGGTGTACGATTGGGCACTGATATATCAATGGTCCACTATTTGATCACCTATACCACAGGGGCAGTCAGAGTCTTCCATGATCTTGAAGCGCTGGTAGTAGGCCATACACTCTCGTCATCCCATGTCCTGTTGTAATCGCCTTGAAGTTAGGTGAGAGTCTCAATTCCCCATTCTAATTGCCATTCCTTGACACTGTCTTGTCGTAAGTTGTGTATGATTGCAGTTCTTGGGATTTTCTTGTATACTGTGATATTCTCGCATATTTGGGCTCCTTCCTTCACCAAACCATCAGCTAATTCATTACCATAAATGCCTATGTGAGGTTTTACCCAGGTGATCGCTGTTTCCCAGTTTTGTTTCATCAGTTGTTTTATGTTCATTTTTATATTCTCAATCAGATTATTATGGTTGTTTATATTCTTTAAGGAATCTATGGTAATTTGGCTGTCAGTGTGTATTATTGCTGTCTTTCCATGGGTTACTTTTACATCTATTGTTAATATTATCTCTAGCGCTTTGATGATTGCTATTTGCTCGGCTTGATTATTAGAGCATTTGCTGTCCAATTTGAATTTTAGCTGATGGATTAGTTCTTCCTGATAGAAGATTGCAACTCCTGACCCTACACCGTTCTCACTTTTTCTCCCATCAGTGAAGATCTTAAGCGTGGGCTTTGCTGACGTAGTTTCTGAGATAGCGATATTGATGCTTAATTGTTAACATGTACTCGTATCAACAACACGCAGAGATGCCAGAGGCTCTAATTTAGGCTTGGAGTTTTTTAAGTGCCGTAAATCTACGGCACGGGCCCCCCAGCTTAAAGTCCCTCCCGGAGGACTCCGTGCCCAGGATTTTTACGTCCTCAAAAACCCATCGACTGCGCGACCTTCGGATCTAGAGGCGGGTACGCTACCTCTAGACCACCGCAGCCGACACCGGATTTATTAAGGGTAATTAAATAACGGAGGATAACATGGGCTGGACATGTAGTGCACATGGGGGAGGAAAGGCATGTCTAAAAAAATATTGATTTGGAGACCCGAAGGGAAAATAATACTTGGGAGACCTAGACGTGGATGAGAGGACATTATCACAATAGATTTAAGGGAAGTAGGATTTGGGAGGGATAATTGGATGGAGTTGCGAATACTTGTGGATGATGCGTTCATTACGTAAAACGTAAAACATCTGCCAGCATAGAAAATTAAAACAAAATCATTTGAGGGACCTGTTTTATAGAACTTTCATACTCATTTTATTAGCAAGTAGGCTACATAATAATACTAAAAATTATAATTAGTCTTCTGTTTCATAAGAATATTTTCTAATAATATTAGTTATGAGTTCATGACTCTAAATTATTAGTAAATATTGCTGATGTCAATAGTAAACTGTTTCATACTCTGCAGAACTAATAACATTTACTGTTAATATTAGGGGATTTTCTGTAAGTGTTTTTGGGCTAATAAGTATTCTCAGACCCTTGTAATTCAGATTTCGTGATCTTAAAATTATGGAAAATGAATCAATCTGATATATTTATGAATTTAGAAAAAGCTTACTTACGCTATCAAAGGAATTTTTGTCATAAGTTTTTAGGATTTGAGGTTAGATTTTAGCCTTCTGCTATCTAGAATAAGTGCCTGGCAGATTTATTAATTTCTTAGAGATAGTTATTATTTTTTACATTTATGAAGATATAATATGTAGGCCGAACTCCTTTGAAAAAGTGTTGATAAAAAGGCTAAGAAGGAAAAAACACAAACACAATCCTGACATAACTTAATCTCCAAATCAATCAGATGACTAATGAACTAATAATATTAAAGAAGAGATTTTATGGGTAGTGTACGATACATATCTCTATGAAACAAGATTTTTATAACTAATGAACAGGTCCCGGATTCTGATGACCTAAAATTGTTTGAAAAATGACCTATAAAATTAGCCTAAATTTTAAAGAAAATGACTTAATTATTATAAAAAATGACCTAAAATCTTATATTTTATTTATAAAAAGTATTACTTTACACACAAAGTTATAGACTGGTTTGTACATGATTGTAAAAACTGTAAATAACTGTAATGTTGTGAATGTTCTTTCCTCACGGAAATTTATACTGGCACTGAGGCACTGGCGAGTGAAAATTCGGTAGTTCCTTTTGTGGTCTGCCGGATTATATTGTTTAATTGAGGGTAAACAATAGTTTAACTTTCAAATCTGATGCCAAGTCAATCTAATAACAATAGTAATTTAATACAAAATTTTTGCGTTTCTTTGATTCTTCTTTCCGACTGAGTCATGACAACACTTAACGCCGAATTTTTCCTTCTTGCATTAAACAAACAACACGTCAAAGACAGCACCGCTAGCGACGAAAAAAAAAAGTTAATACACTCAATGTAAATACAAGAAAATGACTAAATAAGGAAGCAAATGACACGAAAATAACAACATAATGACGTAAAATTGAAATAAATGCCCTAAAAATATAAAATTGCTTAAATTAACGACAAAAAATGACCTAATAAAAATGTATTTCTATAATCTAGAGGCTATGATTAGGATTTATCTACAAGTTGGCAATATCTATGCAGCAGCAACAAAAAGATGACATGTCATTAGAATCCGGGCCCTGCTAATAAATAATATTGTAAGTTTTAAAATTATTACCTAATATTAGTAGCAAGTTCTGTGAAACAGGGCCCAGGTCTTTTTTATAAAAAATATTTTTATATATAAATTAATACCGGTAATAAAAGTAGAGAAGATCACATCACATCCCTGGAAGATGCTAACTTATATTAAATATAAAATTTTCGCTTAGATTATATTTTTCGTTTTGAGTAAAGCTATAGCACACAAAGCGTGTAGGCTAAAGATGTGTACTAATACGTATTGTGTGTGTTGTAGGGAACAGGCGTCCAGGAGCCTGGAGGAAGCTCCAATATGAATGACGTTTTCAGGATAACGATGACTTCACTTTTCGCCTTGGCAGTGTTAGTGTCGTTGTCAACTTCATTCGTAACAACGATCGCTCTAGCTACCGTGAGTACATACAAATACAAAATGGTGAATCGGTCATGCAATATTGTTATTCTGGTTCCCTGTTGCTAGAAATTTGGATATGCCCAGTAGTTATTTTTTATTTTTTATTTCTTTTTTAAGGCTGAGTGGGCTTCTAAGTGCAATTACATATGCCCTAATATACATGGTTTTTTTAAATAGTATCTTCAAGTTCATAATTAAATATTAAAATCAATTAATAAAAATAAAGCAATGCAGGAGAGGATATATATATATGTGTGTGTGTGTGTGTGTGTATCATAATATGAATTTAAAAAGCGGATCACATAAAATAATACTATAAAATTCGGAAGAGCAAACATTAAACTATTTTTGTGTACAAAAGTCATTTCTTGTTTTTAAAAAATCATGAATTTTCAGTATAGTGTCTCTTTAAGTCGGAACATGAATGGGTCGATATATATCAGTTGACACCAGAAGTCATGGGTTTTATAATAATACAACACGTATGAATGTCGGTAGTGACTTTAGTAGGCAAATGCGTTTTCTTAAAGTAGGTCATGATTTTTGGCATCCAACAAATGTAGATCGGCCCAATTAACTCTCCAAGACACTGTCCGGAGTAAGTAAGTGCGTTTTCTACTGCAACAATTTGGCAACAAATGAACACTGAACCAAATAACTCTTATCAAAGGTTGTGATATAAAGGAATTTAATTGCTTAATCATTCAGTAAGCAGAGAGATATCCAGTAATTGTTTACAATGTTTCAGGTATTTGTAACTGGATTCCTTCTGGCAGACTGCATCACAGTACATGTCAATCTACAGTTACCAGACGACTATGAAGATGACGACTCTTCAGGAGACCACAACTAAAACACGCACTTGCCACCCCATAAATCTTCAGTTTGAATAAATAAATTTTTATTAAGAAAGAAAGTCCTTCAGCTTCCTTCCAACCGACAAAGTATATCTGATAATAGTTTATAGACATTAGGGAACAAAACACATACGTAACAGACATATAACAGACCTAGAATATAGATATATAACAATACAAAATAAACACATAATGAAAATGCAGTCAAAATAAATGCCAGATATCACAGAATGTTGTGTTAAGGTGCATATAAATTATTTTTAACACAGCAATATTGATATTCCAATGGCTGAAATGGAGATATTTGGTATTATGTCTTTATGGAGAAGTGCAGAAGTCTAGGAAGTGGCGAGGAATTGTACCTTTTGCTACCCACCATTAGTTTAATAACTTCTACTGAAGGTAAATTGTATTTTTCCTTGTATAAGGGAATAGTGGGCTCGTGGAATCTATACGTCTCTACTTCTTCAGGTTGTTTCTCGTGTGACCCAGTCCTTATTGTTGGATCGATGGTAATTATATCGGAGTGTTGAGTCAGGTGTAGTAGTAAGTATTCTGCCTTTCGGCAGGTCGGGATTTTTGTATCCACAGCTTTCTATCCTTTGTTTCCTCTTCAGCATCCAATATTTTCGCTTTTTCCTTAAATCGTCCAACAGCTGAATTCTTCTTCCGAGTCTAGTTGTTCCTTTCAGCCTTCCTTCTGTGACGTCATGCAATAAACTGTTTCTTCTTAGAATGTGCCCAATCCAGTTTGCTTTCCTCCAACGAATTGTGTACAGGATTGATTTCTTCTCACGCAGATTGGTACGGTATTTGAGGTGTTCTCGTGTCGACTCGAGAAACGGAGCGGAACGCAAGAGGAGCGCAAATGTATACGCGGCTTAAGGAAACCATAGAGAGTCCATGGCCCGTACCACACTGGATCAAACCTTCGGATGGCTGTAGATGTCGCAGTTCTCGTCTTTCGTGCATGTTCTTGAAAATATCGTAATTCCTACGTCCTGTGTTGCTTTCTTCCCATCTGGTTTGCCACATATGAAGAATCGCATTCTTCACATGCCTTATTGTTTCAACTCGAGTGTTATGGATGAACTCTGCTCGAGCCTGTAATCCTTTTTCTTACATAGAAAGCAGCTCCTTTTTGCATTATAAGGAGATCTAGTGGCGTAAACCCAAGGACTGTAGTTACCAGTCGCCGTTGCTCCGTAAACTACTGTTAGTCATAGATTCCCCTCTGAAGACTAAGGATCTTCGCAGCTGGCTTGACGTTTTTTAAACGACGTCTCCAAATGCCTCCACCACACCCCACCATTGATACCAGTATTGCCTCATGATACAATTTCATCACCCTTGTGGGAAGATGAAATTTGGTCATTCCAATGTTGATAAATTTGTTCATCAGTTAATTGACTTTTGGACTTAATCGTTCAATATGGGGCATGAAAGCTTCTTGTCCAGGTGAATGCCTAGGTACCTCACCGTTCAGTTAAGCCTTAAGCTTTGTCATTTATTTTGAGCGTTTGGTTACGTAAAAGTTTTCCTGCGTTATAAAAAAAGGTAAGTTGTCTTTGCTGGTGCCACTTTAAGTTTTACTTCTGTGCATCAATATCCTAGTATTTCTCAAGCCTATTTGTTCTGCATTCCAATAAATTCTCGTCTTGAGTCTGCCTCAAACCCCAAAGGTAACTCGTCTGCGAAAGCTGCCAGTCCAAGTAGGTGATTATATTATTCCAGTCTTAAGAGTCCAGGTTCTATTCCCACATCCCAGAAATTAAGGCCACAAACAGATCCTTGTGGCCACCCTTTGCTGATTTTGTTCGTGGTTCTTTAATCAAGTCTGCTAATTTTATAACTAGGCATAACGTGATTAGGCATATTTTTAGTCATTGACCTATATTGGTTCATAATTTACAATATAAATTTTATTATTATCCTATATTTTTTGTTTATCAAACAATATAATTTTTCACCTTTCCATCTCAGCCTACACACAGCCCATGTGCAAAACTTATCATTCCACTACGACCTATTAGTGGTTTACTATGAAGCCCGGATCCTCAAGCACTTACGAGTTTGTAAGTCGCCACTGGGTTGGTATCTCATATTGAGATATTGTATTGTGATAAGTTCTAGAATTTAATGTTGTACCGGCATGTCGTCATGGTACCTCAGTTGGTAAGAGCAGCGGCACGGAGAGCCGAAGAACCTGGTTCAATTCCCAGCAAGGGGATTGAATTTTTTTCAGCCTGACTTCACCTTTCCATCTTAGCCTACACGCGGCCAGTGTGAAAGAATTATCATTCCAATACTTTAATCCAATAAACAAACAAGTTTATAATTTAACAGATTAAATAATATTATTCCTTTTAAAATTAGCCTTTGACCGCAGGCGTGATCTTGTGGTTAGCGTCGCTGACTACAGATCCGTCGTCCCGGATTCGATCCCCGGTACCTCCTCGGATTTTTCTGAGGTAGGGAGGTCTGGCAGGGGAGCACTCAGCCTCGGGATTCAAATTGAGAAGCTACTTGATAGAGAAGTAGCGGCTCCGGTCATGGAAACCACCATTAACGGCCGTGGGCGTCGGCATGCTGACCACATGCCCCAATTCTGCCATCTACCTGTAATTGATGAAGCAGCGGTCGGGTGGTAGGCCAAGTCCCTCCTGGGATGTAGCGCCACGGAGTTTAGTTTTTTTTAAATTAGCAGACTTGATTATTCATTACTGTATTCTTGAGTGCTCTCTCCTTCTGCTTCCAGCTGTAATTAGACTTACTTAGTGGTATATTAGGCGAAACCTCTCCATATTACTGAACCCATTTAGTATACAGGTCAGTGGTAGCCACAATCTAAGTATGTCCAGCACTAGTCCTGGGACCACAATTATGTTTTGACTGATTAAGTAGATTTATTATTTTACTAGGTTCGCCCACAATAATAAATTTAAAAAATTGAGCGAAATAATTAAAACATTATATTTAAAACTAATAATAATTATAACGAAAGAGCTAAAGAATCCGGCTTTGGCGTGCATTCCATGATTAGATGGGAAAAACTACCTCAGATTCGAGTTTCCTGGCCCAGAAAACCCATTCATAGTGAGTTCCGTTCAAATGGATCAATGTTGACCGATTTAGGCCTACATTCACTATTGCTCTTCCGTCTATGATGAAAATTTCTGATGTCTGCGTGCCTTGACATTATAAACAAACAAATTGGCCAGGGGGTGAGGTCACATATTTCCTTTTTAGTAAAATATAGCCGGTCATAGGCCAATTTTCATGAATTATCTTGTTTAGAGTTTTGTTACACACAAACACTTATGCCCTAGGCTGGACTTGAACCCACAGCCTCCTTCACCATAGATCTAAGGCCTTAGGTACCGCGGCTAGACAGACGGAATTGAAGCGATATATTGAAAAAATCGCGATGAATTTATTTCCTAGTTCTGGGGGGGGGGGGGCAAAGCTCTGCAATTGATTTGAACAAATGAAATGTATTACTGAAAACTGATGCTTTGATAGCGCTAAAAATTCAGGTTTTCTGCCAGTTTTTCACTCATAACTCGCGAACGAAAGCTAAAATTAAAAATCCTGTTTCGAGGTGCATTCTTCCACCCTTCAATCCATCTATGTTTAAAATTTTATATCTCTGCATGCAGTCGATTTTGCTGAGCATCACAGAAAGAAAGAAAGACAAACACTTCCTCTTATCATTATGGATTATATCATGGCTTGCTTTAGATGTGAGGCATTTGTTGTAAATTCGCTCCTCTCACGCAGCGGGCCCGGGTTCGATTCCTGGTCGTTTCAAGTTACCTAGGTGGGGTTTTTCTGGTGTTTTTCCTCACCTGTAAGACAAAATGCTGGGTCACTTTAGGCCCTTGGGATCCCCAGATATCATATGACCGTCATTATCATCTTCATCCCATCCTCAGCTTGTTTGGAGTGAGTGTGTGTGTGTGTGAATAGTGTGTCTCGTCCTATGTGTTCGTGTTACCTCTGAGGTGACCCCGGTATTGGGCTGATCACTCATCTGGGGAGGCCCTCCATGTCCTTGTCTGGTAAAAAAAGTATGCATGTGATCCAAAGATAATCCCTCTCCCAACAGGTCGCGGCCCTGTAAGGCTCGGGCGGCTTGGGTCGCTTAAATCCTAAAAGGGATAAGATAAAGAAAGAAAGAATATTCTAATTATTCCCTTTATTCTTTTTCTTATGGTTTTCAAACTTTCTCAAGAAACCGTGGTCTAAAACTCAATAGTTTCTGAAATATGGCCTATTAACTCCATGTGGTTCTTTGTTATAGCCTATCAGTTTACATGATCTTTTCTTTCTTATTTGTTAATAATTGAAGTCTTACGTGTAGGCTACATGTTACCAGCATTGTGTGAAATCCCGGTATTCTATAGAATGCCTAAGTAATGTATAGAATGCCTGATGGTTTTAGGCAAACTAATTTCAAAGTTTTTGTGAAAATGTTACATACAGGGACCGGCAGAATAACCTGACAATTTTGAAATGCATATAAAAATAATAAACATCAATGTAATGCAAAGTTTTGGTTTGAATTGAAAATTGTGTCCGACAAATGACGACCACCATTTTGTAGACATTCATGTAGCGTTGCCTTGAAGTTTTCCGTCGCTCTCATGAACATGTCGTTCAGTATTGCCGCTATTTCGTTCTGAATTGGTTAGACGTGGAATTAATGTTCCAAACATTTGGTTTCAACAAGATGGTGCTACTGCGCGCACAGCAAAACACTCAATGGGCATGGTCCGGGGTCGGGGAAATGTTTCCTGGATTTGTTCTGTCATGAAATGGTAATCTCCCCTGGTCTGCTCATTCCCCGGATCTGACGATGTGTGATTATTTCCTCTGGGGCTATCTCAAGTCAAAAGTGTATGTTGGGAGACCTCATAAACTGGATGATTTTAAGTCACCTATTCACAACGAATAGCGGCAATAACGAACGAGATGCTCATGAGAGGGACGGAACACTTCAAGGCAACGCTACATGAATGTCCATAAAATGGTGGTCGTCATTTATCGGAAACAATTCTCATTTCAAACAAAAACTAATGGAAGAACTGTAAATGGCAATTATTGCTCTAACAAATGTGATCATTAAACTTTGCATTACAGTGATGTTTATTATCTTTATGTGCATTTCAAAACCGTCAGATTTTTCTGCCGGTCCCTGTACTTTTCCTAGGCACTCTATACAAATCCTAGGAATTATACAGAATGAGTAGTAGGACCACCGTTTACGCAAAGTGTTAAAAGGGAACAAGATGAAAAGCCTTTATTAATTACTAGCTGAAAAGGCCCGGCGTCGCCCGGGCTTTGTATTTTGTAATTTGAAATTAACTTATGGAGGACTTTCGATGTTGAAACTCTAGGTCCTGATATAATAATGTATGTAGAATTCGAAATGAGGAAGAACAATATATGGCACTCAGACTATTCCCTCAGAAAACGCTAGATATAGCTTTTTATGGTTCATAGAGGATGTCGAATGCTGCATTCCGTTGCTTCTACTCATCATGCCTGGGAGGGGTTGAAATAAGAAGAAACATAAATTACGTAAGATTGTATTGACTTGACGGAAAATTTTATTTCTCATTCTCATGTTAAACCGTTTCGGGCCTGAAATAAAATAGAAATGCAGTATCACTTTCATACTTGCCTCCCCTAAAACCCGGGACATAATATACTGCGAGTATAGGACTCAAAATGTTCCATCCCATGCTTAGGGCCTATGATAAATCTCAACTAATACAAAGCCTACAGCTATGGATAACTGACTATTTACCGACTTCTGATATAGCATACTCACACACTTAAGTTGTACCTGCAATACGACCTCTTATTCTACATCAAAATGTGAAGTGAGAAAATATTTCTTATGTCGAGAGTAGAGAAAGTTATGTGACTGCATCACACTGTGCTTTATTTTCGTGTAATTCATCTTTCAGTAATTATTTTCGCCAATATATTACATGGAATCATAATTCGTTAAAGTCCAGCATTAGGCTATATAGTTGCCAAGGCCCTATGTAATCACAGTAAACAATTCACTGTTGTCATGTGAACTGAACAACATTTCATTTTTTTCAGTAGAATATTCACAGAAATTATATAATTTTCAAGGGAAGGACTGATTTGTTTCAATTTTAATGTTGACCGCTATACTTTCCGGGCTTAACTGGGTACGTGTGCAAAATTCCGTGTAAATTGGTAAAGAAATGTAGATTTGTATAAGGAACAAACATACATACATACATACATACCCACAAACACACATTCGACTTTATATAATAGAAACACACATTCGACTTTATATAATAGATTACGCATTTGAAACTGAAAGAACAAAACTACGAAATAAAGCACAGGATGTTCTTACCGGAAAACAATGAAAGCAGAACTGAGATTGAAGTACTTGTTACAGTAAGTAGGCTACACACTTACCAATGAAATTCCAACCTAATTTTCTCAACAGCTTGTCTTATTCATACAAAGAAGTTCTACTACACAATCACCAGGGCCCGGATTCTGATGACCTAAAATTGTTTGAAAAATTACCTATAAAATGACTTAATAATTATAAAATAGTTACCTAAAAACTGATATTTTATTTATAAAAAATTATTATTGTACATACAAAGTTATAGACTAATTTGTACATAATAATTGTAAAAACTGTAAATAACTGTAATGTTGTGAATGTTCTTTTCTCACGGAAATGTATACTGGCACTGAGGGACTGGTGAGTCAAAATTCGGCATTTGATTTTGTGGTCTGCCGGATTATCTTGTTGCTTATTGAGGATAAACAGGTAGTTTGCACTCTGAAATCCAAGCAGGTGGCAGACTCTGGTGCCAAGTCAATCTAATAACAATAGTATTATAATACAACATTTTGGCGTTTCTTTCATTCTCATTTCCGACTGAGACATGACAACACTTTGACGCCGAATTTTTCCCTCTAGCATTAAATAGACAACACTTCAAAGGCAGCACCGCTAGCGACGAAAAAAGTTAATACACTCAATGTAAATACATGAAAATGACTAAATAAGGAAGCAAATGACACGAAAATGACTAAATAATGATCTAACTTTGAAATAAATGCCCTAAAAATATAAAATTGCATAAAATGACAAAAGATGAATTAGTAAAAATATATTTATATAATATGCAGGCCATGATTAGGATTTATCTACAAGTTGGCAATGTCTATGCAGCATCAATAAAAAGATTACATGTCATTAGAATCCGGGCTCTGATAATCACAATAGTCATTTTTTCACTACCCCATATTTCAGTATAGAATGTTGATTTCAGAAAATGCGTTTTTCTTTTGCGAAAACCTATTTTATCAGGATATAATGATAACGAATCTCGCATAGCAAATTTAGCAGACTATTTAGTTCTCCTATTTCAAAAAGTCTAAATACATTTTAAAGATATGAGTTATTCTACACTATTTTTTTTCTTGTTTTTCGGCCACACACACACACACACCCATGCCCGAGGCGGGACTCGAACCCACAGCCTCCTTACTCACGGCTCCAAGGCAAACGCCTTAGCTACCACCGCTAAGGAGACCGGCAATTATTTGTGACATAAAGTAGAAATTATTTCGTACAAAGTGATTTTGTTCATAATTTCAGTTTAGGGTATTTGGTTTCTTGCTTTTTTTAAAACTGTTATACAAATTTACTCTCAATTCTACTCCATCGACATATGAGTTCCTATTTATGCTTTTAGTCTATTTTGTTCTTCCGATCTAAGTTCAATCAATTATCAATTATCATTGTCTTTATTATTAAACAGTGGTGGCGGGATTAGACGTATTATATACTTTGCCGGCAGACAATCCGGCAAAGTGTACAATGCCTAGGCAATGTATAACATATCAATTATTTCATACTTTGACGTTCGATTTTATGCATCGGATTTTACACATTGCCTGTAACATATATAAGAGATCACAACAATAACTCACTGCTACCGGGAAACGTGAAAATATTCAAGTCACCAGGAGAACTCAAAATTTCCTGTCGTCGTGATCTCATGAAGTCTCTAAGGTAAGACATTAGAGTGAGTGGTTTCTGTTTTTTAAATTCATTAACTAGTTCTAGACACAGAATGGTAGTTGCTTGGTCGATCATCTCGCAGATTCATCATAGTTTGTGAAAATATTGCGTGCCATCTATAAGCAAAATCTTAAGAGTTCACTGGTTGTTGGAAGTTTGACCTATGGATAAAAATGAAAAGAAATCATGAAACAAAGTTTCCCTTGGTTGTGTACTTTCCTAGTATACGAATTACGAAGGATCGTTATTAGTATGAGGAAATAAATAACTGAGAGAAGTAGAATTTAATATGTGATATATTGTGAATGCCTCAAGAACGGCCTCTACCTGTTGCCACCCTAATCCAGAGAGGCAATTAAGCGTATTCACACTTGTCTGCAGTCCAGAACAATGTTGCCAAATACCTACCAAAGCACATTTACTTCACTTGTGAAGTGGTGAATGACAACGGGAAACCCACGTGACTACCTGTTCTTTGTCGGTGCAGATTTTAGGATGAGGGAATAATGCTATTATAGTATTTTGTACATAGACGATATTTGCAACGAGGTCTTCTTAAAATGGCACAAACAGTAATTATGCACAAGCAACGTTGCATAGTTCATGGCCGTGTAGACAGCTAAATCCTAGAATAAAGGCGGATCGAATAGGCTGCTTAATCCCATGGTAGAGGAAGAAACAATAGGCGACGCTCTGTTTGTGTAGACAGGTTTCCCATTCCACTGTTTTCCTAACTTTTTATGTTATGTGTACCTGAATCTTGCCCCGTTCTACGTCGTTCTGTACGAGTGTCAGTTATTGCCAAGTCAAGCGATGTTGTGATTAATGGATAGTGTTACAGTCGAAGATTGGAGAAAATGCGTGGCACACTCTGAGAGACTCCATTAAGAGCAGAAGGGCAGAGACATTATCGAAAGAGTTTATGTGAATTTATATAGTTGTAGGAACAGTTCTGACGAGGACAGTGACGATGAGGAGTTATACATAGATTTTGTTGTGATTAACACAAATAGGGTTTACAGTCTGACACAATGAACCAATTATTCTTTGTTTTACAATTTGAAATATAGTATCTAATGGTAAATAAGATCTGTACTACACAACTGACAATTTATTATTAAATGTAAGTTAAGTATTAATAAATTATCCCTTTAATTTTGATTTATAAAAATTCAAATATAAGATGTGAAAATGAATAGATGAATTGCGATATTTATTGAACGTTGCGCTTGTCCGACAAATAACACAGGTTAATAAAAATAACGCAAACAAAGAATTTTATTTAATAATTATTTTTCAGCCGATATTAATTAATGATGATGCAAAATTATAGAGCATAGCAGACGGCGATGTTCAGGAAAACAAACACCTTAAATCAGAAGGAATAGTTATCGGTATCTGTGATGCATTATGACAGATAATTTAATTGTAGATTCATCGTATGCTGTTGTAAATCTATTTCTTTCATATGTGTCCCTGCTGTAGTATTCAAATAGTTTTAGTATGAACTATTCTTGGTTGCTATTTTTTTTCTGTAGACTACTCATGAGTGCCCTTGATTTGGTGGTACTGTTTACACCAAACAATAGGAATTCCCTATATCTGGACAAATCCACTTTTTTATGTTTCCAATAATTGATTAAAATCCTGTGTTTATGTTTCTGCATGCCGGTACACCATGTAATGCATATGTTCATTCCCAGTTATAGGCCTATTTGAATAGGCATTTCTAATGTAATTAACTTTGAACTGAATTTGCTTTTTATATAACCGTATTTAATTAGATTCCAATTAAATTTATGGTGTCTCCACATGGTGGAAGGGCTTAATCTGATTTGTGTAGATCTACCTGGAAAACAGTGTTTTCGATCATGGCCCCTTTGCAGCTTGGGAAATTAAATTTTTCCAAATGGCGTTCTGCCACATGCAAGAAGATTTCATCAGATGGTTTCCAGACGGACATATCTTTAATTTCAATCGTCACACCGCATGTTTCGCAATACCTGTTGGCAGGTATTTGAAAGGGGAATCAAACTCATTAGGAATAAAGGGCAAAGGATTACGAAATAGAGAAAGGAAAGCTCAGTAAGGGTAAATCACATAAATATCAATATACCTTACTAACCAAAAGTTAGGCTCAGACATTCTATTGGAGATATTGCCGCGATGAAGATTTCTGAATATCAGGTCCTATTATTATTATTATTTGTAACATATCGTTAAATTGCAACGGTGTCACTCGCATATACTGTACATATAATATGACTCTGTATCCGTCTAGATTATTTTTGGAATCCAGTTATGCTAGTCTCCAAAGAACTGATTGTCTCCGAATGTAGGATGAACCCATCAATGACTAGTAGATCTTCTGTTTACTGACTTTTTGTTCTTAATAAATTCCTTCTTGTCCTTCTTATCAGAATATACGAGAGTCGTCCAGAAAGTAAAGAACGATTTGGTATAACTATATAATAACTGAAGATATGAACCCAAATTTTATTTACAAAGATACAGTACCTCATTCTATTTCTCAACGTAATCGTCATTTCTGTCAAGGCATTTATAGTAGCGTGGTACCACTTTTTGAATACCGTGTTATATTCTTCTACCGCCAAAGATCTGAGCCAGGATGTCATTCCCGCTTTGAGGTCTTCATCGGTTGGAAACTCTTTTCCACCCAGAAAGTTCTTTAGTTTCGGAAACAAGTGAAAATCGCTGGGTGCCAGGGCAGGGCTGTAAGGAAGATATCCCAAAAATTTCCACCTAAAACGTTTAAGTTGTGCCTGTGTTTAAGCAGCCGAAAGAGGCCGAGCGTTGTCGTGAATCAGACAAATTTCCACGTCTCTTGTTTTGGATAGCGTGTCATAGTCGTTGAAGAGTTTCACAATAGGCATCTGCGTTTATTCCTCGTCTTCTTGGCAGAAACTCTAGGCTCAGGTCTTGGGCGGTAGAAGAGTATAACATCTGCATTGTAAAACTAGTACCACGTTACAATAAATGCCTTGACAGCAACGGCGTTTCCGTTGAGTAATCGAGTAAGGTACTATCTTTGTAAATATAGTTTTGTGTGGGTATCTTTTGTTATTATTTAGTTATATGAAATCATTCTTTATTTTCTGGACGATCATCGAACATTGCAACAAGTTTTCTTAAATTAAAGCAGGCATTGCGTGAAATCAACCTCAATATTGTCTCGCTCCCTTTATAAACGCTTCTTTATATTCCTGTTTTGCTTTTTCCATGCGCAAATTATGAGCGAAAAACTGGCGAAAACGTAATTTTTAGCAACTGAACGTATCAAATCGTCGAACGGTTCGATTTTGTTTGCCTCCTCGATTTTGTTTATAACGTTATTTTTAGGGTTGATCCTACAGTCACGTCGTGTACTGTCAAGTACAGTAGGCTATGTACAATCAGAGGTGAGCACTGTAAACATGATTTGCAGTAGACCGGGCCAGGTTCATTATGTGGGAGAACGATTTGAGGGGGTGTACAGTTTAGTCTCACTGAGAATCTCGTACGGTGCAGACCTTTCCTCGTGCAGAAGAACAATAGCTTACAATTGTGAATCCCTAGACCTCGTGGATGGGCGTGAGAAGCAATCCCCACTTATTTCTCCTCCCTTCCCCTGCGACGGATGTAGTGCTCAGCTCTGATTGTATAAACTGTACCACATCGCATTGTCCGTTTCCCTGCGCGTCGTGTGCAAACAATGTCATTTCTCAGCGACAACATGCGCATACGTCTTGCTACATGATAGTACATGACATGACTGTAGGAACAAACCTTATATGAATCGAAGTTTTTGTCTGTGTGTGCGATGCCCATTCAAATCTACGGCACGCAGAGATATATTTTTAACATAGGTGGACGGAAAGAGAATTATGTACGTAAGCCTAAATGGGAAAACATTGATTTGGAAGAAAACTCACTATGAGAGGCAACTCTGATCTGATGTCGTGTTTCCCGGACGGCGTACTCTAATCATGAAATACTCTAATCATTAAGCCAACTTTTAGCTTCTTAATTATTAATAATTTTAACTACTTATGCATGATTTTCGAGTAAAGGTAACGTTAATGAATCCACGGTTCGTTTTAATTATTTATTTACTACGTCTAACAGGACAATTAAAACAAAAATCTGATGTGAAACTCACAAAACTTCCTCGGCCCAAATAAAAGTTTGCTCGTAGTATAATATATTATGTATGACATTCTCTTCATGTAAATTGGCTTCAAAAATGAAGAGAACGCCGTTACCCCATCGCATCCTCGAAGGATAAAGAACCCAAATAACATCTGATTAATGTACTCATGTAACTTCATGTACTCTAGGCATGGCCAATAAATCTTTATGAGTTCACATTTTGATATAGATTAAGGGTGGCGTGCACCAAACTCATGCCATTTACTCTTTTAGTAAGCCTTACTTCTTTAGTTCTAACTACTTTAGTAAGCTACTCTTTTAGTAACCGTACTCTTTTAGTAAGGACGGCGTGCACCAACCAGGAGTAAACTAAACTCGGCGGCTTTCAACATAGAGGAATGTACTAAAGAAGTAAAAATTTTATTTACTCCCAGAGTAAATGAACTTACTCCACAAGTGGTGGAGAGCACCAACACGGAGTACGTTACTAACGTAGTAAGTTGTGGAGTAAATAAGGCCAATATTTACTCCTACTCAGGGGGTGGAGTAAAGTTGTGGAGTAAGTGTGTTCTGTGGCATTTGCGTGAGTTATGAGTTACATATCACATTAAATGGATTACATAGTTAAACTGAGGATAAGTTATTGAGATGAAGAAGGTTGTATACCAAAAATGAGAGTTGTGGCAGGTGATTTAATAAATATTAAGCGAACCATACCTAGTAGGGCATTTAATAACGTAAATAATTATGCTCATAAATCCTTACATGAAATTTTGGCGTTTGGAAGAAACGATGTCAGATTCTCACTACATCCATGTGATTTCAGCCAGTCAAATGTGGAAATATCATTGCGGAGAGCGATCCAGCTAGGAAGACGTCCACCAAAGGTGAGGGGAAGAGTGAGTGGAAGGGACGTTTGCATTGCACGGTACAAGGAGCTCATGTGCTCTTAAATATCTTCCTAGCTGGATCGGCCTTTAGATGTTGCAGTTCTCCCTAACTTTGGGTCAGAAAACGACGATGTATTTCAAGCTAATCATATGGATACAGATATCGGCGAGGTATAGTACATTCCAATAAATGAAAGCCTCCGTTCTTGGAGCTACCCAGAAAACACTTCCCCCTGCTACTTAACCATAGAATTACTGAACAATAGGTGATTCTCATTGTTAAACGATTTAATTTAATTATTGTAAATTAATTTTATTACATTACACTTCTCTAGCTTAACTTAAAGCACAACATTGCGAATGCCAGATTATAATAATAATTATAAGAGCTAAAAGTTCAATAGTTGCACCCGCAGTGTTAATGAATAATATGTCCATTTTTCTAACCCAGGTGTAAAAATGTCCAAACAGGCCACATCGGAAGAAAATTTGAAAGACTCTGGGATTAGCGTACATTGAGAAGGGGACACATTGTAAAACCATTCCTTAAAGACTCCCCAAGTCTCGAATGCTGGAGTGAGACGAGACTTTCATGTTTGGGAATAAACTATAACAGATGCTGCAGGTTTATAGTATGCTGCTAACTATTTAATTAACCCTGTGGACAGGAAAGTGAGAAGCATTATAAACTATATAGAAAAAAAATGCCAACATGAGTGCCGAAAGAAAATTTTAAGGAGGGGCCCGGAGTTTGAAGCTGCACAGGATCTAGAGAAGTAGTCACTGAAATTATTTTTAAACACACAACCATCTACATAATTATTATTGGAGTTCATAGCTTGCGAAATATTGTACCGCCATTTTTTGTTTAAATATTACATTTCTCAGTTGTAATATTATTATTTTTATAAGGTAATATTTTTTAAGTAAATGTTCTGTGCATTTGAAAAAGGACAGAAAAATAATGCCCCTTATTAGTTTTGTTATCCTTTTTATCCCCCCTTTTTCATGATTTTGTGTAATACTTCTTATTAATATTGTTAAACAGTCAATAAGTATTAATAATTCATTATAGTGAGATTTATGATAAACAACTGTAGAATAATTGATTTATCGTTTTTGGGGAAGAATATTTTAATATATTTTAGAAATTTATTATTATTATGAGAGAAATAATTATAATATTGACAGTGAATCAATTATGAAAATCAACTGGAAATCCAATTGTTTGCATTATAATACAGAAATAGTTTGCACAAAAATTGTAATCACAGTACCCTAACGTAGGCTACTAAACTGAAAATATTCAATTGAAGGAATTAAAATTAGTAATGAATAAAACATTACTATTAGACCTATTTTAAAACATGAAGATTGTCATTGGTAATATTTGGAACAACCCAAATTCATATTCATTGTTTCAGCGAACCTTTCCTTTTCATTATCTGGCACTTGAATAATACCGGCAATTGAAATGCACGTGTTCTGCTGCGCTGCACTAATGTTTCTGCTCTGTTCTGCGCAGAATTCGACTACTTCTTTAGTAAAAATCGTTTACTACTTTAGTTACAACTAAAGAAGTAACTATCAATTGAGCTCTCCAACACCAACTAAAAGAGTAAGTTACTAAGAGAGAAGCACTAAAGTAGTAAATCTAAGACGGGAACATGACGCAACAAAAACCGGTTTGTCTGTCTCACTCTAGCACATTACTAGTATGACTTAAAGAGTGAGACAGATGTACTGGTTCTTGTATACTCCAGGTCTCCGTCTTAAATTTACTACTTTAGTAAGATTTACTCCTGGATGGTGCACGCCACCCTAAGAGGCCATATTCCATGTTTGAACCTGACGCAAAGTTTTATTGATCACCAGGCAAGGCTGAGTTTCTACAAACAAAGGGTGGCTTATAACTACTCTTCAGAGATTTTTTAAAAAATATTTCAAATAAAACTTTTAGCTCTTAGTATAGGCACTGCATATAAAAAAAGTCGTTAGAAATGAAATTTTCTTCATGTAAAGTTCACATGAAAACAGGATAAAATCGTCGCCAATCTTCGTGTCAGATCCTCAGTAGGTACCAAATATGATTTTCCGTTCTGGAGCTAGGCTATTAACAGACACACACACAAACACATACATGTTTCTGAAAATAGTGTTTTTGGATACAGGGAAGCTCAAAAAAGGTTAAGCATGTTAAACAGCAACTTCGAATTTCGGGGTCGAACACAGTACTTTCTCTACCTTTAGCCTAGTACCTATAGTACGGGCAGAGGAAGTCTTTCTTTCTTCATCTTAGTTTTACCTCTCCCTTTTAGGATTTAAGCTACCCAAGACGCCCGGGCCTTACAGGGCCGCGACCTGTCCGGAGAGGGATTATCTTTGGATAACATGCATACTTTTTTTATCAGGCAAGGACATAGAGGGCCTCCCCGGATGAGTGATCAGCTCAATGCCGGTGCCACCTCCAAGACAACACGAACACATAGGACGAGACACACCTTTCACACACACACACACACACACACTACTCCAAACAAGGCGAGAATGGGATGAAGATGATAATGATGGCCAGATGATATCTGGGGACCACAAGGACCTAAACTTACCCGACATTTGTCTCACAGGTGAGGAAAAACCTCAGAAAAAACCCCATCTAGGTAACTTGTCCCGACCAGGAATCGAACCCGGGCCCTCCTGAGCCACAGCGGTGGACGAGGAAGTAATCAAATTAGCTAATTCATGATATCTGTGTAAAATAATGTCAGTGATAATACATAACATTTTAATTGTTTTGCTATCAAATATACGATTCATAAGATCTAACTGTTAAATTAACACACATGGAAGAAACCGCGGTTTCCTGCTAGTGTATAATAAGTAGGGCAAGGCATTTGATGATTTTGCATTTTTTTTTAAATGAAGGTTAAAAGTAGCTCGAATATATATAAATGAGTATCGTGAAACAATTGATTGATTATCTATGAAAATATAAACACACTGAGGCATTACTATCGCGTCAGCTGTAAAAAAATGAATTTTTGTTATAGGAAGAGAGTATAACTGGATCAGTAAGACCTGAGCCAAACAAATGGCTGCGCAGCAGTCTACTATGACGTAATCTACAACAGCCTGACCTTCATAACACGTTATGTTCTTCGCTAGCTCATACTGTACAGACTGTGTAAAAACATCTTAGTTACCATCACAGCATTCAATAGTGAACAGCGATATTCTGTGAGTTACATACAAAAACTTAAATAATATTTCACAACTAAAAAAAATATTTTGTTCACTTTATTTTTGTATTCAATAGTTACAGGCTATTATGAACCGCATAGTTTGGAATGAGTAGTACAGTATATGCATTCTCTTCTGTCCTTACTCCATTACTACCGGCGGACGATAAGCGATCTGCGCGTGTTTGGCTCATTTCTTACCGATCGAGTTATATAGGGCTTCGCGACTGCTTAGCGTAATAGACTGTGGTATTAATAATACTAGACATTGTAGTTAATGGTCGGTGCCAGCGAATGTAGATATACTATGTATAACCTTGGTTGTTCTTTATTTACAGGGCCTCGAAATGTTTGGGGAAGATCTAGTCACAGCGGTTGGGTTCATTTTGTGGGTACCATTCTCCATAATAGTAGTCATATTAGCGGTAAGTATCACCAAATACAATAAAGGATAATACCAGACACTTACTGCTTTAACAATGGAAAATGGGGGACAGATTTCGCAACACTCCTGGTGGTGCAACCTGGAAATTTGGGGCCAAATTAAAATGTTCAAAACATATTTAAACTGTAATGTTTTAACGTTTCACGAACCACTGAGGACCAAAATACTGTTTAAGTAATTACAAAAATAATAGCCTAATACGCAAACAAAACACTAAACTTGCGTAATAGTTCACAAAGTATTACTAAAAACACAATAAATATTTCAACTTATCGGTTGCAGACAACTCTTTTTCTCTCTGTCTCTCTGTTACAATTTTTTTTTTCAATGCTTCGTCTTTGTTTTCATACAGCAAAATTACTTTCCCGAACCATAGACAGATATAAAAATCATATTCCTTATACATAACATGCCGAGGTTGGCTATTTTGGCTCCTCTGATAGAAATTCGTTGATATCTTTGTATCTAGCTACTGCATCTGTATTCAGTAGTAGCAGGTTGGGCCGCTAGATGGTGCTCACGATATTGTCTCTCAATAACAAATGAGGGTATGGATATTCTGCGATCGTCTATTACGAAAATAGACAAAAACACAAAATACAGCAATATTGGATGAACAAGGACAGGCGCACTACAAACCAGAAGATAAAGCAAGTGTAATAGCCGATTGACTGGAACTTCGATTCTCACCAAATTTTATTCCTATGAACCATACTTTCGCACAAGAACTACAATCAGAAGTTAAACAATATATCAACCAAATACCACAAAACGATGGTACGTCATGTAATACCTACTCAAAACTTGTCATGAATTTGGCTTAGATGGGTTTGGTTTTCATTTGTCATTTTTAAAGGCCTCATAGTTTTAATTATTCAAGGTATGTCTTGTCAATTGTTGCTTTTAACCTCAATACCAAATAATTTTATTTATTTCTAAATACTTGCTCATTTTAACATTTCTTTGTTTATTTTTATTTTATCTTGCAATTATATATTTAGTATAGTGTTTTTTCATGTATTGATTAATTATTTTAATGTTCAGATCAAGCTATTATTTTGGGTTAGCGATTTTTAATTATTTCAACCTTCTGTTGTTTTAATTCATCCTATTACTTTTTCTTCTTCAAAATGGACAACCAAATGTATGTTCCATTCTTCCTATTCAAGAGCAATGGGCTCTTTTCAATCTACAATCTTTCTAGCATTTCAAAACAATGCTAATTTCGGGCGGCAGGCCTTTCATCTTCACCTTTATTATGGATTAAATAATCCAACTACCTTCAAGATAGCAATTCAACGCAATTTAAGGATCTCACGGACTCCTCTAAGAAGTTTAATAGTGCTTCGTCAATTCTTTGGACATTTCTACCTTTAAGGGGAAATCTTTCATTCCGTGAGTAACCTCATAAATCACAAACCAAAGGTACGTTCCAAAGACCAAGGATTAGTTTGTTTTCGGTGAGATCGGCAGTCCTAAAGGAATTTTATGTAACTGCGATTTAAATAAATGTTGACATTTTATTATTTTGAAAGCAAAGTGTAAATCGCTCATTTCAAATCACTGCCTTGAACTTCTTGTGCTGCGAATAGTCAGATTTCATCATTTGCATAAACATTAAATATACAATTTTTCTAGCTGTTGAAGTAACAATCTTAACAAGCTTATCTTTACGACGATTTATTACTGGTCCTCCGATTGAATACAGTCTGCCAATACATTTAAATGTGCATCTGGATAGAGTCATAACTTCAAGATTCACGAAGAACATTTTCATCTCACATCGCATGTTTATGTTAATCAAGCAGCATCATCACTCTATGTGTACATAAACTGTTTGTTATTATTTTCTTGTGGTTGGAAATTCAAGAGCGTTTGTGTTTCGAACCACAAGCATCCCAATCAATCATTCTTTTCCCCATATGTTATCGCCGGGAATCGCACCCAGGATTATTCTACGGTCCGCTAGTCATATCAGAGGCCGGGTCGCCTGGCGGTAACAAACGACATAGATCAAACAACACCAGCAGAAGTTAACTCCATAATGTCTCTACTAAAGGAGAACAAATCCCCAGGCCTGGATCGGTTAACAGCCGAAATGCTTACTAATATAGGCTACGCAATTATTTACACACCTTACAGAAATCTTCAATTCATGCTTCAAACATAAGTACTTTCTGAACCCATGGAAACATGCCAATCCAGTAACATTTCCTAAACGTAAGAAAGATCCTCTTCTTACAAAGAAAGAAAAAAAAATCGACCACCAACAAGTTTACTATGTGTATTATCAAAAGTATTTGAAAAAAATAATACATAATCATCTAGCTCCAGTTTTGAATACACCATCAAATATTCATCGTGTACAATTTGGCTTCAAAGAGCAACATTCTTCTATTCGTCAACTGAGACTGCTTACAACATAAGGCTTCAGCCGAGGAGAACATACCAATCCTGTTTCATTTTTTATGTTGCTCAAGCTTTTGATACTGTGTGTCAGTTCTAAGCAAGCAGTGGTAACGTGCAGATGTGTGGAAGAGGTGCTGAGTGGATATAAGTAAAAACGGCACAAGAGACATGGCCAACGAAATCGAAGTATACAGAATGAGGATAGGCTCATTTGGGTAAAAAAGGAGAGCAGGGACCAAAGGAACAGTAAGAGATGATCAACCAAACATGGCGACCTTGGCCCTAGTGATTATAGTGTTGCTGATAATTGTAGGGGTTAAAATGAACCCAGGTCCTGGAGTTGCTGAAGAGGTCATCAAAACCCTTGAAAGAATGGAAGAAAGAATAGTTAATAACATAAATGGGGCAACAAAGGAAGTTAAACAAGAAATTGTAGAGTAAATAGCAAGAATGAAGACAGAAGTGGAACAATTGAAGTCAAGAATCGAGAATATAGGAAATGCATATCAACAGCTAAATTTAGTTTTCCACGGGATAAAAGAGAGAAAAGGAATTAATGCCTTGCAAGAAGTCCATGAACTAGTAGAAAGCAAATTGTAAGTGCAGATCCAGGGATGAGAGTACCTTACGGCTCACAGGGTTGGGAAAACTACAGGAAACAGAGTAATTATAGCGAGATGTACGTCCAAGCAAATGGTCTTTGCTACACTGAAGAGATCTAACAAATTAAAACGGACGACAATATATATTAACAGGGATCTATCACCTATAGAGAGAATTACAAGGAGGAAATTAGTTGAAAAAATGAAGACAGAAAGAAGCAAGGGAAACAAGGCTACCATTCGAAATTTACAGCTGTATGTGGATGGGAGGAAGATAGATGTAAAGAACAGCGCGGAAGCGAGTGTTATGACATCGTCAGCTGAATCAGCGGAATCAGCAACTGGAGATACGCGTGCCGGTGGTCAGGTTAACGAACGACAGCGTAGTCAGAGGGAACGTGCGCCAACGTCGCCAGGAAAGGATAGCAACCAACCAACAACTCAGCTGAGCGAGGAAGCAAGCACATCATCTGTGACGCAACGTTTTCAGATTCCTTGGGGGCCTTGGAGCAAGAACGCCTCAATTGACATCAACAGTGGGAGCAGTGAGGAGAACGCCCCTATAATAATTACAGTGAGTCCCACGAAAGAGTTGGCCAATGACGCGGGTTTCTGCGTCGCGGCTGGCACAGCTCCAACTCCCGAGCGATCGTGTGAAATATCTACGCAAATAATGCCGCGGTCGGTGTAATGATTCAGGTTCTCACATTTACAGTTAAAATTACAACGAAAGTAACCACGTACCTCATTACAAGAGATGTTGGAAATGTTCTCCTCTTGCATACGCACAACATTGGCACCTTTTTAAGGGAATTTTCTTTCACGCGCGTAAGTTCAACTTCCGAGATAGAGTTAATTTCTCTTGTGATATTGTCTTTAAGTCCTTCTTATGTATGGGAAATTGACCTATACACTTTATTTTTCAAGTTTCCCCATAAATAATAGTCACATACTGTTAGAAGAACTTAATGATAACATCACATACGCCTAACACAAGAGAAAGTAACTCTGTCTCGGAAGCTGAACTTATGCGCGTGTAAGAAAATTGCCTAAAAAGGTGCCAGTATTGTCTGGGTGCAAGAGGAGAACACTCCTTAACTCTCTCAAAGTTCAAGCTCGGCTTATATGTTGATGACTCTGCATACTATTACTAGTGACATGCACATCAAAACAGCTCAACAAAATATGCAACTCGCTAAATTCACTATCGCAATGACTAACGCAATGGCGGATTAGAGTCAACGTCTCCAAAACTCGAAGGAAACCTAAAACACCGGACCACCTCAAGCTATTCTCAGAAGCAATTTCATACCAACAGACAGTTAAATACTTAGGAGTCTCCTTTGATCAAAGACTGAATTGAATTATCAACATCATACAGAATGTGCAAGACACAAAGCAATAGCACGCTTGTTCGCTTATAGGCATTGTTAAAATCTCAAAATTTTCATCTTCAAGAAAAAACTCGTTTTTACACTTCAATCATCCACTCCCAAATGATTTATGAATCTGAAATCTGGAACACTGCTTCAATACGTACCATCCGCAGATTGCATACCATACAACGGAAGGTAGATCTAATAATAACACGTGCAGATTACCATACAACCAACAGGCAGCTAGACGACATGCTTCAAATCCCATCCCTTTGTAACTACATTCAACAAATTGCCCAGAATTTTGAAACCACACTATTATATCACAGCATCCCACTCATCAGAGCAGTAGTAATGAAATAATATCAAAATCACATGTAAGTTCTTCAAGATCAAAGTACCTTCAGCTTTTACTGTATTACTTTTCGAGTAAAAGCTTTTCATAGGCTGAAACTTGTATGACATATTTAAGATAATAATAATATATATATATATACCGGGTGTTAGGAAATCCATATTTCAAACTTCTAGGGCTAGTAGAGGGGACTTAGTAGAAAATATTTTGAACAGGAACCCATGTCCGGAAACGTTCCGTTTCCGTGCTACAACCATTAAAATGTGTCGGATTTACGGTTGTTGTTTTGCAACCGGATAAGCAGTACATGACGTCAGAGGATCACCTGATGGCACGTGACGTTTACCCTGCTGTGGTATCATGCCGCTATACTAGATCCGACCACTATAACGTTATTTTGCGTACTTGATACATAAATAGCGATTATGTTTGTTTTATTTCATTATTCTCATATTGCCTTTGCTTCCACTGTAACATGATTTGTCCTTTACCAACTCAAATCCTGGTTTTCAGCTCAACCTGCATATGAAATGACTGCTCGAACTGTAACGTTTGTGGCAATATAATTATGTAATTTATTGGAAAGAAGAAAACAATAACACATTTCTGACCATAAACCTGAAAAGTGATGGGACGCTATAGGCCTACTGAAATTCACTAAATCGGAATTGCCTTCAATTGTTGCGAAACTATGACCGGAAAGAAGAAAACCTTTTTACTTTATCGCATGACAGAGTACTTAGGTTTCCGTGAGCACGCATGCACACATTACACACACACACACACACACACACACGGTAAACCGGAAGTGCCGGAAATTCAATAATACCATTTTTTAGTTCTCAATATACGGCTATTCCATGCTTCAAAAGATATTTAAGTGGTTCTGGGTTTTTGTATGTTTGTACAGTACTAGCAGGTGCCCGCGGCTTCGCCCACGATAGGCTAATTAATTGAAAAATTAAAAATTAAGAGTATAATAATTATTAAAGCATTATATTTATTAACACTTTCACGCGAATCATTCATAAACAAAACCATTAATAATTAAATGAAACAGCTTAAATTCCGGCTTCAGAGTACATTCCACGATTAGAAAGCGCTGCCTGGGAAAACGATCTCAGATCCGATTATGCAGTTCCAAAGCTAACTGTGAACCACTACCTTCTAGACTTTATTACTCGTGCGTAATTCTCGAGACGGCGGTGGATAATACTTATTGTTTCTCAACTGTTTGTTGACAGATGAATATGATGTGAATTTTATTTGATCAATTCAGTGTAATTTTCATAAATTATATAATGTTTCAAGGGAAGGAATGGTTTGTTTGGATTTTTATTATCAGCGATATTTCAAGAGTTAAACTATCAATATTTTACAGCTGGTGCCCGCGGCTTCGCCCGCCATTATTAATTAACTCCAGGAATTTGAAGAAATTTAAGAATTTAAGGATTTAGTTTATTAAAAACGTTTGCGGTTCAGAGCTATGAAAATTGTAAGTAAAAATAAAATTAGAATATTTGTTCATTGTGTTCATTTCACTTAGGCTTTATATAATAAAGAAACGGTTTTCCTAATTTTGTACCCTTCGTGAAAGTTTAGACTGCGAGAGACGAACATCGCCGAGTATGCCCAATGTTTCACGAAGCGGGCGAGCGAGTGAGCACGCTATTTAGGGTAGTTGAATTGTATAAGAGTAGATTATATATGTAACATTCGTAAATATGACCACATAACACCGTCACTGGAACCACTTCGATGGGTACGCCTGCGTGAGTGAAGACATTTTCACTGTCTCATTCCGCCCTATAGAATCCTGCATACCTCAAGACCTAGCTATCTTTTCAGTAGCTTTCATTACCTTTCTTCCTACCATAACTTGGATACCCGCTCTCAGCTTGACCCCTTACTATCCATGCCTCTTTACAGAACTACTCATTATTCGAATTCGTTTACAGCAACAGCTATTCGTCACTGGAATTCATTGCCTAGCTATCTCAGGAGCTGCCAAGCGACTTCACAGTTCAACCGACATTTAATAAATTTAGTGTACAATAACATTTGGGAATTGATGCTAATTTGTGTTTTTTTTTCATTGTTTGTAATACCTAAGAACGTATTTGTTTACTCTCTCATCTTTTTCTCATTTCTTCATTTTAGTCATTTTTATTATTTTATGTTTGAGTTTTTTTATCTTTGTATTTAATGTACGTTTCTTGTATTCATGTATATCATTTCTTATATTTAATTTATTATTATTATGTATTTCATGCTTTTGCCCTGGCTGAGTGGTAGAGAAGGCATTATGGCCTTAACTCCGACAGGTTAAATAAATAAATAAATAAATAAAATAATACATTATTTTATATTATTGAAATCCATTTTTGAGTTTCCATTGAAATCTCTTCATATTATTGTAATTAGTTGCAGATTACTGCGTTTGCAATTGGCATCTTAAGTCGTCTCGTATCCGGCATATTGGACCTCGTCGCCCGAATTCTCTTCCTCGTAGCTGCAGTGGTGATTGTTGTGATCCCCGTGTTTGTATTTCTAGTCGTCATATGTGTGAGTGTAATTATATTCCATTATCCACCTTTCAAAATAGAAATAGCTTATTAATTTTTATTTTCCTCTGTGGCGCTGCGTCCCAGAAAGGCTAGACCTAATAACAGACCACCGGGCGGCCGAATCATGTACAAACTTCAATCAAGGCGGATTGAACCCTGATGTGAAGACAGGAACCTAGTCTAAGAGTGTTCGAGTGGTGGAGTACAAGTCTAATCCTGTTGAGCCGGATTCACTTTGATTTGGAGTGCATCTGATTTATTCAAATTCGTTAAAACTTAAAGTGAAAGGGCCCTAACATATCATGAGATGGTTCATACATTGTTACGAAGGTTATATTTTTTCAACATCCGATAAGGCATAAAATGAAAACCACAGTGAACTGTTATGGGCCATTCAGATAGAAAATTAACCGTAAACATAACGTAAACATAGAAGTTTGGGGCCATGTTTTTCAATGTGACCATTCACAATGCATCACGTAAACGTGAAACTTAAACGTAAAATTAAACGTAACGTAGAAGCTTGCAAACACCAAGCTTCTGCGTTACGTTTATGCTAAAAATAACGATACATCCAATCCGATAACAGAACAGGAGACGGAAGTGGAAGTAGCCAAGAAGTATTCTATTAATGAGAAACTCCTCGTTATGATAAATGGCATCCATAGAAAGATGCGGCATTGAAGGAAAATATATGAAAATTAGTTCCCCAAGAAATGAACTACAGTATTAAATACAGCCCATATAATAATCTGCTAATTTTTATGTGCCTGCATACGCTTGTATGATTTCAATTTTTAATGGCCTACATAAATGTTTAATAGAAATATGAAAGTATTTTCGTCTGCTGCAGCCATTTTATCAGTTGTTCACGTTCTCGTTTGTGATTGGTTGTTACCTACGTTTATGTTTTCATTGCGAATGCTCAATGCCGTGATAAAGTTTGCGTTTAAGTTTACGTTCTTACGTTTACGGTTAAGTTTCTATCTGAATGGCCCATTATACTTGGAACATTCAAAAACACCCTCCAACTACTCCTTTACATAGTCGCCGCTCGGATTGAGACATTTGTCGTAGCGTGGTACCAACTTTCCGATACCCTCTTCATAGAAGCTTGCCGCCAGCGTATTGAGAAGGGTCTCGGGTTAGTTCGGGAAATTTGTGTGCAGTCATTGTTTGGATTGTTCTTTTGATTCTGGATTGTCGTAAACGTATCCACGTTTAATCCCCTGTCACTATGGATTTCAAAAACTCGTCCCCAAGCCGAGTGGCTTTCTTCTTTTTCGACAGCTGAAGAAAGATCTGGGAGGACAGCGCTTCCACACCAACGAAGAACTTTAAAATGCCGTGAAGACCCTTCTCAGTACGCTGGCGGCAACCTTCTATAAAGAGGGTATTGGAAGGTTGGTACCATGCTACGACAAATGTCTCAATCGGAGCGGCGACTATGTAGAGAAATAGCTGGAATGTGTACCTAAATGTTCCAAGTAAAACAGTTTTTATTTTCACTGTGGTTTTCATTTAGCAATCGGTCGGACCTTTAAAAAAAAATAGCCCTCGTACATCGTACAGAAAGTAATGTAACTTGCTTGCAAAACAAATCCGACTGAAGTTCACAGCCATCTGTGAATCCATGTTCACAATGCATTAAAATGACGGCATCTACCATAGTGTGTTCAATGCTTCAAGTTATAGGCCAGTCAGTAGAGGTATTGTATGATGCAAAAGGTGGTGTAGAAGCTTTTATTTTTTTACTTGTATATATAGATACAACCATGTAAAAAACAAAAATGCTAACACGGGCGACCTCGGGAAAACTTTTGGCGCAAAAAAACCTCGAAATTTTAGGACTTTTTTTGGTTTTACGCCTTTAACACCTAAATGGTGCATCCTAGTGAAAACGTTATAATGTAGCTATTTAAAGAACAGTTAATTCTGCGTTGTATGAGTACCACAACGTAATATTTGGTCAAGTAGTATGGTCGAAAATCACGGTCAAAGAACGACGATTTTTTCCAACTTCACCAAAAACTGAGATATAGTACTATATATATGAGTCTGCAGCTTGGAAATGAGTACTCTGAGAGAAAAACTTCAGAAATAAAAGTTGTAGAGCATCAAATTCTGCGTCTACTGAGTACCAACATTTTTAGTTTGGTCAAGAACACCTCTTGAAATTGGCAATCTCCCGGTGTCCGGCAATTGGCATATGAAGGTACCTATGAGTTAGAACGCTTCAGCAGTACGGGTGTATATTCTACAGAGTTATTCTTGCTTTAGTATCATCAAATAATCATTTTAAAATGTGAATAAGGAAAAAACAAATATGAAAACACATGAGTAAATAAGAAAACATGATGGTAATTTAAAAACACATAAGAATTATACACCATTTCCGGTATTTTATTAATTTACCATGATGTAAATCTTTAAAAAAAAAAAGTGTGCGTGGAACGCCACGCGACAGAAGTGAAACTGATTTAAATTTTTGGATTTTTTCAATTTTAGATTATTGGATTTTTTAATTTTTGATTGTTGGACTTTTTAATATTGGGTTTTTAGATTTTTTAATTTTGCATTTTGGACTTTTTAATATTTTTATATCTTTTGATTTTTTAAATTTAGGGTTTTTTAATTTTCGTTTTTTTAAATATTAGATCTTTGAATTCTTTATTTTTTGGATTTTCAACTTTAAAATTTAGTATTTTTTATTTTTAAATTTTGGATGTTTTACTTTTGGATTTTTTAAATTTTGGATTTTTGAATTTTTTGCATTTTTAATTTTTTAAATTTTGGATATTTCGATTTTTAATAATGGTATTTTTTATTTTTTAAATTCTGGATTTTTGGACTTTCTGATTTTTGGTGTTTGAATATTTTAATTTTGGAATTTTTTTAAATTTTGTATTTATTTAATTTTGGATCTTTGAATTCTTTATGTTTAGGATTTTTTAATTTTGGATTTTTCCATTTTTAAATTTTTTATTTTCGATTTTTTAATTTTTGGATTTTTTTAAATTTTGGATAAGAATAATCATTGAGTTGATTGTTTTCTGTGCAGTCCGTTCCGTCACGCCACACTAATTTCGTGACGATTTTGAGTGTGACACTAATTTCGTGACGGTTTTGAGCGTTACACAAGCTCTCGATTCACCCATACCGCGGCTAAAGAAGTTTCACTTCAAAAACTGTTAATAATAGAAATGATGTGTTAATAAGCCTGATCAAGGGTAGCATGGCTAAGCCCGAAACCTGTCACCAAATAAAGCCATTCTAAGTACCTGAAAAACCATTAGTCAAGAAATATATGTTTAAAAATTTGTATAATATAAATAAAGCAAGGACCCCAGTTTCTTTATTAGCATATGCGGAAGTGGTAGGAAGCTCTCACCATCCTCTGGTTGTTCCTCGGGCTCCAATAGCTGGTTGAAGTGATCTTTGTTGTCATCATCGTCAATTACCGGTGGATTTAGTTGTTGACCACAGTAGTGCTTGCATATGGAAGAGCACTTCAGACCAGCTTTAAGGCAAGAGCAGGCTCTACTACACGCTATCTTACAAGGGCATGACACTGTCTTGAGTAGAGACAAGGGAGTCACGTATCTGGTGGTTTTTAGTGGTACTAGATCCGCATTACTACGCACCCATCCTCTTTCTTCAAGGTTTCTTGTTTTACCCAATCATATCTGTATTTGATGGAAAACCGATATGAATGGTGGCGTGCAGCACCATAATTAGGTGGTAGTCTTGCGAGGTTCACTTTTCCCTTGGCCACTGCTCGTGTGAACGTGAATTGGCGCAGTTCGTCCAGAGCTACTTTGGTGGGATCTCCGGTGTAAAGATCACCAGTCTTATCCATCTAATCATGGCTGGTGAATGGGTCGACGAAGCATCGGGGTAGTTCTTTCGAAAAGGTGACCATGCTGCTCAGTTTCATCTTTCCTTGACCAAAAATAGCAGATGTCGCATCACATCCACTAAACGCGTTGATGAAAAGGATGGGGCTGGATATGGATTGGTTGAATTTGAAAGATGATCTCAAATATTGCACATCAGAAGCTTGAGAAAGACAAAGTTGATGCATGGCTGGCAATGTCCTATCTTATGCACAAGAAGGTCTATGTCCTCTCCAATTATTGGGACATTTCTTTTTTTTTAATAATAACTTTATTGCACAGACATTAATACAACGTATGGCAATCGTCAATTCAAGCAAGATCATTCACAATGAGTCATCACAGCCTTAAAATATAAAAATCTTGAATACTATATAAAGGATTGGCCTTCAAAGTAGATACAATAGTGCTTTTAAAGCTTGAATAAGATAGATTTCTGACACTATTGGACAAACTATTGTAGAGATTTAAAGATAAGCTTTCATAACTATTTTGAGTCACACAGTACTTGCATTTATTGATATATACATTTGATCTATTGCGTGTTAAGTGATCATGAACTGCAGAACATTTTGTGTAATTATTAATGTTATTTTTAACAAAAAGAAGACATCTCAGAACAAATAATGATGGCAAAGTGAGGACACCAAGTTTGACAAAAAGTGATCTACAAGTGTATCTAGGGGCAACCCCACAAATTATTCGAACAGCCCTCTTTTGTAAGATAAAGATTTTCTTGGCATAGGAATGACATCCCCATAACAAGACGCCATAACTTAAGTGGCTATGGATATGAGCATAGTAGACCAACAACAGAGAGTTTTGATCTATGCTAGAACAGAGTACTCTTAACATAAATAAACCTTTACTTATTTTATTAGCAGTATAATCAATGTGTGATTTCCATTCTAAGTTTGATTGAAGGTAAAAGCCAAGAAATTTTAACGTAGATGCTTTTTCAGTATATTTTCGATTAAGACTGAATTTCATATCAATTGTTTTATCTTTATTGAGACTTAAAAAGTTGGAATTGCACCATTCAACTATTTTAATAGCCACATTTTCAAGAATATCTTCAGGATTATATTTTTTGGAACATGATATATTGAGTGCTAAATCATCAGCAAATAAGTATGATCGGAGACATGGATCCTGCATGGAGACATGCTCCTTGGCCTTGGAAATCAGCAAGTCAGCATGGGGCTGATTGATTTTAATGTCACAATCTTCGAAGTGACTTTTCAGGACTTCAACGAGAAGACTTTTATTAAACTCACTGACCAAAAACTTTTCCTGAGCGACTTGGTTAATTATATTTACATCAAAGATTACTTCGAGGAAGGGCGAATCTTCATCCGCTGCAATAACTCAGATCTTTTGGTGCCACTCTGAGCAGGGTAGGCTTGTGTCTAACACAACGGCAACTTTCGTGGACCCACAGTGTATTTTTTTTTTAAAGAGGATTATCTCTTGGCGATGGTGTCGAAGGAGGCTTTGGGTGGCCAAACAACTTTATGAAGCAGATAGCCTCCATCCACTACTGCGAAATACCTCGTACTGTCTCTCTTCTGCAGCATTGGAGGGAAGCGGGTTGAATGCTGTGCGTACATAGACACTATACACTAGACATACACTAAATATAATTATACTTACATTATTGTTAAATAATAATATTATTATTGTTATTATTATTAAGAAATGTGATAGAAAGGTACTTTCGGTTTGGTTGGCTAGAGTTGCAACTCACAGGTACCTTCATGGGATTCTTATGACAATTACCATACACCGGGAGATCGCAAATTTCGAGAGGTGTACTTCACCGAAACTGACAATTTTGGTACTCAGTGGACGCAAAATTTGATGCTCTACAACTTTTATTTCACGAGTTTTTCTTTCAGTGTACTCATTTCCAAGCTGGAGACTCATATATTACTTCAGTTCGGTTATCTTGTGTCAATGGTCATAAAACTTTCCAATCTACCTGCTTCGGACAAGGGTCTTGCCAATTTCCGGCTATTATGCTGATTCCTCAGCTATTATGTTGCTAAGATTTTGAGAGTGTTAGTTCTTGGCCCAACCAGAGATTTAAATTAGTTTACTGAAGAAAGTGTGCAGTGACAGATCTATGCAGTAGTGAAAAATGTATTTTCCAAATTTATATTTTATTGATTTATTTTGAAGTTTTTATTTATATATATAAATGAAGGTGCACATATAATATACCATATAATGTAGTCGCGTTATTTGTGCTGTTTAATGATAATAATTAAACTTCAGATTTTAGGTAAAATCCTATTTTAATCCTAAAAAGATATGAACACAAAAACTTCTATAGGCTGTAATTATGCATTTCATAGGTGACAAAGCCTGCAACTGATGCTTTTATAGGACATAAAACGGCATATTTTGACGTTAGAGCCTAATACGGCCTTTTAGTAATCATATAAGTGTTGAGTCATAGAATACAATGAATTTCACTAGATAATCTAGCAAACATATTGTAACAAGGGCTCGTCGGGGTTCAAAATCAGAACACCAAGTTCCTAATTGAAGGATGGAGGTTCCTTTATTTCCTTTCACAGTGATCTATACAGCCAGAAAACTCCAGACTGTTCGCCAGTTCACTGTCCTGTTCAGTGCTCACTCTCATTGTGCTCAGTCCCAATTGCGGACTCCCAGTCGAGATAATTCCACGTCGCGCCGGTCAGTTCCACAGTCCTCGCTGCCGCTGTACGATCCACCCGTCGCGCAGAGTTCCCCCGGACGGCACTGTCTCAGCCCAGTCCAGTCCACCAGTTCTTCCGTTCACTAGCTCCCTCGTTCACCAGTCCCTCCGGTCACTAGTTCAACGTTGACTAGATATTCCGTTCGCTGGTCTCTCCGTTGGCTAGTCTCTACGGTCACCGGCTCTTCAGCTCCCCAAGTCAAACTCACTTGAAGCCGCGCTGATCAGTCCTCTCCGTCCAGCTCACCCTCTGACGCTGACTCTCGCCGCTACTCACGGGCTGCCTCTCGCTGACTCTGACTGTTCCCTCGTTGACTCTCTGCTACTAACTCACTATTACTCTGACTCTTCACGGACTGTCCCTCCTCTACCGCTCGCACTCCTTATATAGCCTTAACGAAAGTTATAGTGTCGATGTCTCGAAAGTTCTCCGCCCGCGCATGGTCTAGAATGCCCGCGCGGTGCGCCGTCACAGCCCTTAGCGCATGGCTCCTCCTCTGGCCGCTCCCATGAGCGCGCACTGTCCACTCACCGCGCCGTGCCTGTAGCAGGCTACGCCAATCGGTGCGCAGCCCCAATCAGCAATAAGAGGGCCGTCCCTTTCTGGACGTCTCGAATTCTAGCGCTTTTGGCCGAGTGTTTCTTCTGTCAGTTTCTAGGCCATTCTTTTCTGAGCTTTGTGACATTATTAATAATTTATTGTAAAACCAATTATGAACAGGATTTGCAAGAAATAAACTTATATTATTTCTAGACCTATTAGGCTACTTGTTAAAGTTTGACTTCTTAATTGTATAATTCTGTATTGTAAGTGGGATATTTAAGAAAACTGGCAACTTAAATGGAATTCACGATTTTTTATTAGAGCTTATTTTCCAATTTTTAAAACATACAATATTTCAACATATGGAGCATATTTTAGAATGCTTAGGAAAATATTTGGGCCTAAGAGAGATGAAAATGGGCCTGGAGAAAACTGCATAACGACGAGCTTCATGACCTGTACTTTTCACTGGATGTAGTATGGCTAATTAAATCACGGAAGATGGAATGGGCTGGACATGTTGCTCGCATGGGGGAGGACAGACATATCTCAAAGGTATTAACTGGGAGACCCTAAGGGAAAAAACACTTGGAAGACCTAGACGTAGGTGGGTAGCCAATATTAGGATAGATTTAAGGGAAGTAGGATTTAAGAGGGATGATTGGATGGAGGTATCACAGAATAGGGTTGAATCGTGGGCTCAGGTAAGCGCGGCTATGAACCTTCAGGTTCCATGAAATAGATACTTGCTGAGGAATTGTCTATTGCCATTGAGTAAGTAAGTAAGTAAGTAAAATTGAATTTTAGCAACCTAAATGTCCGAAGGCCAATAATAATACTTGCTGATGCTGGTAAACAAGGAAAACAGTCAGACGCTTGGAAAGTGTACACATGTACTTTGAAGAAGACTTTGATGCATTGAAGAATGGAAAAATAATAGTAGCAACAGTATTATGAAGAACTACATGTGCGACTGGAGTTTCCAAGAGAACTGTTTCCCGTATTTTAATTGAACACAAAATGGCAAAACTAATTGGCACTAGTTTGGGAATTCCTGGAAGAAAGAGACCCAACAGGACACCAAAGAAAACAATAGAAACATTCAACAAATCTGCTATTCGCCATACAATTTATCTATTATTATGACTCACTAATTTGCCAAGCATAGATAATATGAAGGAGGCATTAAACAAGGCGGGATTATTTGATGGCAAGTGGGCTCTCCGTGAAATATATATGTATATGTATATATATATATATATATATATATATATATATATATATAAAATCGGTACGTGAAAAGTAATCAAGGAAGGAATGTGATATGTATAGCAGTGGAAGAATATACACCGGAAAAATTAACACCTTCTTGACTATAATAAAATAAATATAAAATACAGTCAACCCTCAATATAATGCCCCACTTTATAGTGCCACCCTCACACAGCGTCAATAAATGCAAGGGAACGGATCTTCTCCCATATAAAATACATAAGAAACCTCGTTACTGTGCCAATTCATTTAGTGCCAGTGAATATAAGACAAGATTTTTACAAACATACAATATATATATAGCTTGCAGTGATTTTTCAGTTACAGAAGATTTCTTTCAAAACTGGCGTGAATGTTAGGGAGATTATAAGAAACATACTCTACTGTATTTCCAAGAAGTGAGTATAAATGTTGTGCGGTGGAATGAGGAAGCTATGTTAAGTAGTCAGACAGACAGCCTGCTTGAGGGTGGAGCATGAGACATTCCAAATTTTCACTTCTTTTAGTCTAGTGTCCATTCAGCTGTTGAACACTACACATTTACTCAGTTACAGTTAATCACTTACATGGACCCCACATGATTTTCAACCCCTTTGTGTACTGTAGCACTGGACATATACTGTAATAAATTGAGTTACTGTACAGTATTTTATTTTGTGCTAAAGTTCTCTATTTGCCTTTTATTAATTTTTCTTTCATAATGCAGTACCTACAGTAAATTAATACAGCACTGACTTATGCCGTTTTTATTTTAAAAACTAAATTTCGTTTTATTGCCACCCTCGCTTTGTGCCTATAATTTTAGACAACGGATGGTGGCACTATATAGAGGGTTGACTGTATAAGCGGCACTAAAAAAAAGTAATAAAATCAATAGGCCTATAACAATTATTACGGTTGATTGTACAATTAATTATGTATAGTGTATTATAATTTCATACAAAGTTGAATGATTCTTTGTTTTGAATATTTAATTCTAGTCAAGAATTTTTTATTATTAGTAATGTGATTGGAAAAAAATTATAGTTGCAAACCCCATCGAGTTGATATGGGGGAAATAAAGAATGACGTATCAAACCACAATAGAGAATCCAAGGATTACGAAAAGGAAACTTTGTTTAAAGCAGCAGTAGAGAACACTGGAAAAGGCCTTATGAACATGTTCATAATGTAGAAGAATTTATTGGAAACAAGACGGCATCATGGACGATATGTTGTACAGTTTTGTTATTAATTATTATTTAGAAGGCTGAGATGAGTGTTGAAATACTTCATTTCTTAGCATTAAAAAATCCGCCACTGTGAGGATTGTATCTCCCCCCAACCGGCTCAGCCATAATACGAGGGTGATTACTAGCTTCTTCTCTTTTCAGGATATCTTTTTCTCTCTCATTTTTTGGTGAGACAACTTATCCCAAATACAGTGGCAAAGTTGGAAAAAATCGTCGCTCTTTGACCGTGTGTTTGAGCATACTACCTGACCGAATTATTACGTTATGGTACTCATTCGACGCAGAATTTAATGTTCTTTAATTAGTTATATTCTAACATGTTTGGTAGGATGCTCCGTTTAGGAGTTATAGGCGTTAAATCATAAAAAGTCCTAAAATTTCGAGGTTTCTTTGTCGCCAAAAGTTTTCCCGAGGTCGCCCATGTTAGCATTTTTGTTTTTTACATGTTTGAATCCATATGTACAACTTAAAAAAAATAAAATCTTCTACCCCACCTTTTGCAACATACACCCCTGTTTCGATTCTCTACTGACTGGCCTATTAGGATTAGCACACTGATTAACACTATCTGTTGTCTGTTCCAGGCTTTGATCTTCGCAGATGATGTTCATCTCTTCACTTCAAATTGTATATATATTAGAATCTTTTGAGATCCTAAAAAAAGTTGTAAGTACAACACTTTTCAGTTGTTAACTTATCTAATGTATAAAACTGATGGTGTGTGAATATGTATTTTTTTTATTCTTCATAAATCTAATGCTCCATTACAAATTAATACTACTACATGATATATTTTCTTTTACAACAATAATAATTTAGACACGGTCTTGTGAATTTCGGTAATAATTTGTTACAATGCCAAATTAATATTTATATATAACTAATATAAGTATATACAATCATCCAGGTCTCTGATATGATATCTACTGAAGTTTGTTGAAATTATATAATAAGTATGTATAAATCTATTTTTTTAAGTATATTTATTTCAACAGCATGCTCCATTACACTGCAGTAATACTACATGCTATCTTTTCTTCTTATGACTATAAAGTTAATTATGTTACATACTTGTTGTTCAATAGAATGGCTGAGAATTGATTTTTCCCCTAGAAGTTCTAAAGCTTTTTAAAACCAATTGCATTTACAAAACTTATGAAATGCCTTAAGTGTTTTGATGTTAATTTACTTTTGTCCACTGGCCATTGCTTACTTTTATTTTCAACACTACTGACAAGGATTTTTCTTTGTTGGTGTACGATTGGGCACTGATATATCACATGGTCCACTGTTAGATCACCTTTACCACAGGGGCAGTCCGAGTCTTCCATGATCTTGAAGCGCTGGTAGTACACTCTCGTCATCCCATGACCTGTTGTGATCGCCTTGAATTAGGTGAGAGTCTCAATTCCCCATTCTAATTGCCATTCCTTGACACTGTCTTGTCGTAAGTCATGTATAATAGCAGATCTTGGGATTTTGTTGTATACTGTGTTGTTCTCGCATATTTGGGCTCCTTCTTTCGCCAAACCATCAGCTGATTCATTACTAGGGACCGGATTTTTAGGTTTTTAAAAACACTGTTTTAGGTTTTCCATTAGGTGAAATAGTTTTTTTTAGGTTTTTGTCCAAAATATCGTTTTCGAGTAGAATAACTGGTTTAATGAATTTGAATGTGCTTCATAGGATTCAATACATAATACTTGTAAAGTTTAACTTAACAAAATTGACTTAAATTTGTGTAAACTTGCTTTAGGACAATATTATACAATTGAAAAAAGAAAGCATAAACAATCAAGAGAAGCAGTGAAAATAAGATTGTCTCACATTTCCTGGTTACAGTATATCACTAAATATCTTTCAAGATTCTCAACTGTGAAGTTCTTCCTGTTATCTCTTAGAATACATTTGAATGCAGAAAATGTACTTTCAACCTCACATGACGTCATCAATGGTTGTTCGTACGAATATTTTAAAAGGAATACGCCGGTACTCTTACACTTCCTCTCTTGATACTGTCATCCTAGACGACATTGGATTGAACGAAACGCTGGTGCTATTAATTTCAACTCGACAAAAATTGTCTCTCCGCAAAATATCGATTTATCAACTGACAAACAAAAAAAGACAAATAAGTAGCCTAAATTAGATATTTTAGGTTTTATATCCCGTTTAGGTACATTTAGGTTTTTATACCCCATTTAGGTATTTTTAGGTGCCACAGAATTAATGTGGGTGAATCCTATGGACATGATTCGAAAAAGTGTATAATCGTTTTTTGTTTTGGAAGTAAGGAAAAAAAAAAGGTAAAAACCTTAGAATCCGGTCCCTATTCATTACTATGTGAGCTTTTACCCAGGTGATTGCTGTTTCCCAGTTTTGTTTCTTCAGTTGTTTTGTTCATTTTTATATTCTCAATCAGATTATTATGGTTGTTTATGTTCTTTAGGGAATCTATGGTAATTTGGCTGTCAGTGTGTATGATTGCTGTCTTTTCATGGGTTACTTTTACATCTATTGTTAATATTATCTCTAGCGCTTTGATGATTGCTATTTGCTCGGCTTGATTATTAGAGCGTTTGCTGTCCAATTTGAATTTTAGCTGATGGATTAGTTCTTCCTGATAGAAGATTGCAACTCCCGACCCTACACCGTTCTCATTTTTGCTCCCATCAGTGAATATCTTAAGCAGGATCGCTCACAGCGGGCATTTCGCCCAGTGGGCGCTCGGTGCACGTAACGGGCGGGCGGAGTAGTTGCGTGTTGTCAGTGTTCGCAGCGTAAACAAAACTACGTCTCGGTGCAGTGACGGCTGGTGTCGTGAATATGGATTCGGCGGAAAAGAGACCAAGTTGTAGTGGAAATTATGTGGGACAAGCATCCCAATGGTAATGACAGTGCCTTTTTGTCCAAATTGGAGAACGTGCTAAATGTTTAGTATGTGGACATTGTGTTATAGCAAAAAAATATGACGTTGAGCGACACTACAATTCAAAACAGTATAACAGTATTCAGGGAGACGAGCGGTTGCAACTAATTGCAAATTTAAAAGCAGTCCTCCTTTTGCTTGACCAGGTAAATCTTTTTATGGATATGAAAGGAAGATCTGTTGCTGATCTTTCTCACCCTCAATGGATTGACAACCTAGCATTTGTTACTTACACAAGTTTTTCAGTGTTTCTTTGCAGGGAAAAGGTGAATTAATCGTAGCTCTGTATTCTAAAATTCGTGCAATGCAAATATGTAGCATTTGCTACAAAATTTCATGATGTGAGGTCACCTGAGCCAGATTTTGATATCTTCATGTCACCATTTGCGGTTGATGTCAGTACTGCATCCTTAGAGGTGCAATTAGAATTAATAGATCTGCAATGTGACAGCTTTCTTAAGGAGAAGTTTAGAAAGGCGAATGAATAGCTACACGGGATAGGTTTCCTCGACTACATGCGAAAGCGGCAGTTATAATGTGCATGTTTGGTTCTACATATTTACGTGAACAACTTTGCTCAGCCTTAAAACTCTGCAAATCGAGACATCGACCACAAATGACAGATATCCATCTGAGGGCCGTTCTTCGACTGCATACCACTAGCAGTATATGTGCAGGCATTCCCTCCCTTATAGCAAAACATGGGAAATAAACATTGCAATATATTGTTAATAAATGACAATTATCAATGCCTGCATTTTGGTATGTAATGTAAAAAAATACTTTGTAAATAATGAAAACGTATTGTGCCGCCACTGTAATCGCTACCATCTCTAGTTGTGACACGCCGCTCGTAGTCCCTGCCCAGCTCAACTGGGCACGCCCGATTTCCTGCCCGCCTAAGCACCCCTGATTATCTTAAGCGTGGGCTTTGCTGACGTAGTTTCTGAGATATCGATATTGATGCTTATTTGTTAACATGTACTCGTATCAACAACACGCAGAGATGCCAGAGGCTCTAATTTAGGCTTGGAGTTTTTTAAGTGCCGTAAATCTACGACATGGGCCACCCAGCTTAAAGTCCCTCCCGGAGGACTCCGTGCCCAGGATTTTTACGTCCTCAAAAACCCATCGACTGCGCGACCTTCGGATCTAGAGGCGGGTACGCTACCTCTAGACCACCGCAGCCGACACCGGAAGTAGTAAGGGTAATTAAATAACGGAGGATAACATGGGCTGGACATGTAGTGCACATGAGGGAGGAAAGGCATGTCTAAAAAAATATTGATTTGGAGAGCCGAAGGGAAAATACTAGTTGGGAGACCTAGACGTAGATGGGAGGACAATATCACAACAGATTTAAGGGAAGTAGGATTTTCGAGTGATAATTGGATGGGGTTGCGAATACTTGTGGATGATGCGTTCATTACGTAAAATGTAAAACATCTCTCAGCATAGAAAATTAAAACAAAATCATTTGAGGGACCTGTTTTATAGAACTTTTATACTCATTTTATTAGCAAGTACAAACGAAAATCAGTTACCATTATTAGTCTTCTGTTTCATAAGAATATTTTCTAATAATATTAGTTATGAGTTCATGACTCTAAATTATTAGTAAATATTGCTGATGTTAGTAGTAAACTGTTTCATAGACTACAGACCTAATAAAATTTACTGTTAATATTAGGGGTTTTTCTGTAATTGTATTTGGGCAAATAAGTATTCTCAAACCCTTGTAATTCAGATTTCGTGATCTTAAAATTGTGGAAAATGAATCACTCTGATATATTTATGAATTTAGAAAAAGCTTAAATACGTTATCAAAGGATTTTTTCCATAAGTTTTTAGGATATGAGGTTAGATTTTAGCCTACTGCTATCTTCAATAAGTGTCTGGCAGATTTATTAATTTCTTAGAGATGGTTATTATTTTTTACATTTATGAAGATATATGTAGGCCGAACTCCTTTGAAAAAGTCTTGATAAAAAGGCTAAGAAGGGAAAAAACACAAACACAATCCAGACATAATCTTCAAATCGATCAGCTGACTAATGAACTAATAATATTAAAGAAGAGATTTTATGGGTAGTGTACGATACATATCTCTATGAAACAAGATTTTGATAACTAATGAACAGGGCCCGGATTCTGATGACCTAAAATTGTTTGAAAAATGACCTATAAAATTACCCTACATTTTAAAGAAAATGACTTAATTATTATAAAAAATGACCTAAAATCTGATATTTTATTTATAAAAAGTATTACTGGTTTGTACATGATTGTAAAAACTGTAAATAACTGTAATGTTGTGAATGTTTTTTCCTCACGGAAATTTATACTGGCACTGAGGCACTGGCGAGTCAAAATTCGGCAGTTCCTTTTGTGGTCTGCCGGATTATATTGTTTAATTATATATTTATTATTATTATATATTTTATTATATTTATTTTTATACAAAATATTTATACAAAACAAAACAAGACCACCCGAATGAGCATGCGCTCGTGCTCGGGCACAGTTCAGCCATTTACATAAGTTAATACAATCAATGTAAATACAGTTAATACAATCAATGTAAATACACTAAATAAGGAAGCAAATCACAATAAAATGACAAAATAATGACCTAAAATTGAAATAAATGCCCTAAAAATATAAAATTGCATAAAATGACAAAAAATGACCTAATAAAAATGTATTTCTATAATCTAGAGGCTATGATTATGATT
Organism: Ectobius pallidus; assembly: GCA_964059195.1. NCBI lineage: Eukaryota > Metazoa > Arthropoda > Insecta > Blattodea > Ectobiidae > Ectobius > Ectobius pallidus. The sequence goes on along the minus strand of CAXKWD010000004.1, from coordinate 171,135,241 downwards.
TATCTACAAGTTGCCAATGTCTATGCAGCATCAACAAAAAGATGACATGTCATTAGAATCAGGGCCCTGCTAATGAATAATATTGTAAGTTTTAAAATTATTACCTAATATTAGTAGCATGTTCTGTGAAACAGGGCCCAGATCTTTTTCATAAAAAAAATATTTTTATATATAAATTAATACCGGTAATAAAAGTAGAGAAGACCACATCACATCCCTGGAAGATGCTAACTTATATCAAACATAAAATTTTCGCGTAGATTATATTTTTCGTTTTGAGTAAAGCTATAGCACACAAAGCATGTAGGCTAATTTAAAAAGATGTGTACTAATACGAATTGTGTGTGTTGTAGGGAACAGGCGTCCAGGAGCCTGGAGGAAGCTCCAATATGGATGACTTTTTGAGGATAACGATGACTTCACTTTTCGCCTTGGCAGTGTTCGTGTCGTTGTCACCTTCATTCGTAACAACGATCGCTCTAGCTACCGTGAGTACATACAAATACAAAATGATGAATCGGTCATGCAGTATTGTTATTCTGGTTCCCTGTTGCTAGAAATTGGGAAATGCTCAGTAGATGTTTAGGCTGAGTGGGCCTCTAAATACGATTACATATGCCCTAATATACATGGGTTTTTTAGTACAGTGAGTCCCACGCAAGAGTTGGCCAATAACGCGCGTTTCTGCGTTGCCGCGGGCACAGCTCCAACTCCCGAGCGATCGGGTGAAATATCTACGCAAGAAAAGCCGCGATCGGTGTAATGATTCAGGTTCTCACATTTATAGTTAAAATTACAATGAAAATAACCACGTACCTCATCACAAGATATGTTGGAAATGTTCTCCTCTTGCATCACACAAACTGGCACCTTTTTAGGAGATTTTCTTTCACGCGCATAAGTTCAGCTTCCGAGATAAGAGTTAATTTCTTTTGTGAAATTGTCTTTAAGTTCTTCTAATGTTTGGGAAATTGACCTATACAATTTATTTTCAAGTATCCCCATAAATAATATTCACATACTGTTAGAAGAACTTAAAGACATTATCACAAGGGAAATTAACTCTATCTCGGAAGCTGAACTTATGCGCGTGAAAGAAAATTTCCTAAAAAGGTGCCAGTATTGTGTGGATGCAAGGGGAGAGCATTTCCAACATATCCTGAGATGAGGTACCTGGTTATTTTCATTGTAATTTTAACTGTAAATGTGAGAACCTTAATCATTACACCGATCGCGGCTTTTGTTGCGTAGATATTTCACCCGATCGCCGCAACGCAGAAACCCGCGTCATTGGCCAACTCTTGTGTGGAACTCACTGTAGTATCTTCAAGTTGATAATTAAATATTAAAATTAATTAATAAAAATAAAGCAATGCAGGAGAGGTTAAATATATGTCATAGTTTTTAATTTAAAAAGCGGAAAACGTAAAATAAAACTAAATATTCAGAAGAGCTAACATTAAACTATTTTTGTGTGCAAAAAAAGTCATTTCTTGTTCTAAAAAATCATGAATTTTCAGTATAGTGTCTCTTTAAGTCGGAGCATGAATGGGTCGATATATATTAGTTGACCACAGAAGTCATGGGTTTTATAATAATACAACACGTATGAATCTCGGTAGCGACTGGAGTAGGCAAATGCGTTTTCTTAAAGTAGGTAATGATTTTTGGCATCCAACAAATGTACATCGGCCCAATTAACTCTCCATGACATTGTCCAGAGTAAATAAGTGCGTTTTCTACTGCAACAATTTGGCAACAAATGAACATTGAACCAAATAACTCTTATCAAAGGTCTTGATATAAAGGAATTTAATTGCTTAGTCAGTAAGCGGAGAGTTATCCAGTAATTGTTTACAATGTTTCAGGTATTTGTAACTGGATTCCGTCTGGCAGACTGCATCACAGTACAAGTCAATCTACAGTTACCAGACGACTTTGAAGATGACGACTCTTCAGGAGAGCACAACTAAAACACGCACTTGCCACCCTATAAATCTTCAGTTTGAATAAATAATCTTTTATTAAGAAAGAAAGTCCTTCAGCTTCCTTCATTAAGAGGGCTGCCAACCAACAAAGTATATCTGATAATAGTTTTTAGGCATTAGGGCACAAAACACATACGAACAGACATATAACAGAACTAGAACATACTTAGGCTGACTCAAAAGTAAGTTACACTATTTTTTTTTTTTTTATCCGTGTGGTAGGTGGGAAAAGTCGGAGAGTCGCAGGGAATGTGGTTCCGGGTGTAGTGGCAGCACTGTAAAATTCCTATGTGGGTGCGTCCATCGGTCCAGTAGTCAGGCTCCAGTTACTATGGAGACGCCGCTTGCTCCTACCGCCGATTGTGAAGTTCATGGCGTTATTAGTTTTTTTGACAACAAAAAATACATCGTGAGTGGTGTAGTGTTTATGGTGAAGACGTTATGTCAAGTTTGGAAAGAATGCCATCAAGCGTTAGGCGCCGATCCGTTTCAATGACCTTTCAGACATCTTCAACAACAGTCGGGGCGCGGGAAGTGGAAGGACGGCCGCTTCGTTGTTCATTGCGTAATGTTGTTCTCCCTTCTATGAATGATCGGCGCCAACAGGAAACGTCTTCACTACACAACTCGCGGTGAAATTCACTCGCATTTTTATAACACCAGAAACTTCGCTATCGGCGGTAGGAGCAAGCGGCGTCTCCATAGTGACTGGAGCCTGACTGCTGGACCGATGCCCACACACACACATAGGAATTTTATAGTGCTGCCACTACACCCAGACGCAAATTCCCTGGATTCTCAGACTTTAAACGCCTACAAAAAGGATAAAAAAAATAGTGTAACTTACTTTTGAGACAGCCTCGTAAATAAATAACAATACAAATTAACACAATGAAAATTCAGTCAAAATAAATGCCAGATATCACAGAATGTTGTGTTAAGGTGCATATAAATTATTTTTAACACAGCGTTATTGATATTCCAATGGCAGAAATGGCGATATTTAGTATGATGTCTTTATGGAAACGAGAACGTGTGCAGAAGTCTACGAAGAGGCGAGGAATTGTACTTCTTGCTACCCACCATTAGATTAATAACTTCTACTGAAGGTAAATTTTATTTTTCCTTGTATAAGGGAATAGTGGGCTCGTAGATTCTATACATCGATACTTCTTCAGGTTGTTTTTCGTGTAACTCAGTCCTTATTGTTGGATCGATGATAATTATATCAGAGTACTGTGTCAGGTGTAAGTAGCAGTAAGTATTTTGCCTTTCGACAGGTCGGGAATTTTGTTTTCCGTAGGTTTTTATCCTCTGCTTCCTCCTTCAGCATCCAATATTTCCGCTTTTCCCTTAATTCGTCTAACGCAGAATTCTTCTTCCGAGTCTAGTTGTTCCTTCCAGCCTTCCTTCTATGACGTCAAGCAATAAACAGTTTCTTCGTAGAATGTGCCCAAGCAAGTTTGCTTTCCTCCAACGAATTCTGTATAGGATTGACTTCTTCTCACCCACTCTATTCAGATCCTTTTCGTTTGTCACTATGTCCATCCACTCTATCTTTTCTATCCGTCTCCATTTCAAAACTTTCCAAATATTTCTTCTCTATTTTCCTCAAAGTCCACGTCTCTGATCCATACAAAGCAATACTCCAAATATAACACCACCAGGTTTTACGTAGGTTCGAACTACTAGTCAGCAGTGTTCAATTCTTCATGAATGCTTTGTTGGCCATGGCAATTCTTGATCTAGTCTCCTTGGTGCAATAGGCATCTTTCGTCAGTAAACTTCCTAAGTATTTGAACTGGTTCACGTTCTCTAATTCTTGATTTCCGATGATGATAAGAAGAGACTCTTCTGTCTTCGATATCCTCATCACTTTCGATTTATCTATGTTGATTTTCATTCCATACTTTCTTCCTGTTTCCACCAGCCTGTCAATCATTCCTTTCAATATTTCTCGTTTCTTTGACAGAATCACAAGGTCATCCGCATATTTGATGGTATTGATAGCCTTTCCTCCTATCACAAAGTCACTAACTCCTTCTAAGGCTTCTTTTGCTAACCAATCTCCATGAAGGTTGAACAAGATGGGTGACATACAACATCCTTGACGCACACCTTTTCCTATTTCTACACTTCCTATTTCCCAGGTACAAATTGCGGATTACTCTTCTGTCCTACCAGTCAATGCCTATTTCTTTGATTATGGTCATTAACTTTTCCCAATTCACTCGGTCAAAGGCTTTTTGCCAATCAATAAAGCAGACACACACTTCTTCGTTGACCGCTAAACTCTCTCTGATATAATCCTTAGCATTCCAATTGCATCTCCAGTTCCTTTTCCTTTCCGGAATCCAAATTGGTCTTCTCCTATTACGTCTTCAATTCTTCTTTCCAGTCTTCTGGTTAGTATCCGTATTAGTATCCGTATATTAAGCTGCTAGTTCCGTGATCACTACACATCTTGGCACGTTGCTTCTTCTTTAATGCAATCATAGTTATCTCTAGGAAATCTTTAGACCATTCTCCGGTGTCATAAATTCTGTTGATAAGTTCGGTCGGTCTCCTCAGCCCATTTTCTTCTAATTCCTTCAGTAGGTCCACTGGTATGTCATCATTTCCTGTGGCCTTTCTACTCTTCATTTCTCGTATTGCCTCTTCTACTTCATTCTTCAATGTGCTAGGTCCTATATTATCTTTATGCACTAGTTCCTTTGTTTCCAACTCGATGTCTTGTGGTCGATTTTGCTTGTGAAGCTTTTCTATGTAATTTTCCCATATTTTAAGTACTTTTCCTTGATTTGTAATTAAATTTCCATGAGTGTCTTCTATTCCAAAAGTCCGTATTCCTTTTTTTTCTTTAGATTCAAATTCCATAGCTTTTTGATACATTAAATCCTATCTTCCTTTTCGTTGAAGACCCATGATTTCACCACAACTTTCATTGAGGTACTTTTCTTTTGCTCTCTCTGTCCCTCTTCTTAGTTCATTTCTCAATCTCATATATTTCACATCATTAGTATTTTTATATTTCCTTCGCTCTTCCATCTTCTCTAATATCTCTTACGTTATAAATGGTTTCCTATAAATTCTGTCTACTTTTCCAACTTTGTTCTTCAACGTGTCCAAAAAAACACTTTTTACACTTTCCCATTCATTTTCAACAGTTTCACCAATATTTTTATTTCTTGCATTTGTGTTTCCAATGACTCCTTAATTGAGTCCTTGTCATTTCGCAGTTTTTCTAAGTTCCATCTTGGATTTCTTTTACATGTCCGCCTAATCCTCTTCAGCCTAGTCTCCAAGTCTGCTACAAGAAGATTGTTGATATCAGCATTTGTAAGAGTCTTCACATCTTTCACACTGCCTCGAAATCTCAGCTTGATGAGTATGTAATCAATTTGGTACCTATTAATATCCCCATGACTTTCCAAGTGTACAACTTGGTTTTCCTCTTCTTAAACTAGGTATTGGTTATCTTCTATCTTTACCTTAAGCGATCCAAGCCGCCCGGGCCTTACAGGACCACGACCTGTCGGGAGAGGGATTATCTATGGGTCACATATATACTTTTTTGACCAGTCAGGGACATGGGGGGCCTCCCCGGATGAGCGATCAGCCCATTGCCGGGGTATTGGTTATCGCCATATCATATTGTTGGCAGAAGTCAAGAAGCCTATTTCCTCTGTCATTTTGTCAGGCGGTACTACGAGAATGTCTATCCTCTGGCACAATCCATCTCCAGACAGCCCGTGTACGTTTTCATACACAACAGTATGGTTACTGTTTCAATTACCCGTAAACCTTTCAAGATATAAAAGGGGCATTTAACTTATAAATAAATTAAAATATTTTACTAAAATTTTCCCACTTGAAGTTTTTCTTTGGGGGGGGGGGACACAAAAGGAAAGAATGCCGCACAGTGAGATTTTCTTCACCTATTACTTTATCCAGCGTCTCAAAATCATTCATACAGCTGTACCGCCGGGAATAATTACCATTCAATCACTCGTAAACCATTCAAGATATAAAGGTGGTACTTTATTTATAATATAATTCAAATATTTCACTAATACTTTCCCGCTTGAACTTTTACGGTACACAAAAAAATTGTCGCATTGTAAAATTTGTTTCACCCTCATGAATTTTGTGTAATTGGCGATATATATTAAACTAAATAATAACATTCTGTGCCAGCTTATTAAGATTTTTTTTTAACCAACAGTAGGATTATTGTGTGTATGTTATTTCTGCACATATTTCACAGTAATCCGACAAAAGGTTAATTAAATGGTGCAAGTTTAATCATAAGGTGCGAGCGGGTCCAGATTGAGTGAACGCCGGGAACTTCCTAACATGGGACCAAGATGGAGGATACCTGGTTTTTGCAGTGCCCTAGCGCGGACAACAGACGTCAACTGCTTTCGTATGCTTGAGGACCCATGGAAAAGAGGTGATACGAGGAGTTGAGAGAAAGGAATTGGAACGAGAAGCAATCTTTGAGCGCGGAGATGAATCGACAGAAAGCAGTGGGAACAAAGAGAGCAGTAAAATTAATACAAAGAATATGCGTCTGGCTTAAATAACGGGTAAAGATTAGTGTCCAACAGTTTGTATAATTATTTATTTATTTATTTAACCTGGCGAAGTTAAGGCCATAAGGCCTTCTCTACCACTCAGCCAGGGCAAAAACATGAAATACTGTACATAATGATAATAATAATAATAATAATGATTAATAATAAATTAAAGAAGAACTGATATAGGCCTACATAAGGCAGTGCAAACACGGCACCGAAAAACAAATTCAAAGAATGTGCAGGTTAAATTAAATTACGAGTGCAATGTAATGTATGTATGTGTATATGCATATGAACATACATATATAAATATACATATACATAAATAAATATATATATATATATGCTACATATATACATTGAAACGAAATATAAAAAACTATTATTTTCTAAATACTTATACTGTAGACAATCCAAAAATTGTAGATGATGTTCATATTATGTTTGCAAGTAGATAGAAAAAAGAATCACTAAAAAATATTGCCATTTGTGGAAACTATCACGGAAACTGCATTTTAGTGCACCAAACGTGGCTGCCATTTTGTAACGATAATTACTCCTAACTGTAACAATTTCATTAATGTTTAACATAGTATGCAACTGTAGAAGTAGTCAATAAAGAGTATGCCAGATAGCAAAATTGTAGTGCGATTCAATACTGAGGGAAAAATAATGAAATTCACCTATTTCTCATCTATCTCACCGAAAGCTGTATGTTCCCCCTTAATTTATACGTTACACATGTAGAATGATTCTATGATTTTAGCTCTAATTTTAGCTTTTATTTATTATTATTATCATTATTATTATTATCATCATTATCATTATCATTATTATTATTATTATTATTATTATTATTATTATTGACAAGGACCAACGCATTAAAATGACGGATTCAATTAATGAAAGAGTGATTGAATTTTATATCTATAGTGCTTTCGTGGAAAAAATGGCTTATATCAATTTATGTTACACATGTAGGTTGATTCTTTAAATTCAGTTAGTAGACAAAACAGACAGTAATTATTACGTGTCCATACGGTTATTAAAATAAAATTGTGCAATCTTAAACTGTATATAGAACACTATTGGTCAAAGAAAAGTATATTTAGAGGAAGGCTAAAGTCCAGATTATCTATGGATTGTCTCAACCTTAAAAGACAGTATTGAGTTAAATGTAGTGTTTGCATCTCACTTGCACTCGTATGTTCTGCAATTAGCTTCGTCCTTTTCTATCCCACCAATGTTACCAATTTTCGAAAATTCAAAGTGATAAATGTAATTATGTAACCTTATAGAGAATTTTCCGCTCTTTTTCATGATATCAATAAATTGTGAAGTCATAAATAATTAATATGAGGCATATTCTTCACAATTGTGTTATTTTGGGGGAAATCTATGTTTTTTCAGATAAATAACTTATCACACGATAGACAAGAAACCAATTATCGAAACCGATAAAGAATTTTTTTCTTGGATTGCCTGATTTTCATACTGTATTTCCCTTGGCAATAAATTTTACATAAGAAGGAAGCAATTTTTTTATTATGTGCTGCTTGAAAATTTACGGACGGTAACGCAAAAAAGTTAGGTAGCGAGTAACCTACTTTGTTTTTTTATTTATTAATGAAGTAGTTCTTATGTTTAAAAAAAATATACTTTTATATTTATTATTGCATTGTATCAATTATGAATAAAGAAACTAGAAATCGTAGTATTGGCAAACTGTGTAGAAAAGAACGAATTAAAGTACTAAATATAATATTTAATTATTTCTTAAAGAAAATAAAAACATACCTCAGGCACTAAGAGGGACAGTAGAACCTACCGGGTATTCAAAGAGTGTACTATACAAGGTGTTAATAAATAACACCGAAAACTTTTACCTGAATATAGATGGGACTTAGACAAGCAACTTTTATCAGGGGATTTTTGCTCTATGGCGTAAAATGTGTATGCTACAGGGCATTAAAGTCATTATAATTTGGTGCTCATAAATCAATAATTGCGCGAAATAGGGATAAAAAGGTCATTAAATTGACTTCATGCCTTCCTAGTGATCGATAAAAACCTGACTATTAATTATTCGTCAACAGCTATATCATATTTTAGTGTTTCTATAATCTGCAAAATTTACAGACTAATCACATGACTGGTCGCCACTGCATTAGTCTTCTTTTATTCATAACTACTGACTACAGTGTTAACAGCGAAGTTCCTTTGTTTTGCATTTTGTTCCTAATGTTAGAATTCAGTGGCGGCCATGCCCTGGGAGATTTTATGCTGTAACAGGAAAAATTAAATCCATAGAGCAAAAACTTCATAATAAAAGTTGATTGTCTATGTCCCCTCTATACACAGGTAAAATATTTCGGTGTTATTCATTAACACCCTGTATAGAATAAGAAATGAACAAAGTCTTCTCTGAGAACGAAAAAAGAAACCAACAACAACAACAACAACAAAGAGCGAGCAAGCAATATGACTAGATTTAAATAAAGGTCTTCTATTACGGGTTGACAGATTTCTAGAATTCTAAAATTAATTTAACCTAAAATTTTATCTTGGTTCTAAAGGTTCTGTGTGCAAAGTCTGATAAAAGTTTGCCAAAAGATGTAAATTTAAATAAAGGTCATACGACAGGAGTTAAAACATTTCGAGGGGTTGTATTTTCCAAAATTAGTTTTACCTAAAAATGTTCCCTGGTTCTGTAGGATCTGTGTAAAGTTTGGTGAAAATTGGTATAATAATGCAGATTTAAGTAAACTTTATATAATAAGGGGTGAAAGATTTTGATGATGGTTTAATCCAAAATTAACGTTGTTTAACATTTTTTCTTGGTTCTTTTGGGCCTGTGTGTAAAGTTTAGTAAACATTGTTCAAATAATTTAGATTTGTATAGGGATTACATAATAGGGGTTAAAAGTTTCATAAAGGGGTGTTTTTCTTAATGTTATTGTCTCATAGGATTTTCACCCGAGTGTACAGTGTGCATGTGTAAAATTTTGTAGACATTGGTCAAAGAATGTAGATTTTTATAGTGAAAATACTAATCATAGGGGTTAAAAAATGGGAAGGGGTGGGTGTGCGTTCGATCTACAGGGCATAATTTACAATGCAACAAACAAATATATAAGATATTTCTAGGTTTTTCACGCCTATATAAGAGCTCTGTCATATCAAGTGCCTAGTCTTGTATGGGAGTAGATCTGGCATCACTGCGCTGCATAAGACCTGTACTGTCTTTTAAGGTTGAGATGATCTATAGTATAGGCTATCTAGCCGTAATGAAATATCGATGGATTGTAAATGATAAGCTGTATAACTATGGATATCAAAGGAGGCTGTTGATAACGTTACACTGCCTTCTAGACTGTATTACTCGTGAATACACTGCCTGTCCTATACGATTAATTTTGCGTACGCGGCGATATTAGAAATGGCATCACCTAGTGCACCTTACCTTTTTTATTTCAAATACATCGATACAAGAGGTAGTTTCAAAACCAGTAGGTTTTCTGACAACGAACTAAGTGTTTGTCATAGTTAAAAGATTTAGTAACCCCCATAAAAATAACAGTCGGCTGCGGTGGTCTAGAGGTAGCCTGCCCGCCTCTAGATCCGAAGGTCGCGGGATCAAACCCGGCCGCAGTCGATGGGGTTTTCAGGACGTAAAAATTCTGGGCACGGAGTCCTCCGGGAGGGACTTTAAGCTGGGGGGCCCGTAGTATTACGGCACGTAAAAGAACTCCAAGCCTAAATTAGAGCCTCTGGACAAAATTTATCGGCCCTCTCACGTCCAAGTAATACCTTAGTTTCCGGAGGGGCGATGGGCTTACCACCTGTCTCTCTGCCCTCTCTAGGAAAATAAGCGTAACAAAATTCACATAGGTACAGAAACCTCCACTTGGAGGCCCTTCGCCCAAACATGGGGGCACAGGATGAGTGAGAGAGAGAGAGAGAGAGAGAGAGAGAGAGAGAGAGAGAGAGAGAGAGTGAGAGGGGGAGAGAGGGGGAGAAAGGGAAAGGGAGAGAGAGAGAGAGAGGGAGAGAGAGGGAGAGAGAGGGGGAGAGAGAGGGGGAGAGAGAGGGGGAGAGGGGGAGAGAGAGGGGGAGAGGGGGATATAGAGGGGGAGAGGGGGATATAGAGGGGGAGAGGGGGAGAGAGAGGGGGAGAGGGGGAGAGAGAGGGGGAGAGGGGAGAGAGAGATCAAAATAACATCAAGTAAATAGCTTGTAGTATCACTTTCTGTTCTTCATCTGGTTTAAAACTTCTGTAGCACTGACTTCAGGGTTCTGTAGCCTATATTGGGTAATTTCTAGGGTCATATTGTCCAATAGCTGATATGAAAGGGTTTTCATGGTTTTTAACCTTATCATAAAGTTTTTCCAAAGCTTGTAGAAGATGAGGACACAGATACTGAACTTCGAGGTCTTCATGAACCGTACGTGCTTCTATGCTCTGTGTTGCCCTCTGAAGTATAAACTCGGAACCTGAAGTATGCTGGAATTTCATGCAATCTGGGTGTGAACTGTGTCGCCTCTACTGGAGAAATTAGACAATTGACCAATACTCTGAACTCCATGTTAAAATAAAGCATAGAACAGGCAGAACGTTAATAACTAGGTTGTTTTGTTTATGGATTGGATAGACTGTTTCTAGGAAACATGAGATTTCTTGAGATCACATGGATAAAATTCCAGCTTTTTTTCCAATGAAAGTAAATTGATAAGTGTCCAGTCGAGGAATTTCAGTAAGTTCTTATAAAATAATAGGCTAAAATTAGGGTTCGGTTGTTTATGACCTAAAAAGTGGAAAATATTATGACTGCTAATATTACCTTAAAATGACTAAATATGACTAAAAAACCTAGATATGACCTCACAAAGGAACGTATTTTATAAAAATAAATGTTCCAATTTAAATTGTTTAATGACACTAACTTATTACATCACATTAATTAGATAATTTTTAATAATATTGCAATAATATTGTAATTAACTTTTTTATTTGTAAAGAACTTCTAATGTTTCCAAAAAGGCTACCACTGCAAACGTGAACTGAAAATATTTTTAAAACATGTCTATTGGATGTTGTTAACAACAAAGAGGAAGAGGTAATTGTGCTTTTACTTGTTATTGTCCCTTCACATTTCAGTTACAGTAAAAACAAAATATTCGTGACTTTTTTCGGGAAAAATTAAGTCGACAATTCAGTGCACATACTGCATAATTGTGCTCTTTTACCGAATTTGTAACTGAAATATGACGTTAAATTACAAATATGACCGAAATATGATCAAGACCATGAAAATGACCAAAATATGACTTTACATGCAAAATAAAAACGGTTCGATTAGGATGACAAATGTGCAATTCATTTTTAATTTGTGGTTGCGGCGAGAATGGAGGTCAGGATAAAAAAAGACATGTCAAAAACATTATTTGTATCAATCGAAACAGTTTTTTTTTTTTATAATAATTTATATAACCTCGTGAGGTCCCGGGATGACACAATTTTCAATTTGAGATCACGGAAAGTATACAGAAATAGGCCTACTAGATCTACCAAATGTATTTTCTTCTCCCATAAGAATAACAGACTCAATCCACTGCAATTTATACGAACATAGTACGTTTCTACAACCCAATTTCATTCAGTAAGTAAAAAGGAAAGAAGTTAAAAATTCATTACTAAGTTATAAATTATAAAACAGGCATACATGGTATTATTTGTTAGTTTAATGCTTATAAAGGTTAGGTTCTATGATTTGTAAAGAATAACTTCTTCATATTTTCATAAATACACCAGTTCTGGTGTCCCAGATATAAATAGCCTAACTAGTAATATCCTACAGAATCGGAATGAAATAACCGGTGCTAAATATGTTGCATAAACCGGCATTTACGATGAAAATTAATATAGATATAGGCTACGGACCTTACCGAATTTTGCATATAGGCCTACTGTAATATTCTTTTTATTGATCATAAACTTATAAATCGTGTAACACCTTCGACACTCATTCTACATGAAAGTAGCTTTAATTTTGTCTATAACACTTTTAATAGCTGTCTGTATAACACCTGATTTTTAACTTTCCTAAAAGCGATAATCATACCATTGATTAAAAACATATCACTTAATGCAAGGAAATTATTTGCAATTGCTATTCTCCCCTTAAAACTGAGGTATTCTCAAATCAAAGGATGATATCGACTTGAGCATATCTACTTGATATTAAGTGTACGGTTTCTTTCATTTGTATCACATTTTTATCTTCTCTGACTATACATAGAGGAAGTATTGTGCTCGACCCGTAATTCAATATGCAGTTTTACTGTAGTAAGTTACACGTTTTTAAATCAAATTAATCCAAATATAATTTTCAGAAAAAATATATATGTGTGTGGTGTGTGGTCTAGGACTACCGGTCACTGTTAACCTTCAGATCGCATGATCTTCAGATCTTTTTCATGTCCTATGTTAATTCAGTTTCTATCACTTAATGCTTTTGTATAACTAAATTGTATTTGTATCAATTAATTTCTTTCATATCATTTAATGTATTTTAAATTCTTTCACATTATTTAGTGTGTCATTTAATGTATCTTAAATCGTTTAATGTGTTATGTTGTGTTCTTTTAATGTATTTTGTGTTATTTATTATGTTATATTGTAACAACTAATGTACTAATAGTCCCTGGTGAAGTGGAAGAAATTACCTTACGGTCTTAACTTTCTCCAGGTTAAATAAACTATTATTATTATTATTATTATTATTATTGTTCTTTTTCATCACTTGTTTGTGAGTTCTTCTGTTGCATCGGCGTTTTTCGCAAGATTCAGCAATATATTGGTACATTGAGAAATGCTCTGACTATGGATGTTGTGCCTAGAATTACTGATTTTTGCATTAATTTAACCTCTTTTGTTCCCATTCCTAGTTTTCTTAGTCCTGTCATCGTCCATTTAGGTATAATTCCATTTGTAGACATTATTAACGGAATTGTTATTACCTCATCTTGTCGCCACAATTCCTTAACTTCTACACACAGTGACGTATATTTATCTATTTTGTCATTGAAATATCTTTCCAAGTTATGGCTATTTGGTATACCAATCTCCACCAAATATGTTGTTCTCTTTTCCTTTTCTAATAAAATAATGTCTGGCCTGTTGTGTGACACTGGCCTGTCAGTTATCACTGATCTGTCCCAATACAGCTTGTAGGCTGTGTTCTCCACAACTGGATCTGGTTTATACTCATAGTATGGTTTTCTCTCTTGAGTAAGCCCACATTTAAAAGCTAACGCTTGATGCACTATACCAGCCACCTGATTGTGGCGCTTAAGATATTCATTCGAAGCGAGCGCCTGGCAGGCTCCCGTGATATGTTGGATTGTTTCAGAGGCATTCCGACATCTTCTGCAGATATCATCTTGGATGTCTGCCTTGATTATATATTTTAAGTAATTTTTGGTTGCTACAACCTGGTCCTGTATCGCTACCATGAAGCCCTCTGTCTCTGCAAATATATCTCCATCTTGAAGCCAGGTGTTTGATGCTTCCGGCTCAACATGTGGTCTGTGAAGGTCATATGCATGTTTTCCATGCAGCTCTTTCTGAGCCCATGTACTGTATATATTTGAGATTCTAACATCTTCTGTTTCAATGTCCTCCATTCCCGCATGCTGTAGGTTAAGAGGCGTGTAGTTGTTATCAGCCTGCACTATAATCTGGTGGAGCTGTGTATTTTGTTGTACAAAATATCGTTGAAGATTTATAATTTGCCGCTTACAACAATATTTGACATCAACTAGACCCCGCCCCCCTTTATTCCTTGGCAATATTAGCCTCTCTATTGCTGACTTAGGGTGGAGGACTCTGTGCTTGGTCATCAACACTCTAGTTGCTCTTAATACTTTTTCCAATTCAGTGTCCGGCCATTTAATTATTCCAAATGTATATGTCAAAACCGGGATAGCAAATGTGTTAATTGCCTTGAATGTGTTTTTACCATTCAACAGGGCCTTAAGGATCATAGTTACCCTGTTCAAGTATATTTCTCTTGTCTTTTTCCGGATTTCGCTATGGTCAATTCTCTTAGATTGCATCACTCCAAGATATTTATATCGGTCCCATTCTGTCATGGCCGAGAAGGGGTCTTCTGTGTCTGTTCTAAATGTGTGGGATATAACTTTTCCTTTCTCTATGCAAAGGGTCTTACATTTATCCAACCCAAATGACATACATATAGAATCAGAAAATCGTTTGGTAATCTGTAGTAAGTCATTTAGTTGTCTTTCAGTCCCTGCAAACAATTTAATGTCATCCATATACATTAAGTGTGTCAGGTTATATGTTGACATGTCTCAACCTTTGATTCTATATCCATATCTGGAGTCATTCAGCATGTTAGATAAAGGATTCAGAGATAAACAAAACCACAACGGGCTTAAACTGTCTCCCTGAAAAATACCTCTCCTAACAGGGATCTCTTCCGATGTTATTTTAGCGTTTCCAAGGTTAACATTCAGTGTGGTTACCCATAACCGCATCATATATTGAAGCAAGGATATCACTTCAGGGTCGATTTTATAGATTTCTAGTACCTTTATTAACCACGAGTGCGGCACAGAATCAAAAGCTTTTCGATAGTCTATATATGCCATATAAATATTCCTCGATTTATTGACTGCCTGCTCGGTAACAACAGAATCTATTGCCAGGAGTTCCTTACATCCCTTCGAGCCTTTAGCACATCCTTTCTGCTCTATGGCTAACAAACTGTGTTCATTTAAATGATTATTAATCTTTCCTGAGAGACATGCAGTCATGATCTTGTACAAAGTGCACAAACAAGTTATAGGTCTATATTTTGATGGATCACTAGTGTTCTTATCCTTAGGTAGAAGGTACGTGATTCCACGGCACAGGTATGGTGGCACCTTTCTTGGGTTTCTTAAAAATTCCGTGAAGCACTTCGCTAGCTTTGCATGCGTGGCTGGTAGTCTTTTTATCCAGAAATTATGTATTCCGTCTGGTCCAGGGGCTTTCCAATTCTGAGTTTTGTTCACCACTAAAGTGACATCTTCATCTGAAATAGTCACCCTGTCCATTACCGGCACAATTTCATTCCTTTCCATCTCCAGTCTAATCCATGAGACCTTATCATCATGCTCTGCATGTCTGGACCACAAATTCCGCCAATATTCATCAACTTGACCTCGTGCAGGTGGGGTTTCCTCTCCAGTTTCACCTTCAGTGGCTCGCAGTTGACGGTAAAATGCCTTTTGATTATACTGAAAGAGTGAGTTGTTATTTTTCCTCTTTGTAGATTCACGGTACCTTCGCAGTCTTTTTGATTTGACAGCCAACCTCTGACGCAATGTGTCCAACAGTTCCTCTGGTGTCTCATTTTCTGGGTCATATTGGGTATGTTTTACCATTTCAGTTTGCAACATTCGGAAGGCTTTCATAACTTTCTTACTTCTATTGCCAGCAATATATTGGGTTATCTGACCAATTTTCTTTCTCAGATTTTCAATATCTCTCAATAACCTATGTTCCCATGCTGGTATCCTTTTTTTTCCTTGATAGTTTTTCTCTCTCTTTATATTACCTCCCATATATCTGGTGACTGCCACTCCTGCTACATATATTATATTCTGTATTGCCTCAAAATCACAATGTTCATGCGCCATATATTCAGCTACAATAGTGTTCATTTTCCCCGCCGCTATGGCTAATTTCTTAGAATTATTCTGCCTGGATAAAGCAGGCCGCTCCACAGGGTTCATACCTCCAAACTCAGCCATAGCTGTGTGAAACTCTAATCTTAGTCTTTCCAGATCTACATCATCAATTTGAATATTATTGGATTCTGGAACGTTTAGGTCATCTGGGTTTGAGTCTCCATCAGGTCTTGGATTCTGGCCATGATTTGGGTCTTCATCCAACATCTGTACATTAGCTCGACTTCTATCTTCTTTCAGTTCTTGCTGTTCTATTTCCCTCGCAGTCTCAGCCTTGATTTCCTCTAATCTGGCAGCGGATATTAGATTATTTTTAATTATTGTTCGTCTTTGATCTGCTATTCTCTGTTCAGTCACTTTTACATGGGGAAATCTCTCGACAAATAATGCAAACAATTCTTGGCGGTAAATATTGATAGTATCCAGTTTTGTAATTTTGTAGTAACACCGCATGATATAGGAGTTCATCTCATCAGTCCACTTCATGCGTTGTCTTGTTTTACCTGCCTTAGTGGTCTCCTGACTTACAGGGGAAACATGTCCAGCAGTTTGAGATTGATTAAGACCATTATTATTATTATTATTATTATTATTATTATTATTATTATTATTATTATTATTATTATTATTATAAAAAATTAGATATTAAATATTTATGAAGTAATATTTATGAATAAGAGATTAAATATTTAGGAATGATAAATCTGGGGATATAACACGAAGGTTGGCAATGACATTCTTTGACTTTTGCTACTTCACGAAGAAAATTTAGTTTTCCGCTATTTCCTCGAAAACGATTCTAACGATTTTCTTTCAATTGCGTAAACACGGTGAGGGTTTTACGCACTAAAAGCTAAGACTAATTTTAATCTTTTATTTCGCTAAAATTGTCCGAAGGGTGCTTTTAAGGTAGTCATATTTGTACCATCTGAGGCGTTAAATTTTCCATTGGGCAGAGACAACTGAAATACGCACTCCATGCAACACGGCTTCTTATTCGGCATCACAATGTTATGTGAGAAGTTGAATTGACTATGCTTAGGGTAGATAAAGTTACATGAGTGTAATTGTAATCGAATCACATTCTTTATCTGATTTCCAAAACGTTTCTGTCTTCAAGTTAGTCATTCTAGGTTATAATAATTCTCGTCTCCCTCTAAAGATTATAACAGAACAGCTGTGCAAAATTTTAATGGAATCAAACAAAAATGGTTCTTGAGATATTTTGTTTTTCTTATTGAGAATAAAACTTTCGTATAAACGTTTCTAAAGTAGTGACATGCATTTATATTTTTATCATCCACTACTACTAATAATTGAAATTCTTACCTGAAGATTTGTATACAGAAAAACTTATGCTATCATTTGAAAAGAAAAAAAGAAAATCCCTATTTGATCGTTTTCTCATGTATGGCTTCTTTGAGAGAGAGAGAGAGAGAGAGAGAGAGAGAGAGAGAGAGAGAGAGAGAGAGAGAGAGAGAGAGAGAGAGAGAGAGAGAGAGAGAGGGAGAGAGAGAGGGGGGTGGGAATCAGTAGGGGCAGTGCTATAGAAGAGAAGTCGTTATAGTGAAAGAAATCATATGGATAATGCTCTTGTATTGTAGTTTCCCTACGACTATTCCACTCATACGCCGCGCGTTTGTTATTGGCCAATAACGTTTAGCAATTTCTCAGATATAGACCACTCACGATCGTTTATCTTATAAAATGCTTGCTATTAATACGATTTTATCTGATAAAACGTAAGCTCGTTAAGTAGGTATCAACGTGCAGTGACTAATATGTCACATGCTGCCAATGAACATAATAAAAACACATTATTTCATCCAACCAAACTTGTTTGGAAATTGAAATAATATAAATGTAATTACGTTTCTGATAAATAAATCGTTTAAAAATTTAGCAATTGAATTATTAAACGTAGTACCTGCTTGCAATAAGACTTATAATAATTCACAATATAAGAAAAACAAAGGAGATAATTACTATAAATTCATATTCGTACTACATTGAGTTTCAAGGAATTATTACTGTCTAAATGAGTCGTATCCATATTTAATTACCCACTCTACCAGAATACAAGTTTTTGTTTAATGAGAGAAGTACTTAAATTCAGTAAAACATAACGCATCTTCGTTTTTACTACATAGGTCGTCGAACTGGCAATTCGTTTTGAAAGTTCACATAGCGCACTGTAGTTGAAGCAGAAATGTTTTAGACAGTGGGATCAGTGAGGGAAGTGAGACTGTATGCGCCAGTAAGGAATACTGGCACTGGTTTCAATTGTAAAATAGAGTATCGACACTGAAAATCAGTGGATGTTCAAAAAATTGTTAACGTTCCTTTGTAACAAAGGCATGAAGTCAATTTAATGGAAGTTTTAGCCCTCTTTTGCTTAATTATTGACTTATGAGCTCGAAATCGTAATGACTTTAATGCCCTGTAGCTTATACACGTTTTACGTCCTAGAGCAAAAATCTCCTAATAAAGTTTATTACCTAATTTTTTTATTTATTTAATCTTCCCATAGTTATGGGTTGCCTACACAGACAAAGAGTACCAGAAAAGAAAAAACAAAAAGGTAATTGAACATAGAACATTAAAAAGAAAAAGAGAATAAAATTAATGAAAAATTAATACAAAATAGAAAATCATTAACAGTTACGATTAGGATTTATATATGTGATTCCTCAGTATTGAAACAGATCCTCTGAGGGTTGCTAAAGCAACTTCAGTTATAACTGATGGAGGAAGTCCCAATCTCTTGAAGGTGTTTAACATGAAAGTTGTAACAGTTCCTCTTGCTCCTACCATGAGTCCAATGACTTCAAGTTCTTTGAGATTGTATTTATCACGATAGTAAGGGATGGTAGGATTATAAATGTCTTGCTTTTCCTTGTTAACATCTTGCGGCTGTGCCTCATTCACTTCGAAACGCACAGTAGGATCAATTATAAATCCGGATCGTGTGTTTCTTTGAAAAGCAATGATATCAATTCGCCTCGTAGTCCCGGTGGTAGAGAGACCATGCACCTCTTCAAAAGTAGTATAATCAGCATCTTTAAGGGCATTTGCAACAATTGACCGTACTGTATGGTGTCTGATGTTTCGAAGGATCTCGCAATGCGGACAGGAACCCAGAACATGTGCAAGAGTTTCTACCTCGTTGTGGCAACGCCGACAACGGTTGTCCTGAGCTCTACCCGGCACAGCGCGCACTGCAGCAACATTTCCCACCATTTTCAAACAGTCACGCCATTCGCTGCAAGAGAGACCAACATGATTCCATATCCACCTGTTTGTAGGCGTGTGCTGTTTAAATAAGATGACACCCTTCCCTTTTTGTGGGTGATTACACCATATATCAAATTCTTTAGTTCTGAGATGGTCTCGAACCTTTTTAGCATTAAGGAAACTGCCGTCTTTATAAAATAGACTGTCGTCTGACTCTACATTAATCTGCTTAAGGCACTGTAAACTTTCATGTTGGAGATTACGAGTTTGCAGAATATAAGAATTCTGAGTCTTATATAGGCATCTCAGTGCATTGATTTGCTGCAATATTACTTCCCATTTTGTTCTGAATATCCCTAATCCTTTATATTTCCTAGGGCTGTAGATCATTGCATCTGGGATATCCATGGGAAGGCTTAGCATTTCCTTCAGCGCACTTCTGATTAGTCTGTCTGCATCGTCCAGGATTTTTTTTGGGATTAGCTCAGGAGGAGTAGTCTGAAACTTATAGATTAGGGAAGGACAGACAGAAGAATTAAGGATGTGATATTTTTGATCTGCATGCAGGAATGGTGAAGATGCTAGATTGTCCAGTTTATTATTTAGGTCATTTAACGTAGAACTACAATTGAATACAATGGAATCCGAAAAATTAACTCCGAGGTATCGGATAGATTCATTTTTACTGATGGAGTGTATCTCAAAATCAGGATATATAGAAAGGTTTCTTTCAATGAGACGGCCTTTGTCAATATTAATGACAACAGACTTTGTTGGATTTAGCTTCAATCCAATTTCTGAGAATCTCTTGATGGCCAACTTAGCGAGTTCAGTTGCAGAAGCTTCATCGTTACCAATAAGCACAGTATCATCCGCAAATCCTAGTACAGTCATGGGAGTTAATCCAGCAACAAGTTCAAAACCAAATTTTGATGCAATAGTTGGTTCACACAACTCATTCAAAATGTGATCGGTAGCCAGGTTGTACAAGGCAGGTGACAATGGAGAACCTTGCATAACACCTTTACGCAGTTGAATAATTTTAGTTCTTTTATTATTTGATTGAATTTGTGTAGTGTTTGCTTCTTGTAAAGCTCCAATGAGATTGACCAGTTGCGAAGGAGCTGGAGAATTCAATAACGTAGCCCTGAGGTGATTATGGCCAATGTTGTCAAAGGCTTTAGCTATATCAAGGAAAACGATTGTTACTTTAGTCTTTTTAGTTTTTGCTGAGTGAAGAATAGATTGAAGGATGTTTGTATTTATTAGTGTTCCAGGATATTTAGAAAAACCAGTCTGGAAGTCATTAAAAGAAATATATTGGCGCAATCTGCTATCAAGTATGCGATCAATCACTCGACGAACAACAGAACAGATTGTTATTGGACGCCAACTAGAAATGTCCATACCATCACCAGATTTAGGTACTAGAACTGTTCTCGCTTCTTGTAGACAGGGTGGAATTATTCCGGATTTCAGCATTCTTGTGGTTATTAAGCTAATCACTTCGTATGCGAGATCATCCTTTATAGCTCTAACTAAGACATGGTCAGGACCTGGTGAAGTGTCCACTGCAATGCCGTTAACTGCGTAAGCGACCTCCTGCCTTGTCACTATAGGATCAAATGTATCATTGTTCATTTGCCTTTCGACCTCATTAGTATTGTTTGGATACTCAGGTAAAACACAATCATTCGGACTGGAAAAGAGGTTAGTGAAATGATCAGAAATAGTATCAATATCGATGTTACATGATTCACTTTTGTCGTTCAAGACTGATCTGATTGCTTTTCTTCTTTGGTTGTAGTACTGAAATTGTATTAATTTATATTGATATTTACTACGTCTTCTTTCCCTTTCTCGTTTCGTTGCTCTTTGAGGATTAGATGAATTGGAATAGCTTTTCTGAATTCCAGAATTTTTCTTGTTTTTCCTTGCTTCTATATATCTCTTAGCAGGGTGTTTAGGGCCAGGTAGAAGATCTATTGAATCAGCTAAGAACAAAGTGAAATCTTTGACAGCATTAAAAAATTCTTTTTCATTTAATTCACTTTTAAAAGTTCTAATCCAAGATTCCAGCTTGGCTTTATAAAGTTCAATAGCTGGTTTAGGGGAAAAATCAGACACAGCCTTTTGTTTAACGTTAAAATTATGAGTTGATTGAGAGTTGTCATTATCTTTATTAGTTATTAAGTGCCTGCTTACTTTGGGGTGAGCCCGGCTGATGTGAATTCTGACTCCATGTCTTCCTTTAAAGATCTTTCCGCAGTATGGGCAATCGTCACTATCTATATTTTGTGAATCGTATTGCCTTTCATGACTGTCTGAATTTCTTCCATCATTATTATTATTATTCCCATTCAGCACTGAACTAGATAATTCATTTTCACTGAGCACAGAATGTGATAACTCATTCTCACTGAGTATGAAATCTTGAGATGGCCCGTGACTTCTGGCTATATGAAAGTTTATTCCACGAGAAGTGAATGTATTCTGACATAGTTTACATTTCACAAGATTGTTGACATTATTACATGATGTGGAGGCACCTGGTATATCATTATCCGAATTCATTGGGACGAGATCTTTATCAAAGAAATTGATAGCTACAAATATTGAGCCACAACATTTTAAGGGTGCATTTATCCTTTTATGAAGCCTGTGAAAAGTTATGCTATTCTATAAAATTCACATGTAACTATGCAAATAAACAACTTACAATCTTCCACCAAGTTGGTTATTTTGGTATTAAGGTTCACAAATAATATATTTTGTGAAGATAACACTTCCACACAAACATTTAAATGTCACCTATGTCTTGCAGAGTTTACCCGCTCGAAGAGAATATTATTTATTTAATATGCTGGACTTATTATAGCAGTGAAAATCTTTCCATTCTGCACAGGCATGGCCTCCTGTAAATAATTACTTTCCCTGATCATTCATCCGCTGGTACGCTTTACTAGTATCCTTTGTCAGTATATAACCTGTAACTTGTGATAAGTTATGTTGTCATCGTAATGACTATACCGCTAGATTTTAAGTTTTAAAAATATTTCCCAGTAAAAAAAGAAATAATTAAATAGGCCTAGGTCTTAAATACTTTTAAAGTATATTTATTGAAATAAAGATCTATCAATTGACAGTACAAAATGATTCGAGACTTACCCGCTCCTGCTTGGAGATCATCTATAAAGCAGGGTTGCTTACTCAAGGAGGAAGTGGGAATGCACCACTGAGATTTGTTAAAAATTGTGAAAAAAAGTCATTTTTCATTTTTATACTGATAAAATTCTACAAATATTCTAGTTTCAGAATCTATTTTCGTTTATGACATCCTGCGTGTTTAAAGGGCGTCAGGTGACTCTTTAAATGGCCTTGCGCACGTTCCTGACTGCTACCTGCCTGCCCTTAAAGATCTTTTATCTAACTATTTTTTCAGCATTTTTCATAATTTAAAACACTCCACACGATCAAGTCTTTATGGAATTTCTCTTAAATTTTCAGCACATGTTCTTAAGGTGTAGTTATAAAAATCTGTCATGAATTTTTGAAATTATGAATATTTTATTAGTTATGAATTTTCAAAATAAATATATTTTTGACATTTTGAAATATAAATATTTATAACTTACACTTTTCTTATCTCAGGAACCATAAACGTTAGAAAAAATCATATGGTAAATTTTTTCTTCATTGCTTTACAAACTACTTCACACTAAAATTCCTCCTTACTTGGCACATCGTTTTCACTACCTATCAGGTTATCATGATCTCGGAACAAGATCCCACCAAAACACTACATTATCTATTCCCCTCACAATACTGTATTTTATTCTTCATCCTTCACTGTCGGGACAGCTCGTCTGTGGAATTCCTTACCTGAGAATATAAGATGCTGCCGAACACTCAGAACGTTCAAGATGAAGTTAGTTGACCACTTGACTACCAACCATTAACATTTATATTACCGGTATATACTTCCATCATGTTAAAATTGTTGTTTTTGTATAAGTTTAATTTATTTTTATTTTACTTTTCTTCTTGTTCTACCTATTATTATTATTATTATTATTATTATTATTATTATTATTATTATTATTATTATTTTCTCTCTAATTTGTCGAATTGTCATTATTAGGCTATAGTTTAATACAGTTTTAATTATAGTCTTCACTAACATAATTTACATTTATATAATATAATCATGTTACTCTTTTTTATTCTTAAGATTATTTGGTAAGGTTTGAATGTATACACCTCTGGTTAGGGAAGAGACAATTCTTCCACATAGGCCTTAACTACACCAGAAGGAATTATAAATAAATATATAAAATAAATATAATTCACACTCTGATAAGGTTCAAGCATGAGTAATGATCTTGCACGGTATGTGAAGAAAATTTTAGCACTCCAAAATCAATAACCCAACTTTCCATAAAGACTGTTCCACTCATACTCATTGATATTGACCAATAACGTTTATCAATAATCATTTATCTTATAATATCCTTCCTCGGATCGCAAGGATGCAATTTTATCTGATAAAACGTCAGCTCATTACTGGAAATGTAGGTATCAACAGGGCAGTGACTAATAAGTCGCATGCTGCCAGTGAACACATTAAAAACACATTTTGTACAGTATAACTTGTTTGAAAATTGAAATATTATAAATGCATATTGATTAAAAATACAATTTCGATTCGGTACAAACCAATTCGTGTACTTTTATTCTGTTCTGCTCTTAGCTTACCTGAATTAGGTTAACGATGTCTTATATGCACCATTGTTAGCATTGATCACGACGTGATAACTCGAATCAATTCATGGATGGTTGATTCATAGTATGCCGTGATCTCGCAGCTGTTAGTTTTGTTGTTATATAACAAAGCACGAAAGTAATTATTACTTGTATAATCCGTTACATGTTTATTCATGGAATAGTATTAATAAATCTAACTTGAGTTTACGAGTTTCATCAGTCGCAGTCGCAATCGCGATTCTATCGATAACCTCGTAAACTCTCTATGAAAATATAAACACGCCGAGGCATTACTATCGCGTCAGCTGTAAGAAAAAATGCATTTTTGTTATAGGAAGAGAGTACAGAGCTTCGCGACTGTTTAGCGTAATAGACTGTGGTATTAATACTAATGCTAGACATTGTAGTTAATGGTTGGAGCCAGCTAATGTTGACATACTATGTATAACCTAGGTTGTTCTTTATTTACAGGGCTCGAAATGTTGGAGGAAGTTCTAGTCACAGTGTTTGAATTCATTTTGTTGATACCATTCTTCATAATAGTAGTCATATTAGCGGTGAGTATCACCAAATACAATAAAGGATACTTACTGCTTTGACAAAGGAAACATATGGGGGACAGATTTTGTAACACTCCTGGTGGTGCAACCTTGAAATTTGGGGACAAATTTAAATATTCAAAACATATACAGGATATTTCAAAACACTTTTAAAAACTTCGGCCATGGGTTCCTTACACCAGAAGAAGGAAAAAAGTTCATATGAACATATGTCACTGTTCAACACATTGGTACACTCATAACACGTCAACACAAAAAACTCGTAACAAATGCTCGAAATGTCCTCCTCTTGCTTCTAGACATGCATGCACTCGTCGAATCATGGACTCTCGCACCAATGTGTACTAATGTGTTGAACAGTTCCTAAAGAGAAAACAAAGGATTATGGGACCTATGTTCATATGAACTTTTTTCCTTCTTTTGGTGTAAGGAACCCATGGCCGAAGTTTGTAAAAGTATATTTAAAACACCCTGTATAAACTGCAATGTTTTAATGTTTCACGAACCACTGAGCACCAAAATACTGTTTAAGTAATTATAAGAATAATAGCCTAATAAGCAAATAAAACACAGAACTTGCGTAATTCTTCACAAAGTATTACTAAAAACACAATAAATATATCAACTTATCGGTTGGTGACAACTCACTCTCTCTCTCTCTCTCTCTCTCTCTCTCTCTCTCTCTCTCTCTCTCTCTCTCTCTCCATCTTTTTTTTTCAATGCTTCGTCTCTGTTTTCAAACAGCAAAATTGCATTCCCGGACCATAGACAGATAGAAAAATCATATCCCTTATAAATAACATGCCGAGGTTGGCTATTTCGGCTCCACTGATAGAAATTGGTAGACATCTTTGTATCTACTGTCCGTTTCAGATGTATTGAGAAATGAAGTAAACAGTGATTGTAACGGAAGAAAAGTACGGTTCACCAACTACCAAATCTCACGTAATTATATACATATATATATATATATATATATATATATATATATATATATATATAGCCTATATATATTTTATGTATATATACTGTATAACGTTAAAGTGCTGCTTTCAACATTAATTATGGTAAACTGAACTTACCCTGCACACAATACTTTCAAAATTACGTTTGCCTGTCTTTGATCTTAAAGCAATTCACAAATCACAAGGAAACTATCGACCTGTGAAGCGAAAGAATGTGAATTGGGCTTATAGTTGCAGGGCGTGTATCTGAACAATGTTAGCCGATGCCCAATAGGATATGAGCATTCAAACCGAGGTCGCGTTCCTTCATTATCGAACCACATTTTTTCTCTCAAGACATCTGGTATGCACAATAGTTACTCCATCTGTATTCATTAGGAGCAGGTTGAGCCGCTAGATGGTGCTCACGATATTGTCTC
This sequence comes from Ectobius pallidus, assembly GCA_964059195.1. Lineage (NCBI taxonomy): Eukaryota > Metazoa > Arthropoda > Insecta > Blattodea > Ectobiidae > Ectobius > Ectobius pallidus. The sequence goes on along the minus strand of CAXKWD010000004.1, from coordinate 171,108,972 downwards.
TCGATAATTATGAGGGTATGGATATTCTCCGAACGTCTCTTACGAAAACAGACAAAAACACAAAATACAGCAATATTGGATGAACAAGAACAGGCGCACTACAAACCAGAAAATAAAGCAAATTTAATAGTCGGTTTACTGGAACTTCGATTTACACCAAAATTTACTCCTATGAGCCATACTTACGCACAGGAACTGGAATCAGAAATTAAACAATATATCAGCTGAATACCACAAAACGACATAGATCAAACAACACCAGCAGAAGTTAAGTCCATAATTTCTCTACTAAAGCGCAACAAATTTCCAGGTCCGGATCGGTTAACAGCACACCTTACAAAAATCTTCAATTCATGCCTCAAACATAAATATTTTCCGAACCCATGAAAACATGCCCATGTAGTAACATTTCCTAAACCTATAATAGATCCTCTTCTTACAAAAAAATCGACCACCAACAAGTTTACTATGTGTATTATCAAAAATATTTGAAAAAATAATACATAATCGTTTATCTCCAATTTTGAATACACCATCAAATATTCATCGTGTACAATTTGGCTTCAAAAAGCAACATTCTTCTATTCGTCAACTGAAACGGCTTAAAATATCTGTCATAGAAGGCTTCAGACGAGGAGAACATACCATTGCCGTTTTTTCTTGATGTTGCTCAAGCTTTTGTTACTGTGTGGCATGCTGGCCTCATACACAAAATTCAAAATTTGCGGACAGTTCCGATTGGAAAGGCTTTATGACACATTCTAAGCCTTTGTATAATGAAATAATTGCACACGTAAAAGAATAATTAAAAATACAAGATTGTTTGTATTATTTGTTTCTTGTAGTGTACATTTTAAAGTGAAATTAGTGTTTCCCTAAGAATGAACAACCGCCACTGCACTTATTGTCTGCTTGTGTCTCCATCTATCCGTTCTTTTCGAGCTATGTGTAAGTTGACAAAAGTTTGCTGGTTGCGTGTCAATGGATAGGGGTTTGCCCATATCTGCTGTATGGCATGCTGGCCTCATTCACAAAATTCAAAATTTTGACGTACAAGACAGCCTAATTAATCTTCTACATCGCTTCCAGTCAGATCGAAGCTTTCATGTGAAAACAGAAGGCTCATTATCTACTGTACGACGCATCTGGAGTTCCACAATGTACCTCCACATCTCTACTCCATCTATGTACGGAACTCTTGAACATTAACTCTTAACCGATCTTGAACTCTCAAAGTTCAAGCTCGGATTATATGCTGATGACACTGCATACTATACTAGTGACATGCACATCAAAACAGCTCAACAAAATATGCAACTCACTAAATTCACTATCGCAATGACTAACGAAATGGCGGATTTAGAGTCAACGTCTCCAAAACTCAAGCTCTGATCTCCACTCGTAGGAAACCTAAAGCACCGGACCAACTCAAGCTATTCTCAGAAGCAATTTCATACCAACAGAAAATTAAATAGTTAGGAGTCTCCTTTGATCAAAGACTGAATTGAATTATCAACATCATACAGAATGTGCAAAACACAAAGCAATAGCACGCTTGTTCGCTTATAAGCATTGTTAAAATCTCCAAATCTTCATCTTCAAGTAAAAACTCATCTTTACACTTCAATCATTCGCTCCCAAATGATTCTGAAATCTGGAACACTGCTTCAATACGTACCATCCGCAGATTGCATGCCATACAACGGAAGGTAGATCTAATAATAACAGGTGCATATTACCATACAACCAACAGGCAGCTAGGCGACAAGCTTCAAATCCCATCCCTTTATAACTACTTACAACAAATTGTCCAGAATTTGAAACCACACTATTACATTAAAGCAACCCATTACAGCAATTTGGAAAATATGACTTACGCCGTTAAAAATGACTAAATATGACCCTAAAAACCCTAAATATAACCTAATAAAATAAATTCCGATTTTAAACGTTTAAATACACTAAATTCTTACATCGCATTAATTCAATCAAGTAATGGCTTTTAATAATTTTAATGATTTACAGTTTTACTTGTAATGAACTTCTACTTTTAAAGAACTTTCTCCTGTTTCCTCGCTTAATCAGCTCCAAATTCTCGTAGTATTTTGTAGACCATGCGTGTCCCTATAAAATATGAACAATTGCATTCATTTTAAAAGTTAAGTTACTATTTATTTGGTATAAACGTCAAATTAATTAAATAAATGTCAAATTTAATCCGGGCCGGCCATGTATAATTGTGCTCCTTCACCGAATTTATGACTGAAAAATGACGTTAAATTACAAATATGGCCATAATATGACCAAGATTACAAAAATGACCAAAATACATCCGAACCCTAATGATAACAATCCCCCCCTATGAAAATTTAGGTTATTCCTTCAGTTTTCGAGAAAACTTAACCAACAGACAGTTATAAAAAACTGATCAGGATAATAAGTAATTATTTCAAAAAACAGGTTAAGAAGGGGAAAAATACTAAAAACACATAAAAAAGAGAATATCATCCTTATGACTCACAGTACGAAAGTTATATGCACTGAAGATCTCATTTTTTTTTCAGTTTACCGCAAATTATATTTGATGGTTAACCCTTTAGCATAACAATTACTTAAATGTGGTAGCTAAATTTACTTTACCCAATCCTTTAATTTCAGAAACAAATTAATAAAATGAGAAATATAGGTCACAGGATCCAAATCTGTGCATTTGAAGAAATAATTCATACATATTTATACTTTACATATGATAGAGGACTACTACTATTATTTTACCTGACATGAGTAAGTTCAGAAATTCAGAAGCTGGGACAGATCTTAACATTACATCAATTTCTGGATCAATTTCTATTGTTATGAGACAATGATTTGTAATTTTGATAAGAGACAGTCTTCATTCGTCAGTGTTCTCACAAATAGAGAATAACGAATTTAAATATCATTACTCAAGCTACTGTTATTACACATAATAATAAAGCGTGTCCCGCTTAGAGAGATCAAGAAGTAAATGCTCACTATTTAAAATCAGAGGAAGATGTGTGCGGGCAAGCGCAGTGGCTCATATCGGCAACTTAGATATTTTAGTAGGTCCGCTTTTCTTCCCCCCCCCCTACTGTACATCAATTTGGTTTTAAAAAGCCATTTTTTTGTAATGATAGTTAAATATATTTAAGTACCAGGTCGCCAACTGGACCCATGCCTTTACAGTGACATAATACAATACACAATTTGAAAAAGTAGTAAAATGTAACAGTTATTCACAGCTTGTCTACTAGAAGTAGAGGCCGGGTAGTGAGTGTAGAATAGAGTTTATGTATTTCTAAAAGTCACATTGTATTTCCCTTTGTAAGGAATTAGAATGACGTTTTTTTAAGGACTCAAGGTATCTGGATCTGATGCGCTACAAGTAGACACTCAATAACTCGATGTCGAGATCACTGTAAAGTTGAGTATTACGTATGTAATACTCACTCCCGTAATAGTTCTACAGACTGCACGTTGTATGCCGTCTAAACGTCTAGATAAAAAAGCCATTTATCTATGGTTATAGGATGAATTTTCCTATTTCGTTTACATTGGTTTAAATAGTTATGAAATACGACCCTAAATCTGTATGAATATATCGATACCTATGACTCTGGACTAGTAAAAGAATTACCGGTAAGAGGTGAAATCAGTTTCTCTATTAGGATAAAATTACCCGGAAGTTCTGTCAGGGAGGGATTATCTATTGACTCTGTTAGGATAGAATAAGTATGTTTACCTGTTAGGACAGAAGTATCTTCACTGTCGATTAACTCCATCCGTTTTACTCCTTTTGCACTTGCTTCTTTAACTGAATGAGACCCCACACCATCCATGTCTATGCACCGATTAGTGTTTCAAAAATAATCCTCCCCTCCCGGAGAGAATACGAAAAAAACACCGGTCACTCTGGACCCGCTAATGAATTTATAACTCACAACAGAAAAATCGAGTAGCATGTATTTCGCTAATTACTAGTTATTCGCGCACTGCACACCCAAAACGGTTCACAAAGACTAAGCTAAATGTCTCCCCGCCGACCGACTATGCAAAACAAACTGCACTAGTTGAAGACGAAACTGTAACTGCCAAGGCTGATCATGAACTGTCGGCCACGTAAGCTAACTAACGTCCCCTACCCTTAAGGAGAGATGCAGACATGCTTCTTCTTCTTCTTCTTCTTCTTCTTCTTCTTCTTCTTCTTCTTCTTCTTCTTCTTTCTTCTTCTTCTTCTTCTTCTTCTTCTTCTTCTTCTTCTTCTTCTTCTTCTTCTTCTTCTTCTTCTTCTTCTTCTTCTTCTTCTTCTTCTTCTTCTTCTTCTTCTTCTTCTTCTTCTTCTTCTTCT